>CM066332.1:82500-185000 GCA_033807585.1 Hydrophis major
TTGCTGGACAGCTGGCTTTGTAACCGATTAAATATCCTTTTTTTTTTTTTTTGCAAAATGCCTTCTTTTTCTCACTTTGCGTCAAGATAAAATTGTGGATCATTAAGGATATTTTAAAAAGAAACCAGGAGCCCGCCAGAGGTTGCAAATTGTGGGAGATCTGGCCTCGACACTTCATTGCATTTCTTAAATTTGCACGCTGGGAAAAAACGAAACTATAAAATTACTTTGGAAAGAAGAACCAACTCTTTAAAAAAAAAAAAACACCCCGTTTCCAACAGCAACTCACATAATCGCAGCTCTCTGGATTCCTCCTCCCTCTTGTAGATGGCTCAGTTTGTGTCTTGAATGTTAATTTCTGGCTTTTAAAAAGTGGTTTTTGAACAGTTTCTCAATCTTGGCCATGCCCCTGGTGGAAACATATCTCTAGTTTATGGTTCCTCTCTAAGTTTGGCGTTTTTTCCCAGTGTGTGTTCTGATATCTGTGGACGTCTTCAAGCCCTTATCTTGCTTGGTTTGTGTTGTTTTTTTAACTCTTTATAATATAGGCATTTTTACTTTAAACAGCATTTCCTCCTTTTCGTAACTGCTTGTGGGGGAGGTTTTTTTGTCTCCAGTCAAGGACATTTGGAGCTTGGAAGCAAAGTGAAGGAATAAAAGGGGCTTCACCTGTTTTTTGTGACTGTGTTCATTTTGTATCCCGCCCTGGGTCATCACAGGCTACTTGAAGCTATGCTGGCTGGGGAATTCTGGGAGTTGATGTCCACCCGTCTTCAAGGGATCAAGTTTGCAACAGCACTAAAACAAGTGACTTATTCCCAGTCCTCACACTTATGACCATCACAGCATTTCCCCCACCGTCCCACAATCAAAATTCGGCCTATGTCATTTACAACGTCACGCGATGCCTCACGTATGACCTTCCCAGCTGGCTTCTGACAGGCTAAGCCAATGGAAAAAAGCCAGATTTATTTAAGGACCGTGTGATTTATTTAACGACCGTATCCATTTGACTTTTAACCCCGACTTTTCACACAGAGCGTGAAACAGGGCCAAAATTCACTTCTGAACCGCCTCGCTTAGAAACGTTGGGCTCTGATATTGTTGTAAAGTGAGGACTCCCCCCCCCTTGTGCATGCAAAACCTTGGTGTATCTCTGTGCAAAATCCGTCCCAGTTTTTTCAGGTTGTTTGTATCCCGCTGGGCACAAAGGATGGAGCGATAGGGGAGATTTGGGGGGAGCTGGCAGTGCCCGAGGGGCCCAGGAGAGCTCCATATTGCAGATACAGATTGACAGAGTTGGAAGGGGGTCTTGTAGGTCATCTAGTCCAACCCCACCCACCAAAGCAGGCCCTACACTGTTTCTGACAAGATGGCTTGGGTTTGGGAGGGGCACAAGGGGCTGTCAAAACAAGCCACGCCCAGCGCAGAATGCCAGGGCAATCCGCTCCCATCCTGGCTAAAAGAAAAGCTGGGAAGGATGCCCAGAGCGATGGAGGGTGGGCTAGATGACCCAAAGCTTTCCTCACCCCCCCCCAAAAAAAAGTGGGAAAGAGGAGAAGGGCCACCTCTGAGCTTGGCAGGGCAGCCAGGGGTTGAGTTGGCACCCACGAAAGGAGGGGCATGGGATCGGGATGCCCTGGCATGAGTGTGTGTGTGTGTGTGTGTGTGTATGTGTGTATGTGTGTCACATACACAGAGTTGTGCCTGCACGGAGTCTCCCAGTGCTGTTTTGGGGTCGCTATGCCCACTGCACATGCTCTCTTGCCCTCTTTCTCCTGGAAGGGATGCAGGGCTTCTTTCTCGCCACCTTTCCACTGGCAGGCAGCCTCTGGGCGAGTGCAGAGTGTCCCAGAGGGCCCCTTCATCGTCTCTGCCCTCCTCCTCCTCCTCCCTGGCGGCAATGCAGCCTCTGGGCGAGTGCAGAGCGCTCTAGGGTTTCCCAATTTTCTGTCCCTCTTGCAGGACAGACTCGGGGCGTGCCTCGCTTCCAGCAATGCAGCCTCTGAGCGTGTGCAGATTGCCCCACAGCCCCATGAGGTTGCATTGCTGGAGGGGGAGACGGAGACGGGCACTCTGCACGTGCCCAGAGGTCGTCCTGCTGCGGGGTAGGAATAAAAATAAGAGGCCCAGGGGTGCTCTGTATTGGTCCATGGCTGGAGGGGATACAGGGTCCCTTTTTTTCCTCCCTACCCTCTGGCAAGGCAGCCTCTGGGCCAGTGCAGAGTGCTCCGCAACCTCTTCATTGTCTCCCCACCAGCCATGGGCCAATGCAGAGCGCCCCGGGGCCTCATTTTTTTTATTCCTACCCCGCGGTAGGAACAACCTCCTCCAACCACGCAGCCTCTGAGCGCGTGCAGAGCGCTTCGCGACCCCTTCGCCGTCTCCCTCTCCAGCAACGCGACCTCTGGGCCAGTGCAGAGCCCCCTCCTTTTCCAACGCCTCCCCCCCCCACCTCCAGCAACGCAGCCTCGGAGCGCGTGCAGAGAGCAGCGCGGACTTTTTTCACCGCCTCCCCTCCAACCACGCAGCCTCTGAGCGCGTGCAGAGCGCAGCGCGGACCTTCTTCCATTCTCCCTCCCTCCTCCCCCTCCCTTCCTCCAAATTGGCAAGGCAGCCTCTGGGCGTGTGCAGAGCGCTCCCTTCCTCCACCCCCGAGCGCGGCACTCACAGGCTTGCACGAGATCCGAGAAGCGCGCCTTCTGCGCCCGGTCGCGCTGCTGCAGCTGCTGGACGACGTGGCGCTTCCAGGGACGGGGGCAGCCCAAGGAGCCTCCTTCGGCCATGGCCGGCCCTTGGCGCTGCCCGGAGGTCCGAGCGGGCCCGGGGCGGGGAAGAGGAGGGGGAAGGAGGAGAGAAGTCCCCGTGGCGTCATCGGGAGGGGCGGGGCCAGAACGGGGGGGTGGGAAATCCCGGCGCTCCCCGCCTCGCCAACCTGGCGCCCGCTGCACCTCTTTCCCGGCCTCTGCAGCTCGTGGCATGGCCTATGGGGGGCGGGGGGGGGAAGGCGGGCTGGAGTTGCTACTCCACCCACCCGCGCTCAGCCAGAGGCTCAGCCGGCCCACGAAGCGGGGGTGACGTTTAGGGAGAAGAGGGGCAAAGCTGGCCCCGGCATCCCTGCGCCCGCGGGACGCCCGGAAAGACGCTTCTTGCAAGCCTTTGGCTTCGGCCCCTTCGGCTTGGTTCCGAGCCGGGAACCGCCCGGTGCCCGTTGGGTGTCTCCGGGCCGGAGAGATTTCATGCCCCGCTGGTTGGCCCGACAGACGCCGCGCCTTCCGATTTGCAAACTGTAGGGAACGGAAAGATAGAAGGGCACCTCTCGAGCTCCGGGTTGAAACGGTGGGGGTCCTTGCGGGGTCTCTCTCTCTCTCTCTCTGCGCTGGGTGGGTTTCTGCATGGGAGGCGTTTCATGGCCCAGCTGGGGAATATCGTCGGTGCTAGAAGAGAATGGAGTTTGCAAGGGGAGGAGGAGGAGGAGCAGGAAAGAGGAGGAAGAGAAGAAGGGAGGAGGGAGGAGGAGCAGGAGTTGGAGTTCTATGGGTCCTTGGTGTGCTGTGGGTTTAGTGGTTTTCTTGCAGACGTTGGATGACCCAACAAGAATAACAAGTTATCTGTAGTAAAAGGGAGTGAGGTTTGCAGGGAGGAGGAGAAGAAGGGGGGAGGAGGAAGAAGGGAGGAGGGGGAAGAGGAGGAAAAGGGGAGGAGGGGGAGGAGGAGGAGGAAAGAGGAGGAAGAGAAGAAGGGAGGAGGAGGAAGGAGGAGGAGAAGGGGAGGAGGAAGAGGAGGAAGAGAAGAAGGGAGGAGGAGGAAGGAGGAGAAGAGGAGGAGAAGAAGGGGGGGAGGAGGAATAAGGAAGGAGGAAGAGAAGAAGGAGGAGGGGGAAGGAGGAGGAGAAGGGGAGGAGGGGGAGGAGGAAGGAGGAGGAGGAAAGAGGAGGAAGAGAAGAAGGGAGGAGGAGGAAGGAGGAGAAGAGGAGGAGAAGGAGAAGAAGGGGGGAGGAGGAAGGAAGGAGGAAGAGAAGAAGGGAGGAGGAGGAAGGAGGAGAAGGAGAAGAAGGGGAGGAGGAAGGAAGGAGGAAGAGAAGAAGGGAGGATGAGAAGGGGAGGAGAAGGAGAAGAAGGGGGAGGAGGAAGGAAGGAGGAAGAGAAGGAGGGGGTGGAGGAAGGAGGAAAGAGGAGGAAGAGAAGAAGGGAGCAGGAGGAAGGAAGGAGAAGAAGAGGAGAGGAAGGAAGGAGTAAGAGAAGAAGGGAGGAGGAGGAAGGAGGAGAAGAGGAGGATGAGAAGAAGGGGAGGAGGAGGAAGGAGGAGAAGAGGAGGATGGAGAAGAAGGGGAGGAGGAGGAAAGGAAGGAGGAAGAGAAGAGAGGAGGAGGAAGGAGGAGGAGAAGGAAGGGAGGAGGGGGAGGAGGAAGGAGGAGGAGGAAAGAGGAGAGAGAAGAAGGGAGGAGGAGGAAGGAGAAGAGAGGAGAAGGGAAGAGGAGAGGAAGAGAGAAGAGGAAGAAGGGAGGAAGGGGGAAGGAGGAGGAGAAAGGGGAGGAGGGAGGAGGAGGAAGGAGGAGGAGGAAAGAGGAAGGAGAAGAAGGGAGGAGGAGGAAGGAGAAGAGGAGGAGAAGAAGAAGAAGGAGGAGGAGAAGGGGAGGAGGAGAAGAAGAAGGGAGGAGGAGAAGGGAGGAGAAGGAGAAGAAGGAGGAGGAGGAAGGAGGAGGAAGAAGAAGTGGAGGAGGAGGAAGGAAGGAAGAGAAGAAGGGAGGAGGGGAAGGAGGAGGAGGAAGGAGAAGGGAGGGAAGAGAAGGGAGGAGGGGAAGGAAGGAGGAAGAGAAGAAGGGAGGAGGGGAGAGGGAGGAAGGAGAAGGGAGGAGGAGAGAAGGGGAGGAGGAGGAAAGAGGAGGAGGTGAAGGAAGAGTTGAGGAGGGAGAGGAGGAAGGAGGAGAGAAGAAGAGGAGGGGAGGAGGAGGAGGAGAGGAAGTGGAGGAGGAGGAAGAAGAGGAGGAAGAAGGGAGGAGTGGAGGTGGAGGAGGAGGGAGGAGAGAAGAAGGGAGGAGGGGAAGGAGGAAGTGAAGAGTGGAGGAGGAAGAGAAGAGGAGGAGGAGGAAGGGAGTTGAGGAAGAAAGAGGGAGAGGGAAGGGACAAGAAGAGAGGGAGAATGAGGAGGGAGGAAGAGGTGACCTCAGTAGTGATCTCGGACCTTGGTTGTTTTCTTGGAGGTTATTTCATGACCACGGTAGGTAATATCATCAGATGACAGGAGGTTTTGTGGAGAGGAGGAAGAGGTGGAGGTGGAGGAGAAATATGGCATCCTCAGTGCTCTCTGAACTATGCTCTCTGTTTTGTTGCAGATGGTTCATGACCAACAAGGTAACATCATCAGTTCTAGAAGATGAGGTGTGTGTGGGTAGAGGTGGTAGGAGGAGGGAGGAGAAGGAGGGGGAGCATTGTAGGGTTCTGGTACTCTGTGAGCTGAGTGGTTTCCTTCCTTCAGGGGGGTAAGAAGGAGGACGAAGGATCTTACAAGAAGGAGAAGAAGAAGCAGAAGCAGACTCCCTGGGGGCCTGAACGAAGGGACCCCCACTGCAGATGTGGCAGCCAAGACTCAAAACCAGGATGGGTCATTCCTGCTGGCGTTTTCCCTCCCTCCCTCCCTCCCTCCCCTTCCCGGAACCATTTGCAATCTGAAATGGTTTTAGCCAGTTCAGAAGATCAAAATAAAGCTGCCTGTCAATAAAACGAGCAGGCCATGGAAGAGAGACACACATAAGCGCACCAGCGTGCCTGCTGTCCTGGTCTGAATGTTCCCTTTGATTCCGTATCTATTTCATGTATTAAAAATCATGTTTAAGAGAGCATCTGGGCAGAGGTGGAAATTTGATTCCGGGGAAAGAAAAAAGGAACATTAATGGAGGCTTGCAGAAAAAAACTGAATGGAGAGAGGAAGGAGATAAAAATGCATTTTAAGCTGATTAATATAATACAGCAATGTTAGTTTGCCAGATGTTGTGAAACAGCCCCCCCAAATCTTAAACCATTAAACTACTGACTCTATTTACCAATTGTTAGCTTGTCTTCTATAAACTATATTAATAACAAAATAGCTAACAGAGAAAATTATATTATTATACGAATCAACATTATTATTGTATTATATGAATCAGCATTATTATAATATATTAATCAGCATTCAACGAGGAAGGATGTTATGTGTATATGTATACGTGTTAAGATTTTTTTTCTCTTTAAAAGATATTTTTTAATGTTTTTCTTGACTGTGGTTTTTTTTTTATTATTATTATTATTCTTTTGTCCTTTTTAAAAACACTTTGGTATTTGGTATTTTAATCTTCTTTGAATAAACTAAATCATTCTGGGGGGGAAAAGAATTTTAAGCTCCTGTCTGCTAATCGTGCGGTTTCCAAGCTTAACCAAAAAGAGACATTGGTGTAGCTTTGAGACCAAACGATAGAACGGCATGCCGTGAGCTGCTCGGTGAAACGCAAACAGAAATGTCTCGATGTAAGGTGGGTGGAAACTCACCTGGTGTAAACTGAGGCCCCATCAGGTGAGTCACCTGTTATGACAGGCAGCTTCTTGTTGTGGCAGGTTCAAGGCCAGGAACACAAAAGAGGCAAAAGTGAAAGTTGTAATTTCGGGTACAAAGTTCCCCAAAACGATGTTTGTTTTGGAGTCGGGTGTTTTCTTAATAAACAAGCAAACCAGGACAAAGCATGCAGAGGGAAGCACAGAATAAAGGTCTCTTGTGGAAGTGAATCTTAGCAAATCTTCTCGTCACCACAGGCGGTCCTGGTTTTATGACCAGGGGTGCGATTCAGAAATCCCAACAACCGGTTCTCTGCCCAGTTGCTGGGTGGGCGTGGCCATGGTGGGTGTGGCCTACCGGAACTTCCGGGAGGGCTGTTTTTCACCTCCCCCAGAGTCCAGAGGCTTCCCTCAGGCCTCTGGGAGGGCAAAAACAGCCTCTCCCAGGCTCCAGAAGCCGGAAACAGGCCCATTTCTGGACTCCTGGAACTTCCAGGAGGGCCGTTTTTTGCCTTCCCTTGAGTCCAGAGGCTTACCTCAGGTCTCTGGGAGGATGAAAACAGCCTCCCCTGGATTCCGGAGGCCCTCCGAAGCTGGAAACAGGCCCCTTTCCAGACTTCTGGAACTTCCGGGAGGGCCGTTTTTCACCTTCCCCAGAGTCCAGAGGCTTCCCTCAGGCCCAAGTGCAGGGTCCACGCGGAGACTCTGGGAGGGCGAAAAACAGCCTCCCCTGGGCTCCGGAAGCTGGAAACAGGCCCATTTCTGGAATTCTGGAACTTTTGCAAGGGCTTTTTTTCACCCTCCCAGAGCCTCCGTGGGGACCCTGCATGTACTTGCATCCAAAATGGGCTACGTGGAGACTCCGGGGAGGGGAGGGGAGGGGAGGGAAGGGGTGGGTAGGGCCAGCCAGTCAGTTCAACTACGGGTTGGGCAAATCAGATGTAATTTAATAACCAGGTCGCCCGAACGGGGCCAAACCGGCTGAATCCCATTCCTGCTTGTGACTGTTCATTTGGTGACTTTGCCTCTTACACTGAGAAAAAGTGACCTGTTAGGAAGCGGCTACAGCAGGGGTCCTCAACCACCGGTCCCCGGACAGGGACCGGTCCGTGGATCATTTTGTACTGGGCCGCCTACTTTGCTTGGGTGCCGCCATCTTGTTTCGATGGCGCTTGAGCAAGTGCTTCCAGGTGAGCTTGTCGGTCGTCGGTTGGATGGAAAGCGGCGTTTGGGTGCTGAAGGAATCCTCCTCGCGCCTTAGTTTCGTCGAAGGAGGGGGGCTTCGAACGAAGAGCAGTCCCGATGGCGGTGGAGTCTTGTGTTACTCAAGAGGAGATTAAAAAAGAGCCCGAATAGCCCATCGACCGCCGAGAAGGTACAAAGGAGGAGTTGAAGGTGGCGGGGAGAAGCAGGGACAGCTGGCTGGCCAGTCGCTCGGCTTGCCTTGCCTTGGTCGTGCGTGCTGATGCCGGTACCGGTCCGTGGATCATTTTGTGATGCCGGTATACAAAAAAGGTTGGGAGCCACTGGGCTACAGGTAGTCCAGTTCATTTAATGAACATTCGAATTTAACAACGGCACAATGGGAAAAAGTAACTTACGGTACGACAGCTGCAGCATCCGCACGGCCATGTGATTTAACCTGTGGATGCTTGACAACAGACTCACATTGATGACGGTCGCCGTGTCCCAGAGTCACATGATTTGCGACCTTCTAACAGACCAAGGCAATGGAGAAAGCCAGACTCACTTAACGACGGTGTTACTATCTTAATAATGGCAGTGATTCATTTGAACATGTTTTCAAGGAAGATCGTCAAATGGGGCAGTTCACTTAGCGGCTGCTTCACTTAGCAACAGAAATGTTGGGTTCAAAGGCGGTCGTATGTCGAGGACTACCTAACTGAAATGTAAGTTTAACCTGTATTGTTTTTCAGGGTAGCAAACTCACAACCACAGAATGCTGGGAAAGCCATAAACTTTTATACCTGAATTACTTTCTAAAGTTGATTTAACTGGGATGAACAGATCTGACTTGTGTTGTTAGAATAAATGAGTTGGAAGGGACCCTGTAGGTCATCTAGTCCAACCCCCTGCCCAAGCAGGAGACCCAACAGATGGCAGTCCAGCCTCTTCTTGAAAGCTTCCAGGAGTGAAACTCCCATAACTTCTGTTCCAGGGTTGATTGTTCTCACTGTTAGAAAAATTCTTCTTATTTCCAGGTTGAATCTGTCCTTGTTCAGTTCCCATCCATCGTTCCTTGTCTGGCCTTCAGATGCTTTAGAAGATAGCTTGACCCCCTTCCTCCTCCTCCCTGTGGCAGCCCCTCAAATATTAGAAGATGCTCTCCTGTCTCCCCTGGTCCTTCTCTTCCCTAGACCAGCCAGGCCCAGTTCCTGCAACTGTTCATCGTATGTTTTAGCCTCCAGTCCTCTATTCCTCCTGGTTGTTCTTCTCTGCACTTTTTCCAGAGTCTCAACCTCTTTTTTATAGTGTGGTGACCAAAACTGGATGCAGGATTCCAGGTGTGGCCTTATTAAGGCCTTATAAAGTGGTATTAACACTTCAAGTCATCTTGATTCTATCCCTCTGTTTATGTAGCCTCGGATTGCCTCGGCCTTTTTGGCTGCTGCAGCACACGGCTGGCTCCTATGGAAAGGATTATCCACTCGGACTCAAGCACAGGGCCTATTGGTTCTCTTAGCGCAATGCAGTCAATGCAGCCAGATTTTCACACTGGTGTTTCTAGTTGTGCATATTTACAGCAAGACGGGAGGAGGAGAAATCTCCCCCCCCCCAAATTAGCATACAATAATTACATGCCAATTACAATCTGCATTCATGGTAAATGAGTTTGAAACAGGCTTTTGTGATTTATGCTGCTAAATTTCCAATTAAGGTTCAGCTTGACATATGGATCAATCGCCCACGATAGAATGCGAAACAGAAGATAAGAGCCCAAAGACCCATTAAAAACAGTGATCAAAATGCAGCATATACAAGTTTTTGGCTTCTTTAGCTTCTGTTAATAAGAAAATAAATCTTGTGCAATGAAGAACCTGGGTATGGAAAAGGAACTGATCATAATATAATTTATCCTCAAACTACCTAGCATTTAAAACTTAAATTAAAAGTAAAACCAGGGCCTTGATCTAAGCTTGGAAACAGACTTAAAAAGTAAAACACTTAAAAGTGTTTTCCTAATCCCAGCTAGCCAGAATAAAAATCCTTTTTCCAAAGTGTATTTTCAAGTTGCTTTGGACGGCAGTTTCAGATACCATCCATACACAGGTAGTCCTTGATTTAGAATCATTCATTTAACGACTGTTCAAAGTTACGATGACACTGAAAAAAGTGACTTACAACCGGTTGGTCCTCGCACTTGCAACCATCATAACATCCCTAAGTTCACGTGATCAAAATCCAGGTGCTTGGCAACAACGGTATGTACCGCCCTCAATTTATGATCCCAAGTGACCCCCCAAAGTTGATGTTGTTAAGTGGGTTTTGCTCCATTTTACAAATTTTCCTTTCCACCATTGTTAAGTGAGTCACACGGTTGTTAAATGAATCCGGTTTTCCTCCTTGATTTTGCCTGTGGGAAGGTCGCAAAAGGGGATGGGATGCTGCAACCATCATAAATGTGAGTCATTGTGAAGAAATAACATACACTGCTCAAAAAAATAAAGGGAACACAAAAATAAGACTTCCTGGATCTGAATGAATGAAATATTCTTATTAAATACTTTGTTCATTACATAGTTGAATGTGCTGACAACAAAATCACACAAAAATTATCAATGGAAATCAAAGTCCACTTTTTTTCAGTGCCATTGTTAACTTCAAACGGCCGCTAAATGAACCCGTCAGTTGAGGATTTCCTGTAATTACAACGGTTGCAGCGTCATATGATCACCTTGTACGACCTTCCCAGTCGGCTTCCGATAAGCACAGCTGATGAGGGAGGGGAGAAAGGAAGGGAGGGAGTGGGAGGAAGGAAAGAAGGAAGGAAGGGTGAAGGAAGGAGAACAGGGAAGGGGAAGGAAGGAAAGAAGGAAGGAGAGAAAAGAATGGAGGGAGGAGAGAAAGGGGAGGGAGGGAGGAAGGAAAGAAGGAAGGAGAGAAAAGAATGGAGGGAGGGGAGAAAGGGGAGGGAGGAAAGTCAGGGAGGGAGGAAGGAAAGAAGGAGGAGAAAAGAGGGAGGGGAGAAATGAGGGAGGGATGGAGGAAAGAAGGAAGGGGGAAGGAAGGAGAACAGGGAAGGAGAAGGAAGGAAAGAAGGAAGGAGAGAAAAGAATGGAGGGAGGGGAGAAAAGAGAGGGAGGGAATCAGAGGGAGGAACGGAGGAAAGAAGGAAGGAAGGGGGAAGGAAGGAGAGAAAAGAATGGAGGGAGGAGAGAAAGGGGAGGGAGGAAGGAAAGAAGGAAGAGAAAAGAGGGAGGGGAGAAATGAGGGAGGGATGGAGGAAAGAAGGAAGGGGGAAGGAAGGAGAACAGGGAAGGAGAAGGAATGAAGGAAGGAGAGAAAAGAATGGAGGGAGGAGAGAAAAGGAGGGAGGGAATCAGAGGGAGGAAGAAAGAAGGAAGGAAGGGGGAAGGAAGGAGAACAGAGAAGGGGAAGGAAGGAGAGAAAAGAATGGAGGGAGGAGAGAAAGGGAAGGAAGGAGAGAAAAGAATGGAGGGAGGAGAGAAAGGGGAGGGAGGAAAGTCAGGGAGGGAGGAAGGAAAGAAGGAAGGAGAGAAAAGAATGGAGGGAGGGGAGAAAAGAGGGAGGGATGGAGGAAAGAAGGAAGGGGGAAGGAAGGAGAACAGAAGAAGGAAGGAAAGAAGGAAGGAGAGAAAAGAATGGAGGGAGGAGAGAAAAGGAGGGAGGGAGCAGGAGGAAGGAAGGAAAGGAAGGGAGAGAATATCCATTCCTAAGAGGTCTGTAAGAGACTTGCATAAGTCCATCATTGTGTCTACTGTCCCTGTCCTATTGTCCTATTTATTCGTGCCTATTTCCTGTATTCCTACCCATGTTGATACTTATACCTATTATCTTTTACAAGATAATTGACAAATCAAAGCAATAAATAAAATAAATAAATGGGAGAGAGAGAGAGATCTTTAAAACAGGAGGATGCGATCTTGAAAAACACGTCCTGCAGAGGGCACACCAAGACAGCAAGTAGTTGCTTTATGACCTGGATGAAATTCTCATTTTAACTCCTGCTGGAAGAAAACTTGAAGGAGGCCAAGTGGAAGAGCTAAAGGAGACCACATTTTCCTCAAGAGTTCTGGGAGGTGATTTCTGCTGGGCCAGGCAGACATGCAACAAAATGAAATGCAAATAATGGTAAAAAATGGTCACTTTATTTGAAGACTGGAAGTGTCCAAGCCCAAAAAACAGGAATATTTTACGCAACGGCAGAAGAAATACTGCGAGGATTTTGTCCTGTCGAGAAAACGATGGTGAAATGTATCAACGTATTTTTCTTTTATAGATATATTTGTATGTATTTGAATATGTTCATCTTCCATAAAGGTTTTTCTTTTTAATTAATTAAAAAAAAAAAAAAAGGAAGATGCCAAAGGAAAAAGAAGGGGTCAGATAGGACTCAATAGGCCTAGGTGGCAAAAGTGACGTCTAATCTGGATTTCCCGGCTCTGGAGGTGGACATGGCACTTTTCAATTCTGTGCTTTTCACGTACGGGGTGCTTCTCTGATTTTCCACCGCAATGGCAGTTCTGGACTTTTTGAGCCTCCCGGAAGAAGTGCTCCTCAAGCCGCTACGCGACCGCCTTACACCGGTCTTGGAGGATTTGCCCCTGAGGCCTCCCTGGAACAAAAATAGAATCACTTTCAGCTAGAGGTGGGCAACTAGGGCAACTTAATGACCCATGGACTTCCACTCCCAGAATTCCTGAGCCAACTATGGCTCCTTTACAACCTATGGACTTCAACTCCCAGAATTCCTGAGCCAAATATGGCCCCTTTATGACCCATGGACTTCCACTCCCAGAATTCCTGAGCCAACTATGGCTCCTTTACGACCTGTAGACTTCAACTCCCAGAATTCCTGAGCCAAATATGGCCCCTTTATGACCTGTGGACTTCCACTCCCAGAATTCCTGAGCCAAATATGGCCCCTTTATGACCATGGACTTCAACTCCCAGAATTCCTGAGCCAAATATGGCTCCTTTACAACCTATGGACTTCAACTCCCAGAATTCCTGAGCCAAATATGGCTCCTTTACAACCTATGGACTTCAACTCCCAGAATTCCTGAGCCAAATATGGCTCCTTTACAACCTATGGACTTCAACTCCCAGAATTCCTGAGCCAAATATGGCTCCTTTACAACCTATGGACTTCCAGAATTCCTGAGCCAAATATGGCCCCTTTATGACCCATGGACTTCCACTCCCAGAATTCCTGAGCCAACTATGGCTCCTTTACAACCTATGGACTTCAACTCCCAGAATTCCTGAGCCAAATATGGCCCCTTTATGACCCATGGACTTCCACTCCCAGAATTCCTGAGCCAACTACGGCTCCTTTACAACCTGTGGACTTCAACTCCCAGAATTCCTGAGCCAAATATGGCCCCTTTATGACCTGTGGACTTCCACTCCCAGAATTCCTGAGCCAAATATGGCCCCTTTATGACCATGGACTTCAACTCCCAGAATTCCTGAGCCAAATATGGCCCCTTTATGACCCGTGGACTTCCACTCCCAGAATTCCTGAGCCAAATATGGCCCCTTTATGACCCATGGACTTCCACTCCCAGAATTCCTGAGCCAAATATGGCCCCTTTATGACCCGTGGACTTCAACTCCCAGAATTCTTGGGCCAAATATGGCCCCTTTACGACCCATGGACTTCGACTCCCAGAATTCCTGAGCCAAATATGGCTCCTTTACAACCTATGGACTTCAACTCCCAGAATTCCTGAGCCAAATATGGCCCCTTTATGACCCGTGGACTTCCACTCCCAGAATTCTTGGGCCAAATATGGCCCCTTTATGACCATGGACTTCAACTCCCAGAATTCCTGAGCCAAATATGGCTCCTTTACAACCTATGGACTTCAACTCCCAGAATTCCTGAGCCAAATATGGCTCCTTTACAACCTATGGACTTCAACTCCCAGAATTCCTGAGCCAAATATGGCTCCTTTACAACCTATGGACTTCAACTCCCAGAATTCCTGAGCCAAATATGGCTCCTTTACAACCTATGGACTTCAACTCCCAGAATTCCTAAGCCAAATATGGCTCCTTTACAACCTATGGACTCCAACTCCCAGAATTCCTGAGCCAAATATGGCCCCTTTATGACCCGTGGACTTCAACTCCCAGAATTCTTGGGCCAAATATGGCCCCTTTACGACCCATGGACTTCGACTCCCAGAATTCCTAAGCCAAATATGGCTCCTTTACAACCTATGGACTCCAACTCCCAGAATTCCTGAGCCAAATATGGCCCCTTTATGACCCGTGGACTTCAACTCCCAGAATTCTTGGGCCAAATATGGCCCCTTTACGACCCATGGACTTCGACTCCCAGAATTCCTGAGCCAAATATGGCTCCTTTACAACCTATGGACTTCAACTCCCAGAATTCCTGAGCCAAATATGGCCCCTTTATGACCATGGACTTCAACTCCCAGAATTCCTGAGCCAAATATGGCTCCTTTACAACCTATGGACTTCAACTCCCAGAATTCCTGAGCCAAATATGGCTCCTTTACAACCTATGGACTTCAACTCCCAGAATTCCTGAGCCAAATATGGCTCCTTTACAACCTATGGACTTCAACTCCCAGAATTCCTGAGCCAAATATGGCTCCTTTACAACCTATGGACTTCCAGAATTCCTGAGCCAAATATGGCCCCTTTATGACCCATGGACTTCCACTCCCAGAATTCTTGGGCCAAATATGGCCCCTGTCAGGATTCTGGCAGTTACCCCAATTAAATCATGAGTCTTGAGCCAAACTTTCATTGTCACCCTTGACCCTGGTTTTCCCCCATCTTTGGGTGTATCATAATTCATATTCTCCAATGGGACACCTCCATAGCCAAGAGTCATCCATCATGCTCCGTTAGATATTTGCACAGCAGAAACTTCAGTCACCTAGTTACTATCTTTGAAAACATTTATGGAATGCAGTTTCGGTTTTCAAGCTGGTGCACTGCCCTTTCAAACCCCTTCCCCCCCTCCCTTTCGGTTGGCGGCTCTGAAAAGACCATAGAAATAATTTATGAGTTGACAGCCCCTTTAGGGCCCTGTGGACTTCCACTCCCAGAATTCCTGAGCCAGCATTTCTACTGTCTTTTTAATTGAGATGAAATGCTAATATATATTGCAAGTCCATTTATGATATGCGGGATGCGGCATAAGTAAATAAATATTATTTCTGGGATGGTGGCAGAAGCCTCAATTGTGGCTATAAGTGAAGGACTATCTTGTGAGAATGTACAGGTAATCTTCCTTGTGACCACAAGCGAGCCCAGCATTTCTGGGAGACACTGGTTAAGCGAGTTTCGCTCCATTTTACAACTTTTCTTAGCACAATCGTTGAGTGAATGGCTGCAGTTGTTAAATGAGCAGCATGGTCGTTAAGCGAATCTGCCTTTCCCCACTGACTTTGCTCGTCAGAAGGTTGCCAAAGGGGAGCACGCACGTTGACCCCTGGGTATGCCACGACCGTCGTAAATACGACTCCGTTGCCGAGCTTCTGAATTTTGATCAGGTGACCAACCACGGGGAGGCTGCAACAGTCGTCAGTGTGAAAAACAATGGTGTCCCTCTTTTTCCAGTGCTGTTGTAACGGTCACTAAACGAACTGCTGTAAGTCAAGAACTGCCTGCACAAGGGTTCTCCAGCGTTTGCCTTCAGAAAGGCTGGGCAACGGGTGTGTTTTGTGTGTGTGTGAATTAGGGGGTGAGCCCCCTTCTTCCACAATAAGAGGTTGGCACCCAGCTAATGCCAACATGGCCACGCCTAATAAATCATTAAGAGATGGCGCGAGAGATTTATGATTTGAATGGGGTGGATTGGTTGGAGCTCTGACAGCCAGCTGACACTAAAATACACCATTCATTAACCCCCTGGACCCTGGTCTTCCTCCCACCCCCTGGATGTATATTCTCCAATGGGACACATCCATAGCCAAGAGTCATCAATCAGGCTCTCCAGTAATAATCTTGCGTGCCAACAGCTTCGGCTGCCTAGCAATTATATGAAGCATGTAAGGAATGCACTGCATCCCTCACTCCCTTTCTGCTGGCAACTAAAAAGAGCAAAGGAGTATTATTTTAGTTGACACTTACTTTACTGGCCGATTTTTGGGGGCGTCGTTTGGGAATTGCTGCAATCCATTTAAAGCTGGAAAGGAAAGAGACGGTGTGAAGCTTTGGTGGATTCCAAGCAGGCGAGATGTGAAGAGACTGGAGGTTTTGTATTCAGCTGGTTCGAAGTGGTTCTGGCATACCGGTAGCAGACATTTTGACTGGTTTGGAGAACTGGCAAATACCACCTCTGCCTGGCCCCTCCCCTCTCCCTCCCCTTCCAGGAGTCCCCACGCACCCCGTTTTGGCTCCCAGGGGGCTGCAGGGAGGTTTACTAGCTGGACTCACTCACAACTTGCACGCCTGGGATTCGAACGCGGCCACCTCCAGCCACCTCCTCCTCCTCCTATATCCCTGCACTTTACTCACAAGACGTCCACGTGATGTGAGATGAAAACTCCCCCTGCCAAGACGACCAGACCGGTCAGGGTAAAGAGACCGACAATGACGATGGTGGGCACTGGGGAATGAGAGAGAAAAGGACCCTGAACAGGGCTTGTGGCAGACAGACAATCCTGGGTGTATTTGTTCAAAACCATGGTTTGGGGCAGCCAACGGTTGGGGATGTCTTCAGGGTGTGGGAAAGCAAAGTGGGCAGCCCCTGCTGAGACCCTGCCCATTGAATCAGAATGGAATTGAGCCGGAAGGGACCTTGGAGGTCTTCTAGTCCAGCCCCCTGCTCAAGAAGGATACCATTTTAGATAAGTGACTGTCTTAAAAACATCTGGGATGACACCAGGAGATGTTGACTTCTAGTCCTGCCTCAGGCATGAAAGGCAGCTGGGTAACTTTGGGATAATCACCAGGAGACGGTGAGTTCTAGTCCTGCTTTAGGCTGGAAAGCCAGCTGGGTGACTTTGGGCCAATCACCAGGAGACAGAGAGTCCTAGTCCCGCCTTAGGCATGAAAACCAGCTGGGTGACTTTGGGCCAATCACCAGGAGACGGAGAGTCCTAGTCCCGCCTTAGGCATGAAAACCAGTTGGGTGACTTTGGGCCAATCACCAGGAGACGGAGAGTCCTAGTCCCGCCTTAGGCATGAAAACCAGCTGGGTGACTTTGGGCCAATCACCAGGAGACGGAGAGTCCTAGTCCCGCCTTAGGCATGAAAACCAGCTGGGTGACTTTGGGCCAATCACCAGGAGACGGAGAGTCCTAGTCCCGCCTTAGGCATGAAAACCAGTTGGGTGACTTTGGGCCAATCACCAGGAGACGGAGAGTCCTAGTCCCGCCTTAGGCATGAAAACCAGCTGGGTGACTTTGGGCCAATCACCAGGAGACGGAGAGTCCTAGTCCCGCCTTAGGCATGAAAACCAGTTGGGTGACTTTGGGCCAATCACCAGGAGACGGAGAGTTCTAGTCCCGCCTTAGGCATGAAAGCCAGCTGGGTGACTTTGGGCCAATCACCAGGAGACGGGGAGCTCTAGTCCCGCCTTAGGCATGAAAGCCGGTTGGGTGACTTTGGGCCAATCACCAGGAGACGGGGAGCTCTAGTCCCGCCTTAGGCATTAAAGCCAGCTGGGTGACTTTGGGCCAATCACCAGGAGACAGAGAGTCCTAGTCCCGCCTTAGGCATGAAAGCCAGCTGGGTGACTTTGGGCCAATCACCAGGAGACGGTGAGTTCTAGTCCCGCCTTAGGCATGAAAGCCAGCTGGGTGACTTTGGGCCAATCGCTAGGAGACTGTGAGTTCTAGTCCCGCCTGAGCCATGGAACCCAACTGATTTGAATGGGATGGGAGACAAAGAAAGAGACTCGGCTTACGCTGATAGGGTGGTGGGGGCCCACTGTCGATGCTCCCCCCAAACCCGGGTTCGGTGCACAAGGGAGGGGCCCATCCGTAAGAGCAATGGCAATTCCGGTTGCTGTTGCAGACCTGAAAATGGAACAAGGAGACGGGCAGGATTGGCGGGGGTCCAATGGTCGCCTGGACAGACCCAGAAGGGAAAGCTTTGCGGTCACATTTTCCACCCTTTGCCAGAATAGGTCCGCTGGTTCAGGCTTGTGTGAGACACAATTGTTGTTTACATGAGAAAGGAAGGCAGTTGCGAAGACTTTGGTTTGGAGTGAGGGCGTTGTGAGGCTGGGCTGAAACTGCCCTGCTTAAAGATGGATGCAGGATGGAGGCAAGCTAGGAATATCATCTAAAAGTCTGTGTCCTTGGCAACTTTTATGACTTGTGGACTTCAACTCCCAGAATCCCCCAGCCAGCTATGCGCCCGAGGAGACGCTCGACCAGAGAAACCTCTGAGATAGGCTGGAAAAGGTCCCAGAAATTAGTGATGGCAGCCACACAATCACACCCTTTGATCCACACACTCTTGTGGCCGCCATCATCAGGGGTTTTTTTGGGGGGGTGGAGGAGGAGGACACCCTTGGATATGGATGATACTCCAGTTTGCCACTTACTCCTCGGTGTCTACACATGGACGGATCGCAGTCGAAATCCAGCACCGCCACATCCACGCATGATCTGTTTAAGCACATCTAGAGAAGGAGAAACACTTTTTTCTTTTTTTGCCACCCAAAGTCCAAATTCTTAAAACTTGCAAAATGTCTGTCGGGATTTCAGGCCGTTTTAGCTCCCAGGAAGCTTCCCTGGGTGCCATGAAGGCCAAAAAATAAATAAAAATAAAAATAGAGCTTGGGGGGGGCGCCACTCCCAACCCCCTACCTCCCTTTTTTGCCTCGGCCTCAGGGACGCCTCCTGGGCAAAGCAGTAAGACAGGGAGGGGGACCCTGGAACAGCTGATCGTCCAAACCAGTAAGACAGGGAGGGGGACCCTGGAACAGCTGATCGTCCAAACCAGTAAGACAGGGAGGGGGACCCTGGAACAGCTGATCGTCCAAGCCAGTAAGACAGGGAGGGGGACCCTGGAACAGCTGATCGTCCAAACCAGTAAGACAGGGAGGGGGACCCTGGAACAGCTGATCGTCCAAACCAGTAAGACAGGGAGGAGGATCCTGGAACAGCTGATCGTCCAAACCAGTAAGACAGGGAGGGGGACCCTGGAACAGCTGATCGTCCAAACCAGTAAGACAGGGAAGGGGACCCTGGAACAGCAGATCGTCCAAACCAGTAAGACAGGGAGGAGGACCCTGGAACAGCTGATCGTCCAAACCAGTAAGACAGGGAGGGGGACCCTGGAACAGCTGATCATCAAAACCAGTAAGACAGGGAAGGGGACCCTGGAACAGCTGATCGTCCAAACCAGTAAGACAGGGAGGAGGACCCTGGAACAGCTGATCGTCCAAACCAGTAAGACAGGGAGGGGGACCCTGGAACAGCTGATCATCAAAACCAGTAAGACAGGGAAGGGGACCCTGGAACAGCTGATCATCAAAACCAGTAAGACAGGGAAGGGGACCCTGGAACAGCTGATCGTCCAAACCAGTAAGACAGGGAGGAGGACCCTGGAACAGCTGATCATCAAAACCAGTAAGACAGGGAGGGGGACCCTGGAACAGCTGATCGTCGAAACCAGTAAGACAGGGAGGGGGACCCTGGAACAGCTGATCGTCCAAACCAGTAAGACAGGGAGGGGGACCCTGGAACAGCTGATCATCAAAACCAGTAAGACAGGGAGGGGGACCCTGGAACAGCTGTTCGTCCAAACCAGTAAGACAGGGAAGGGGACCCTGGAATAGCTGATCATCAAAACCAGTAAGACAGGGAGGGGGACCCTGGAACAGCTGATCGTCGAAACCAGTAAGACAGGGAGGGGACCCTGGAACAGCTGATCATCAAAACCAGTAAGACAGGGAAGGGGACCCTGGAACAGCTGATCATCAAAACCAGTAAGACAGGGAAGGGGACCCTGGAACAGCTGATCATCAAAACCAGTAAGACAGGGAGGGGACCCTGGAACAGCTGATCATCAAAACCAGTAAGACAGGGAGGGGGACCCTGGAACAGCTGATTGTCCAAACCAGTAAGACAGGGAGGGGGACCCTGGAACAGCTGATCATCAAAACCAGTAAGACAGGAAGGGGGACCCTGGAACAGCTGATCATCAAAACCAGTAAGACAGGGAGGGGGACCCTGGAACAGCTGATCGTCCAAACCAGTAAGACAGGGAGGGGGACCCTGGAACAGCTGATCGTCCAAACCAGTAAGACAGGGAGGGGGACCCTGGAACAGCTGATCGTCCAAACCAGTAAGACAGGGAGGGGGACCCTGGAACAGCTGATTGTCCAAACCAGTAAGACAGGGAGGGGGACCCTGGAACAGCTGATCGTCGGAACAGCTGATCGTCAGGAGGAGGGGAAAAAATACCTTAAGGAGTGACAGGGTAGGGGAGAGTGCAGTCAACAATGTCGGGCATGTGTGCGATGTCGCGCATGCCCGATAAGGACTGATTGGGTGGAGAGGGGAGGGGGCCAGCCAGGGGGAACGATTTGCCAGTTGTCGGAACTGCGCAGAATCATCACAACCCAGTCTCTAGAACTGGCTGGAAAACGGTAGAATTCCCCCCCCTGCCCCGCCCAGAGTCTCCAATCACATGGTCCAATCAGCATTCAGCCCAGTTGCTAGGCGACCCTCGGTCTCCACCCTTTGGACACCTGCACCAACGTCCTTGGTTCCCAGAGGGAAAGAAGTTTATTTTGGCTATGGCACCCTAGCCGGGTTCCCTGTCTGGTTTCTGGGTGGGCGTGGCCTAGTCGGCCTCCTGCATCATGGTGGGGGGCATTCCTGGGCTCCGGTGGCTTTTTGGGGGCCTCCGGGAGGGTGAAAATGGCCTCCCTGGGCTCTGAAGGCCCTCTGGTCTGTTTCCGGCCTTCCAAAGCCTCTGGGAGGCCCATATTTTGGCTTCCCCGAACCTCCATGCAGGCCCTGGACTTACTTGGGGATCCAGAATGGCCACATGGAGACTTCTGGGAGGGGCAGGTGAGCAGGTGGGCAGGTGGGCATGGCCAGCCAAGGGTGGGATTCACCAGTTCATCGAACTGTGCAGCTCCGGTGGCCTAGAGGTGGAGTTCTCACCTCACAATCAAGAGGATGTGGGTTCGATCCTAGGCAGAGGCTTATCTTTCGAATAGACTCTCCTGCTTGGGCAGGGGGTTGGACTAGATGGCCTCCAAGGTCCCTTCCAACTCTGTTATTCTATGATTTTATGAACTGATCATAAAATTAGCGACCGGTTTGCTAACAGTTCGCGGTAGCGGCGCAGCCCTGACCCCAGCTATTTCTACACCCTTCCTCTTCTTGGCCCCTTCACTCCAGGCTGTGTCAGCCCTGAAGGAATGAGAGAAGAAAGAAAGAAAGAAAGAAAGCAAGGAAGGAGAAGAGAAACTTCCCACTAGAAAACTACAAAAGGGAAAACAGCCACAGTGCAGCCAACTTCAGGGTTGACCCAAGAAGTTTTGGAAACTGTTGATGACTCAGGACCGGGAAGATGGTTGGGGCTCACCTTGTCGGGGCCGCAGGTGGTTCCATCTCGCGCATCTCCCAGGTCATAGACATCCTCCCCCAGGTCAAATTCAGTTCCCCAACACACGACGTCCTCCACCGGAGTCTGGAGTACCTCTTGCCCCGTCGCGATGCTTGAGATTTTCCCTACGTTAACGCACTGCACTCGCCCACAGAGGACATCCCTAGTCGTAGAGTAAGACAGAAGAACCGAGGACTGTGTAGATCTTAAATCTGATTTAAAAAAAAAAAAGGTATAATATCAGGGGGAAAAAATAAAATAAACAAAATGTATATTTAATGTTGCATATTATCAGGATTCCAGCAGTTCCTCCCATTTAAATCCTGAGTCTCGAGCCAAACTTCCAACACTTCAAAAGAATTTATTAGGAGTTAACATGCCAGCATTGCCTGGGTGCAGCTGACTCTGAGACACTTCATTCACGGTCACCCTTGACCCTGGTTTCCCCCCTACCTCCTGGGTGTATCGTAATTCATATCCTCCAATGAGACACCTCCCTAGCCCAGAGTCATCCATCAGGCTCTCCAATTAGAATTTTGCAGGGCAGAAACTTCGATCACCTAGTTACTATCTTAGAAAACATTTGTGGAATGCACTTTTGGTTTCCAAGCTGCTGCACTGCTCCCTCCTCCCTGTCTGTTGCCAACTCTAAAAAGACCAGAGACATATTTTATGAGTTGACAAATAATTTTCAAATACAAATATGCGTTGATACATATATTAACAGCAGCGTATGTGCTCAGAATTGGAAAAAAATGAAGAAATACCACTCAATGAAGATATAATGAAGCAGATATTGGACTGTGCAGAAATGGACAGACTTACACTGAAGATTAAACAGAAAGAAGATGCAGAATACGACCAAAGATGGTATTTATTTTATCAATGGCTGGGAAAAACGGGTAAAGATTAGGAATATAATTTGTACTGTCAAGCAAACAAAAATAGCCCAGACAACACAGTGTTTATTAAGCACTAAATAAATGTAATAGCAGAAAATTAATAAAACTTTATTTTAAAAAAAAGAAACAAAAAGAACCGAAAACTGTGTAACTGGCCGCTGTAATTTCACATTTTGCTGTACGGTTAGTCCTCGACTTACGACCACAACTGAGCTCCAAAGTTGATGGCACTTAGTCAAAAACCTTGGTTAAAAGAATTTCGCCCCGTTTTACGACATGTCTTGCCATGGTTGTTAAGCGGATCGCTGCCCTTGTTAAATTGGTAAGACAGTTGTTCACTTCTGTTCACGAAAAGATCGCAAAAGGGGATGTGATGACCCAAAGGGGCGTGGCACAAAGGCAACCCAGTCAGATAATCAGTGGGAATCCCTTTCTTAGCTCCAACTTTGCCCCCCAATGTCCTGGTTACCTTCCGGGCTGGAGAAAAACTCTCCCAGGAAGATCCTTGGGCTGCAGGGAATCAAGTCCAAAACATGAGCAACAAAAACTGTAACTATAAGTCCAATCAAGGCAAGATGAGGTCATTAGTTTGGCAGGGCAGGAGCAAGAATTCCAGATGTGAAGGCACGGCAATAACTCAACACAGTTGGGAGGATGCCAGGAACGCAGATAACCAAAGTCAACACAAGATAAAGTCATGTTTGCTCCCAGAAGATGCTGCACTCAGCTTGCATCTCTTTTAAAACTCTCATTCTCAGGTGTGGCTAATGAAGGGAATCAGGGCCCTTTCCTCCCCCATAAACCACGCAACCCACGTTGCTCCCTTCTCCGTTCCTCCCTGTGTGCCCTAGGATGAAGAGAGGGTGGGCCTAGCTCTTCCTCTGAACTCCATCACCCTTGTTCTCCCTTTTCCCTGCTCTGCCCAGCCGGACTTTGCCCTTCCCCAGTTCCCTCCGCAGCCAACAGAGCCACACTCCCGCCCCCGGTCAGCTGCTCGGCCTCCCCCTCTGAGTCAGATTCTGACAGGGGCATGACAGGGGATCACGTGACCCTGGTGATGCGGCAATGGTCATTGGTCGCTTTTGTCCAGTGCCATTGTAACTTGGAAGGGTCCCTAAATGAAGTGTTGTAAGCTGAGGACTACCTGTTGCTTTTTAAGGCTGTGTTTTTAACTCGTTTGGCCGGAGTGAATAATAAAGCCAAAACTTACTTTATTCCCTCGAGTGGCCATTGTCTCTGAATCAGGGGTGGGATTCAAATATCCCAGCAACCGATTCGCTGCCCAGTTGCTGGGTGGGTGTGGCTGACTGGGACTTCCTGTTTCCCGTTTCCGGAGGGCTTCCAGAGACCAGGGAAGGCTGTTTTTGCCCTCCCAAGGGTCCAGAGGCTTCCCCTGGGCCTCTGGGAGGGAGAAAACTGCCTTCCCCAGGCTCTGGAGGCCCACTGGAAGCTGGAAACAGGCCCATTTCTGGATTTCTAGAACTTCTGGGAGGGCCGTTTTCCCCCCTCCCAGAGCCTCTGTGCAGACCCTGCACTTACCTGCATTACGTAGAGGCTCCTGGGAGGGGAGGGGCAAAGTGTCAACCAAAAAACAATAGTCCTTTAGTCTTTTAGTTACCAGCAGGAAGGGAGTGGGGGGGAAGCAGTACATTCCTTAAATGCTTCGGATAACTGCTAGGCAGCCGAAGCTGTGGGCGCACAAGATTATTACTGGAGAGCCTGATTGATGACTCCTGGCTATGGATGGGTCCCATTGGAGAATATACACCCAGGGGGTGGGGGAGGGGGAAGACCAGGGTCAAGGGGGAAACGAATGGTGTGGTTTAGTGTTGGCTGCACCCAGCTAACGCCGACATGGCCACTCCTAATAAATCAATTTTTTTCTACTCTGAGAGATGCGGCTAGAGACTTAGGATTGGAATGGGGGGTGGGTTTGTCGGAGCCCCGACACAGGATGGGCGGGGCCAGCTGGTTGGTTCAAATGCCGGTTCAGGAAGCTAGATGTAACTTGAACATCCGGTTTGTTCGAACCAGTCCAAACCGGTGAAATCCCACGCCTGCTCTAGATCCAAAATAACCCTCCGTTTTCGCCTGGCACTTTGGCAAAAACAGATTTGGTGGCTGTCGCAAACAGGGTCGTGCTCTGCTCTGTTTCAAACCACGGCTTGATGTTGGTCTCAGCTTCACCCCCTCAGCCCACCCCCAAATGTTCTCTGCCAGGCCTGAGCAAACCCCCGATGGGCAAGGAAGAAGCCAACATCCCGGAGAGCCCACTTACTCCTCCAGGCACTTCCGAAAAACTGAGCCATCCTTGCCACAGTTGCCAAAGCGGTCGCCGCGCATGTTCATCTCCTTGAAGCAGCTCAGAGGGGCTTCCTGGGCGTCTGGAAGGGGAAGCAGGCGCTTAAGGGAGGCACTGATGATGCTCGCTAGCTGGGTGGTGAAACGTCCACAAGAAAACCACCAGGGACCTCCAAATCCTCCTCTTCCTCCTCCTCTCTTGCAAACCCCCCTCCCTTCTAGCACTGATGATGTTCCCTAGTTGGGTCAAAAAACATCTGCAAGAAAACCACCCAGCTCAGAGAGCACCAAGGACCCCAAAGTCCTACTCCTCCCCCTCCTCCTCCTCCTCCTCCTCACAAATCCCATTCCTCTCTACCACTGATGATGTTGCCTAGTTGGGTCATGAAATGTCTGCAAGGAAACCACCAAGCTCTGGGAGCATCAAGGACATGCAGTCCATTTCCTCCTCCCTCCTCCTCGTCTCCCTCTTCTTCCTCCTCCTCCTCCCTACAAACCCCCCTCCCTTCTAGCACTGATGATGTTCCCTAGTTGGGTTATGAAACATCTTCAAGAAAACAACTAACATCATAGAGCACCAAGGATCCCATCCTCCTCCTCCTCCTCCTCCTCCTCCTCCTCCTCCTCCTCCTCCTCCTCCTCCTCCTCCTCCTCCTCCTCCTCCTCCTCCTCCTCCTCCTCTCCCACTCCCTTCTAGCACTGATGATGTTCCCTAGTTGGGTTATGAAACATCTTCAAGAAAACAACTAACATCATAGAGCACCAAGGATCCCATCCTCCTCCTCTTCCTCCTCCTCCTCCTCCTCCTCCTCCTCCTCCTCCTCCTCCTCCTCCTCCTCCTCCTCCTCCTCCTCTCCCACTCCCTTCTAGCACTGATGATGTTCCCTACTTGGGTCATGTAACGTCTCCAAGAAAACAACGAAACTCAGAGAGCACCAAGGACCCCACAGTCTTCCTCCTCCTCCTCCTCCTCCTCCTCCTCCTCCTCCTCCTCCTCCTCCTCCTCCTCCTCCTCCTCCTCCTCCCCCTTTCCAGCATTGATGATGTTTCCTGGTTGGGTCATGAAACGTCCGCCAGAAAACCGCCAAGCTCAGAGAGCCCCAAGGATGCTGCATCCGAACCCTGAGCTCCAGAGATTCTCTTCTTGCCCAGAGCCCAAGGACAGGTGGGCCTTACCTGGCCCAAAGAGAGCTTTGCAGTGTGTCTGGAGATCCAGGCAAAGCCCCAGGAAGCAGCGGTTGTGGCTGCCGCAGGGCGTCCCATCTTGCTTGTAGACATCCGTCGGACAGTCGTAGGAAGTGCCGTTGCAGAACTCGGGGAGGTCGCACTCCGAAGTGGCTTCCCGGCATTGGGTTCCAGTTTCGGAAAACTAGCAGAGCCAAAAGGATTCAGGCTTATTCCAGTTCGGGCGGTGCTCAGAAGTTAGCAGCTCCACCAAAAGTGACAGCCCACCCCGGGGGCTGAAAATGTCCTGCTGTTCTTTGACTTTTCCAAAAGGATGGAAGGAAAAGAGGAGGGAGGGATGAAGGAAGAAAGAGAGAAAGGGAGGGGGAGGAGAGAAGGAGAGGAAGAATTTGGGAGGGAAGGAAGGAAGGGAGGGAGGAAGGAAGGAAGGAAGGAAGGAAGGAAGGAAGGAAGGAAAAGAGTAGGGAGGAATGAAGGAAGAAAGAGAGAAAGGGAGGGGGAGGAGAAAAGGAGAGGAAGAATTTGGGAGGGAAGGAAGGAAGGAAGGAAGGAAGGAAGGAAGGAAGGAAGGAAAAGAGGAGGGAGGGATGAAGGAAGAAAGAGAGAAAGGGAGGGGGAGGAGAAAAGGAGAGGAAGAATTTGGGAGGGAAGGAAGGAAGGAAGGAAGGAAGGAAGGAAGGAAGGAAGGAAGGAAAAGAGGAGGGAGGGATGAAGGAAGAAAGAGAGAAAGGGAGGGGGAGGAGAGAAGGAGAGGAAGAATTTGGGAGGGAAGGAAGGAAGGGAGGAAGGAAGGAAGGAAGGAAGGAAGGAAGGAAGGAAAAGAGGAGGGAGGGATGAAGGAAGAAAGAGAGAAAGGGAGGGGGAGGAGAGAAGGAGAGGAAGAATTTGGGAGGGAAGGAAGGAAGGGAGGAGGGAGGAAGGATGGAAGTAAAGAGAAAGGGGGATGGGGAGGAGGAAAGGAGAGGAAGAGTTTGGGAAGGAAGGAGAAATGGAAGGAGGAAGGAGATAATGAATAAAGGAAGGAAGGAAAGGAGGAGGGAGGCAGGATGGAAGGAAGGAAGGAAGGAAGGAAGCAAGGAAGCAAGGAAGCAAGGAAACAAGGAAGCAAGCAAAGAAAGAAAATGGAAGGAGGAAAGAGATAATGAAGGAAGGAAGACAGGAGGGAGGGAAGGAAGGAAGGAAGGAAGGAAGGAAGGAAGGGAAGGAAGGAAGGAAGGAAGGGAAAGAAGGAAGGAAGGAAGGAAGGAAGGAAGGAAAGAAGGAAGGAAGGGAAGGAAGGAAGGAAGGAAGGGAAAGAAGGAAGGAAGGGAAAGAAGGAAGGAAAGAAGGAAGGAAGGGAGGGAGGGAGGGTTGCTTGGCTCTTACCTGACACTTCTCACAGCAGAGCCCGTAGAGGCAGTCTATGTCTTCTTTGAATTTGCAGTCTTGGCAACACTCGTTCTTCCTGCACTCCTGCCACGAGAGGGAGGGCCGCC
Source organism: Hydrophis major (assembly GCA_033807585.1). Classification (NCBI taxonomy): domain Eukaryota; kingdom Metazoa; phylum Chordata; class Lepidosauria; order Squamata; family Elapidae; genus Hydrophis; species Hydrophis major. Next base: position 109,663 of record CM066332.1, read on the forward strand.
TTGTTCACCCCCATCCGTGCCCGTCCCCCCCCCCCACATTAAAGGAATGGAAAACTTACAGCGGGTCCCTTGAGTTTCGGATATTTCTCATTCATGAGGACGATTTTGATGGCTGAGGAGCCCTCTTCCTGTTCAAAAAGAGAGAGAGAGCAACGAGGGGCCCATTTCTTAAATATCCCCGTCACAGAGATACAGCAGGCAGCCCTCGACTTATGACCACGAGGGAGCTCAAAGATTCTTCTGGCTTATTAAGGGAGTTTTGCCCCGTTTTATACCTTTTACTACCCAGGTGCTTCGCTATGAAACTCTGTGGTTGGGCTTAGTTTTTGGAGAGGAAAAAAAAAAGGGGGGGGGAGGGAAATTCTGCCTCTGCCTACCAGCATCCATCGGTATCCCTCTGGCTAATGTCCTGTCAGTGTGTGAAAGAGTTGAGGGCTGTTTGGAAACCGAAAGAGTAGTTGCTGTGTGAGCAAGGAGGAGACAGCAAGGAGCCTGGGCGTGGCTTAGCTCAACTGTTCTGTACTAAAGCTGCTTGGTGCTGGGAAACTGAAAGTGAAACTCCTCTGCTTGTGTTTTGCCTTTGCAAGAGATTTCTTTTTTTTCAGGCGGGGAGGGGGAGTAAAACTCCTGAGCATCAGAGCGTGTTAATAATAATAATAATAATAATAATAATAATAATAATAATAATAATAATAATAATAATAATAATAATAATATAGGAAATACTCTCAATGCTCTGAGGGTCCTTTGGAAAAATCCTTTCTTAGGGAGCCCCTAGAAGCCAAGAGGAATTTCAAGTTTGTAGGCTTGACGGTTCTGCAGATTTTGTGATGATGCTTGAGGGGCATTTTGCTTTTAGATAGATAGATTGATGGATGGATAGATAGATAGATTGATGGATAGATAGATAGATAGATAGATAGATAGATAGATAGATAGATAGATAGATAGATAGATAGATAGAAAGGTAGGGAGAGAGAGAGAGAGAGATAGTGATAGTGATAGAGATAGAGATATAGAGATAGATAGAAGTTAGATTGCCAGAGTTGTTGAGTGAATCACTGCCGGTATTAAGTCAGTAACCCGGTCATTAAGTGAATCCGGCTTCCCCCATTCAACTTGGCTGGTCAGAAGGTCGCCAAAGGGGATCATGTGATCCAGGGACATTATGACCATCATAATACGAGTCAGCTGCCAAGCCTCTGAATGTTGATCCCGTGACCCTGGGGAATGCTGCAATGGTCGCAAGTGTGAAAAACAGTCACAAGTCCCTTTTTCCAGTGCGGTCGTAACTTTGAACAGTCACTAAATGAATGGTCGTAAGTTAATCAACTACCTGTAGAGCTCAGTTAGCAGCAAACTCGGAGAGTTTTGAGTCGCCTTCTGCTATGCCAAGAGCAACCAAGATTAAATCAACTTCAATAACTCTAGAAGTTATCAATGCTCGAACGCTGGAAGTTTTTAAGGAGAGATTGGACAACCATTTGTCTGATGTGGTGGAGGGCAGGGGTGGGATTCAGCCGGTTCGGACTGGTTCGGGTGAACAGGTTTTCCTGCCTAAGCAGAGGGGTTGGACTAGAAGACCTCCAAGGTCCCTTCCAACTCTGTGATTCTGTGTTCTAAGAGCTGCGAATCTTATGGAGGCCTTGTAAAATGATAAATCTTTAACAAACCAAGTAAAACACACCCAAAGCGACATCTTTTGCATCAAGAAGCCATCTCATTTTCACAATATTGATGGACCAATAACTTACAGTTATGGTTTTAGGCTGTAGGTGGTTAGGAAATGAAAAACGATCACGAAATTTTGGCATCCACTGTTTAGAAAAGAGAGAGAGAATTATAAAGATTTTGATGAATGGTTTATTATTATTATTATGTTAGCATCATCTCTCTCCTCTCTCTTTCTTTTCCTCCTCTCTCTTTCTCTCCCTCTTTCTCTCTCCTCTCTTTCTTTCCCTCCTCTTTCTCTTTCTGTCTCTCTCTCTTTCTCTCTCCTCTCTTTCTCCCTCTCTTTTTATCTCTCTCTCTCTCTCTCTCTTTCCCTCTCTCCTCTCTCTCTCTATCTTCCTCCTCCTTCTCCTCCCCCTCTCTCACAGACACATCAATATATTATCTACCTATTAAATCCTGACTAGATACCGAACAACCTGGAACTTTACAACATTGGTTAGACTTTTTATAAAAGAGCTTTGGCATTTTGTACAATTGTACCTCAAACATTATGTTGAAGTTAATTTTTCTTCTTGCAAGTAGTTAGTTTGTCAAAGACAACTGATATAGTTCACTCTTCCGACCACGTCAAGTTTTATTTGATCTGCTTACGTGAAGTTGCCGCTGTTTTCCTCCTTGTTTCAGGAAGATGGATTGGATCCAGGTTCCTTCTATGTCCTAAGAAAGGAAGAGAAACTCACTGTTTTCTAGTGATTGGCTCAAAAAAACCCAGTTGGCTTTCATGCCTAAGGTGGGACTAGAACTCACCATCTCCTGGTGATTAGCCCAAAGTCACCCAGCTTAGTTGGTGACCCCTGGTCTGGGTAATCATCCAGCTGATTTTCAGGGGAAGCACCCCTTTGGCCCGGTGATCTGGATCAGGGGTTGCCAACCATTTGGACCTTAGGGACCCCCAAACTCATCATTTTAAATCCCGCGGACCAGAGACCCTGGGAAAATCCCCCAAAAAGTCTGCAGGGAAATCCCCCACCCCATTTTCCTACTGATCGATCGTTCTTTTATTTGGGATCACAGGATATTATCTCCAGCTCCGTTCTCAGGGAGAGAGAGAGAGAGAGAGACTTTTGGCTTCATGCAAGGAAAACAGCAGAAGCAGCAGAAGTCTTGCTTTCTCTCCCCCAAACTCTGCCAGAAATGAGTCTTCACAGCCTCTTGGAGCAGGAGGCCTTGCAGGGTCCCAAAGACTCATTTCTGGCGGAGTTTGGGGGAGAGAAAGAAAGACTTTTGCTGCTTGCAGCCAAAAGCAGAAGAAGAAAGAAGCGGAAAGAAGCAGCCTGGTGGCCAGTCCAGGTGTGTGGGGCGAGTGGGGCAAATGGGGCAATTTCCCCCCCCTCCGCCCTTCCCCCCCTCCCCTCACTATCCCGTGTTATTCGCGATGCAAGTGACACAAGCCTTGTGTTCCCGCACAGCCTGGATTAATTCCTTTGGGGAGGGGGGTGACATTTCTCTGTGAACCACCAAAATTTTCCCACGGACCACCAGTGATTTATGGCTCACTGGTTGGCAACCTTTGGTGTGGATGTCTCACCTCTTCCACTCCACAGTCGCACTCTTCATCCTCGTCATCAATGACGCCGTTCCCACACTCCTTCATGCTAAAGATCTGGGCAGGTTTGTCAAGCAAACAGGTTTTCCCAGGTTTTTGGATCAGCTTCAAATATTCCAGGGTGCTGCAGTTACTCAGTCTGGAACAGTTCCTGTAAGACAATAAGAAATGACTATCCTGTGAGCTGTCATTTTATTTGTAACTTATTTGTTGTAGTCACTTGTACCTTGCCTTCTATCCTATGCTATGCTATGCTATGCTATCCTATATCCCATCCCATTCTATATTCTGTTCTATATTCTATTATTCTATTTTCCATATTCTACTCTGTTCTATTATTCTATATTTTATTCTATTCTATTAATCTATTCTATTCTTCTATATTCTATTCTATTCTACTCTATTATTCTATTCTCTCCTATTCTCTCCTCTTCTACTCTACTCTCTCCTATTCTATTCTATTCTATTTGACATTATATTATATATTCTCTTCTCTTCTATTTCTCTTCTCTTCTCTTCTACTCTACTCTACTCTCTCCTATTCTATTCTATTCTATTCTGTTCTGTTCTGTTCTATTCTCTACTCTATTCTATTCTATTCGACATTATATTATATATTCTCTTCTCTTCTATTTCTCTTCTCTTCTACTCTACTCTACTCTCTCCTATTCTATTCTATTCTGTTCTGTTCTGTTCTGTTCTGTTCTGTTCTATTCTCTACTCTATTCTATTCTATTCTCTCCTATTCTATTCTATTCTCTCCTATTCTATTCTATTCTACTCTACTCTCCTCTCCTCTCTCCTATTCTATTCTGTTCTGTTCTGTTCTGTTCTGTTCTATTCTCTACTCTATTCTATTCTATTCTATTCTATTCTCTCTTATTCTATTCTATTCGACATTATATTATATATTCTCTTCTCTTCTATTTCTCTCCTCTTCTACTCTACTCTACTCTACTCTCTCCTATTCTATTCTATTCTATTCTATTCTGTTCTGTTCTGTTCTCTACTCTATTCTATTCTCTCCTATTCTCTCCTATTCTCTCCTATTCTATTCTATTCTATTCTATTCTACTCTACTCTACTCTACTCTACTCTTCTCTACTCTACTCTACTCTTCTCTTCTCTACTCTACTCTACTCTCTCCTATTCTATTCTGTTCTGTTCTATTCTCTATTCTATTCTATTCTCTCTTATTCTATTCTATTCTATTCTATTCTATTCTATTCTATTCGACATTATATTATATATTCTCTTCTCTTCTATTTCTCTTCTCTTCTACTCTACTCTACTCTCTCCTAGTCTATTCTATTCTATTCTGTTCTGTTCTATTCTCTACTCTATTCTATTCTCACCTATTCTATTCTCTCCTATTCTATTCTATTCTATTCTATTCTATTCTACTCTACTCTATTCTATTCTCTCCTATTCTATTCTCTCCTATTCTATTCTCTCCTATTCTATTCTATTCTACTCTACTCTACTCTACTCTACTCTACTCTACTCTACTCTACTCTCTCCTATTCTATTCTATTCTATTCTATTCTGTTCTGTTCTGTTCTCTACTCTATTCTATTCTCTCCTATTCTCTCCTATTCTCTCCTATTCTATTCTATTCTACTCTACTCTACTCTACTCTTCTCTACTCTACTCTACTCTACTCTCTCCTATTCTATTCTGTTCTGTTCTATTCTCTATTCTATTCTATTCTCTCTTATTCTATTCTATTCTATTCTATTCTATTCTATTCTATTCTATTCGACATTATATTATATATTCTCTTCTCTTCTATTTCTCTTCTCTTCTACTCTACTCTACTCTCTCCTAGTCTATTCTATTCTATTCTGTTCTGTTCTATTCTCTACTCTATTCTATTCTCTCCTATTCTATTCTCTCCTATTCTATTCTCTCCTATTCTATTCTATTCTACTCTACTCTACTCTACTCTACTCTACTCTACTCTACTCTATTCTATTCTATTCTATTCTATTCTGTTCTGTTCTGTTCTCTACTCTATTCTATTCTCTCCTATTCTCTCCTATTCTCTCCTATTCTATTCTATTCTACTCTACTCTACTCTACTCTTCTCTACTCTACTCTACTCTACTCTCTCCTATTCTATTCTGTTCTGTTCTATTCTCTATTCTATTCTATTCTCTCTTATTCTATTCTATTCTATTCTATTCTATTCTATTCGACATTATATTATATATTCTCTTCTCTTCTATTTCTCTTCTCTTCTACTCTACTCTACTCTCTCCTAGTCTATTCTATTCTATTCTGTTCTGTTCTATTCTCTACTCTATTCTATTCTCACCTATTCTATTCTCTCCTATTCTATTCTATTCTATTCTATTCTACTCTACTCTATTCTATTCTCTCCTATTCTATTCTCTCCTATTCTATTCTCTCCTATTCTATTCTATTCTATTCTATTCTACTCTACTCTACTCTACTCTACTCTACTCTACTCTACTCTACTCTACTCTCTCCTATTCTATTCTGTTCTGTTCTGTTCTATTCTCTACTCTACTCTATTCTATTCTATTCTCTCTTATTCTATTCTATTCTATTTGACATTATATTATATATTCTCTTCTCTTCTATTTCTCTTCTCTTCTACTCTCTTCTACTCTCTCCTATTCTCTTCTCTTCTCTTCTAATCTGTTCTGTTCTGTTCTATTCTCTACTCTATTCTATTCTCTCCTATTCTCTCCTATTCTATTCTTTCCTACTCTACTCTACTCTACTCTACTCTACTCTACTCTACTCTACTCTACTCTACTCTACTCTACTCTACTCTCTCCTATTCTAATCTATTCTCTCCTCTCCTCTTCTATTCTACTCCATTCCAAATTTCCCCTACTGGTTCTCCAGAACCAGGCAGAACTGGCTGAATACCACCTCTGATAATAACAGACTTGGTTGATACCTGGGATGCTGGCAGCAACCCATATCAACCATCAGCGCCAGTCAATGACATTTGTGATGTCTCTAAACGAATGTCCGTCAAGGGGGAATTACCTGTTTCATTTTATTCAATTTCATTTGAATGTATGCTGATTAGATTTAGAGCAACAGAATTGGAAGGGACCTTGGAGGTCTTCTAGTCCAACCCCCCACCACCACCCCGCTTAGAGAGGGAAACTCTATCGTACCATTTCAGACAAATGGTTGTCCAGTGACCATAAAGTTATTCCAAGTTCTGTAGATGGTGATGAATTCTTCCTTTGGGAGAAGCACGAACTGATTCTTAAAATTGGGTTGTTGTTTTTTTTGAATTGGGGGAGGCTGGACCATCATTAAGTGGAGCCAGAGGTGGGATGCAGCTGGTTCTGAACGGTTCTGGAGAACCGGTAGCGGAAATTTGGAGTAGTTCAGGGAACCGGCCAATCCCACCTCTGACTGGTCCTGCCAACTCCATTCTCTTCTCTCTTCTCTGCCTCCTTTTGAGTCCCAGCTGATCGGCTGGGTCTTTTTTGGTTGCCCTGCACAGGAGAACGGAACTGTAAAGCAGGTCAGTGGGCTGGGGAGGGAAGGGGGATTGTCAGCTGTTCGTCCGAGATTGAGGGGGTGAACAAGAAGATATCAATTCACTCCTGTAGCTTTAGTGAAGTTTTTTATTCGTCCCCCACACCACAACAACAGGTAACAGCGATCAAATTATGTTGAAAGTCAGCTCTGGGGTTTCGTTGCAACCCAGAACTGTCTTTATACACGTTATACTTTGGATAACGACATAATTACTATAACCACCTTCCGTTGGGCTTCACTGCCTAACTTCCGGCATCCTTAAATTAAAGAAACGTGGTAACTGCTCGATGAGCCCATGTACCCTCATTTACACGTATTTCTTATCATTATTACAACATCACCCCTTGACATCCAGCCATGAATCGTTATTATTTACACCGCTCCTTGTCAGGAAGCCGATGTTAGTTATTTGACAAATATTCATTTATAGCGTCCACGTGGCCGCGCTAGGCAAGTGAAAGAATATGGTTGTTATCACATCCTGGCTGTCTTGGCTCCGGCCCGTTCTTTATTGGAGTCGTGACAGGGATTTTGCAGGGACTTCCCCTGCCACGCCCACCAAGCCACGCCCACCAAGCCACGCCCACAGAACCGCTAGTAAAAAGAAATTGAATCCCACCGCGGACTGGGGACCCAACAACATTGAAGAAGAATGAGACGCCAGGGGACAACTTACGCCGGGCCCGAAGTGAGCATCAAACAGCTGCCAAACACCGTACAGTTGCAGTCGCATTTTCTGGCTAAGTTCGTGGCTGCGTCGTCGTGCGTGAAGCCCAAGGAATGACCCAGCTGGTGGGCGAGGGTTTCGGCATCGAGTCGAGGGTTTTTACGTATCTATACGCCGTGAGACAAGAGTTTAGGGAGGCGAAGGCGTCGGTAAATACAGGTAGACCTTGACTTACGACCCCAATGGAGCCCCAAATTCCTGTCACTCAGTGGGACAGTGAGTTTTGCCCCATTTTATGACTTTTCATGCCGTGGCGGTTGCTGAGCGGATCACACAGTTGTTAAGCAAATCTGGCTTCCCCCCGCCTTGACGCTGCCCGTCAGAAGGTCGCCAAAGGGGAATTGTGTGACCCTGGGATGCTGCGACCATCGTATATATGAAACTCAGTGGCCAAGCGCCTGAATTTGGATCACTGGGGAGGCTGCAACGGTCATAAGTGTGAAAAACGGTGGTAAGTCCCCTTTTTTCAGTTTCCGTTGTAACTTTGGTCACTCCATAAACGATTGTAAGTCGAGGACTGCCTGTATAATTTAATTTAAAGTCCTGGAGACAAAATATATCAAGAAGGGTTGCAGGATTTGGGTTTAGAGAAAAGGACAGGTAGTCCTCGAATTACGACCAAAGTTGAGTCCAAAATTTGTGCTGCTGAATGAAATATTTGTTAAATGGGTTTGCCCCATTTTACGAACTTTGTTGCCACTATTGTTAAGTAAATCCCTGCAGTTGACCAGTTAGTATTGTCAGTTTACACCTACCCATCCCCGGGGGGGGGCTGCACATGTATGTTTAAATCACATGCGTGCCAATGACATACGTGTAAATGCTCCAATCCATTGTACACACAATCCTCAAATTATGACCTCAGTTGTGTCCACTGTTTAGGCTGCTAAGTGAGTTTTGCCCCCTTTTTTTTACGACCTTTCTGGCCACCATTGCTAAGTGAATCATTTAAATTACTCAGTTAGTAACATGATGGTTAAGTGAATCCGGCTTCCCCCGTTGACTTTGCTTGCCAGGAGGTGCCATGCCCCTGTTGGAGACTGACTCCGAGGGAGAGGAGGAGGAACAGCTGACAGGGCATGGAAGTGTGGCTCTGGAAGTTGGGGAAGGTCAAACCCAGGCCCATCCCGTCTCCATCCTAGGGCACACAGGGAGGAGAGGATAAGGGAGTGACGTGAATGGCATGGTCTATGGGGGAGGAAAGGGCCTTGATCCCCTTCATGGGCTGCAGTTGTGACAACTGCATACGAGGACAGACATGCGTATGGGCCAGTGCTGGAAACAATGCGTGAAAATATCTCTAGTCTGTCATTCCTCCTTTAAGTTTGTCATCCTTCCTAGTGTGTGTTCTGATCTCTGTGGACCTCTTCAAGCCCTTATCTTGCCTAGTTCCCTTAATTGCTTCAGTGTGGTTTGTGCTGTGTTTACTCTTTATAATTTATAGGCATTTTTAGTTAAAACAGCATTTCCTCCTTTTCGTAACTGTTTGTGGGGGAGTTTTTTTTCTCTCCAGCCAAGGATATTTGGAGCTTTGAAGGAATAAAAGAGGCTTCACCTGTTTTCGTGACTGTGTTTATTTTCTATCCCACCCTGGGTCATCACCGAAGGTCATCAAAGGGGGTCAAGTGACCCGGGGACACTGCGACCATCGTAAATATGAACCACTTGCCAAGTGTCTGAATTTTGATCCGGGGACCATGGGGATGGTTGAAATGGTTATAAGTGTGAAAAATGGCCATGAGTCGCCTTTTTCAGTGCCACTGTAACTTAGAGCAGTCAACTAAAAGAAACTTGTCAACATTGGAAGCCATATTGAGACCAGATGCTCCTACGCTGTCACATTTTGAGCCTAGGAAAGTAGGAGGGGGGAATTTCTTGGAGTGTTATGTGGTTAGAGATAATAGCATTCTTTTTCTAATTCAAGGTCATGTTATTCTGGGCAAAAGTGAAGGGCAGTCTCAAGTTGGGAGGGATGGTGATTGGGCCATGTGATGCAATGATAGGTGCAGAGGGTAGATTTGTCAGTTTTTACTTATTGCAAGGAAGCCCTGAACTTTCAGATTTGGGATTCCCCAGATGTACTAGTCTGAATTTTACTACTCTAATAAAAAGGATCTTGGAGAGGATATCTGTCTCAGAGTTATTTGTTGGAGTGGAGGTTTTCTGGAACGCTGACAGAAGGAAAGAAGGAAGGAAGGAAGAAAGGAAGGAAGGAAGGAAGGAAGGAAGGAAGGAAGGAAGGAAGGAAGGAAGGAAGGAAGGAGAGGGAGTGAAGGAAGGAAGGAGAAGGAGGAAAGGAAGAAGAGGGAAAGAAGGAAGGAAGGAGAGGGAGGGAGGGAAGGAAGGAAGGAGAGGAAGTGGAAGGAAGGAAGGAGAGGGAGGGAGAGAAGGAAGGAAGGAAGGAGGGAAGGAAGGAGAGGAAGGGAGGGAAGGAAGGAAGGAAGGAGTGAAGGAAGGAAGGAGAGGGAGTGAAGCAAGGAAGAGGAGGAAGTGAAGGAAGGAAGGAGAAGGTGGAAAGGAAGGAGAAGAAAGAAGGAAGGAAGGAGAGGGAGGGAGGGAAAGAGGGAAGGAAGGAAGGAAGGAGTGAAGGAAGGAAGGAGAGGGAGGGAGGGAAGGAAGAGAAGGAGGGAAGGAAGGAGAGGAAAAGAAGGAAGGAAGGAGGGGGAGGGAGGGAAGGAAGGAAGGAGAGGGAGGGAAGGAAGGAAGGAGAAGGAGGGAAGGAAGGAGAGGGAAAGAAGGAAGGAAGGAGAGGGAGGGAGGGAAGGAAGGAAGGAAGGAGAGGGAGGAAAAGAGGGAAGGGAGGAAGGTAGGGAAGGAAGGAAGGAAGGAAGGAGGGAAGGAAGGAGAGGGAGGGAGGGAAGGAGTGAAGGAGTGAAGGAAGGGAGGAAGGAAGGAGTCAGATTTGGAAGCCATATTGATACCAGACGCTTTCACCCTGCCATATTCTTGAGCCTGGGTAAGTGGGAGGGGGGAATGTCTTGGAGTGTATGTGGTTAGACATAATAGCATTCTTCTTCTAAGTCAGGGTCATGTTATCTCTGCACCTGGGTGAGGGGAAGTCTGAAGTTGGGACAGATGGTGATTGGAGCATATGATGTGATGATGGGTGCAGGGGGTGGATTTGTAATTTTTACTTATTGCAAGGAAGCCCTGAACTTTCAGTTTCGGGATTCCCCAAATGGGCCAGTTTACAATCCAAAATTTTAAAAAAACTTTTGAGAAGATGCCTGTCTCGGAGTTATTGGTTGGAGAGGAGTTTCCTGCGACACTGACAGAACTGTTGTAAGTCGAGGACTACCTGGGTTCCAGTATTTGAGAAGTTGACCCAAAGAGGAGGGGGTCACCTTATTTTCCAAAGCACCAGAAGGCAATAATATACCATTGCAGACAAGGGGCTGTCCAGTCTCTTCTTAAACCAACCCCCCCCCCCCAGTGTTGGAGCATCCACAACTTCTGGTGGCAAGTAGTTCCACTGGCTAATTGTCCTCCCTGTTAGGAAGTTTCTTCTTAGTTCCAGGTTGCTTCTCTCCTTGATGAGTTTCCACCCATTGCTTCTTATCCTGCCTCTTCAGGGGCTTTGGAGAAGAGCTTGACCCCTTTCCTCTTCTTTGGAGCAGCCCCTCAAACATTATAACACTGCTGTTAAGTTCACACAACCTGGATTCATTTGAACTGCTCTGGCACCCACATTAATGGACTCAGGTACAAATAGGTGCAAAAAAGGTATCGGAGATGGAGAAACCCTCACCTGGGTGACGCTCACGGAGACGTGAGAGGGATGACAAAATCTTTCTCCCCACGAAAGTCCAGGAAGATTCCCAGTCGCCCTAAAACATCACAGAAAGGAGGTTATTTTTTTTTCCCCCAGGGAAAATATGAAGAAAGAAGTTGGTGGTCACGGTGACTCCCCCTGAATGTTTCCCCAGTTATCTCTCCAGAAGATGAACACATCTGGAAAAGAGCTGATCAATGGCTCCGAGCATCTGGCTGAGAGGGATTTGTCTGAAGCTGTTCTGTCCTCGGCTTCCTCCAAAAGCACGAAGCCAACTCTGTCTCCCGGCAAAACTTCTTTTCTTAAATGAATGAGAATTTATTGCATTTGTCAACTAAAAAGAAATACTTCTTTCATCTTTTTAGTTGCCAGCAGAAAGGGAGTGGGGAAAGCAGGGCATTCCTCAAATGCTTCAGATAATTGCTAGGCAGCCCAAAGCTGTCGGCACACAAGAATATTACTGGAGGGAATGATGGATGACTCTTGGCTATGGATGGGTCCCATTGGAGAATATACATCCAGGAGTTGGGGAGGGGAAGAGCAGGGTCAAGGGGGAAATGAATGAAGTGTCTTAGCGTCAGCTGCACCCAGGAAACACCAACATGGCCATTCCTAATAAATCATTTTTTTTACTCTGAGAGATGTGGCTAGTGATTTGAATGGGGTGGTTTTTCTCGGAGCCCTGACAGCATTCACATTCAGCTCATGAATGGCCTGGCAAACAGTCTTGCAAAGGTATAATTATTAGCTCAGCCTCAAACTTTATCTATGTTGGAAAGCTGCCCAGGAAATATTTCTACACACAGTGCTGACAAGGAAGGCCTCAGCACAGAGTCTCTAGGATGCACAATGATGGAACGAACAAATGAATGCATGGTTTCCTACAATAGCCCACTCCCCTTTTGCTCCTCTTTTAATCCTTATGGGAGGGGCCATTCACAGTCTCCCTGTGGCTTTACTCCCACGTCGACCCTTAGTTAGTAATTGCTGTTTTCTGTTGGCAGCTCTGCACATGTACATTCTGGGAACTGGCTCCAGCTGCTCCTCTGCCTCACTGCTGTTTAACTGAAGGCAGCTGATGACTGCCAGCCTGCCCTGGCTCCATCTCTGCCTCCAATGCAGAGCCCTCATCTGAGGCTTCCTCAGCCTCCAGGACTGGCCCAGGTTCTTCCTCAACCTCCTCACTACTGTCTGACTCTGCTGCCAGCTCCGTCAGCTGCTGGCAGGCCACAACAGAAGCCCAGCTGCAGCAGGACAACGCTGAGGCTTCAGGTGGGGAAAGCTCGATGAGGAGGAGGAACTGCCTGCTGCACCTGATCCAATAACACGTAGGGCAGAAAAAAAAAAGCAGCAGAAGCAGAGGTCAGTCAGATTAGTAGTGCATGACATGAGCCAGCAGCCAAAAAAGCGGGAGTTGAAGCCCGTCAGACTTAAAGTAGCCAAAGCTGGAGAACTCTGCACTAAACCATAGGTGTCTCTGTGTGCGTGTGTGTACACACATGGGACAGCACAGTGGTAGGCATCAGAAAATCTATTTGTGGTGCCACCTTCCCACACATGACCAGGTTTTTTCCCCTCTACTCTTTATCTTCTTACATCAATTTTATGAATATTGGTCTCTTTCTATACAAAATGAAAAATGGGTCTTGGAGCATGAGCTGAGATTTTGTTTTTTTTTTAAGTCAGGAATTGGCTGGACATTTTTTTTTTTGCTATCGATTCTAGGTTTGTTTTTTTGTTTGTTGTTCTTCTTAAACTTACACACTTTCCCAAACCATAGGATATTTCTACCCTGTGTGGGGAAGTACAGATAGAGTCCAGAACAGGTGTGAAGAAATGTTGGGCTATGCCTGTTGCAACAAATTCCCATTTGTCGCAGTTGCATTGTACAGGTAGTCCTAGAGTTATGACCTTAATGGAACCTGCCTGTCACTGTCATCCCTTGTGATGGTGGCATAGTAATAACAATAAAATAAAATAATAAAAAAAAAAAACATAATAAAATAAAACATGTGGCCATTGTGTTAGGGTTCTGGCGATTAAAATTGTTAGGGATAACATTGTTTTACCCTAACTGGTTTAGGTAAATAATAATATGTAATCATAGTTTGTATGTTAAAGTGTCTGCAACTTTAACTGTGGGATAGTAATTAAGGGAGTGGTTGTGAAAGCACTTTAAAAGAAGCAAGACTGCAGCTTGCTCTCTCTCTGGCTTTGATGATCCCTGATTACTGCAAGGACTCAAGACTGCATTGCTCAAACGGGAGAGAAAACAAAGGACTGACTTGTAAGTGAACTGACATAGGATATTCTACACGGACTTTGCTAACTGAATATCCCTGAATGGACTGACTAAATGATACATGACTATTGGACTGTTATTTTGACTATGCTATGAACTCATAATGGAATAAACTATATTTTTGATAGCACAAGCGTATCTGTTATTTTTACTGTATGTTAATAAACATACAAGCTTAGCTCACTCATTTATCTGTGTGCCTATCTGACTAACGCTGCACATTCTGTTTAGCTTGTCTCCCTATCCCTGGTTGGGGAAATCAGGCTTAACAAAAATCATGACCCTCAGCCCAAGCTTTCAAAAGAATTCAAAAGATTTATTAGGAGCAACACGACAGCTTTAACCGAAATGAAGCCAACTCTGGAATATGTCATTGACAGTCCCCTGTGACCCTGCTTCCCCACTCCCCTCTGGGTGTGTCATAAATCAGATTCTCCAATGAAGCACGTTGTGATGATCCAGGCTGGGATACAAAAGCAAACAAAGTCACAAAAACAGGTGAAGTCCCTTTAATTCCTTCAACTTGGTTTCAAAGGCCCAATTATCACTGACTGGAGAAAAATCTCCCCCGCAAACAGTTGCGAAAAGGAAGAAATGCCGTCCAAACTCAAAATACATATAAATTATAAATAGAAAAAAAAAACAACACAAACCAACAACACAAACTGAAGCAATTAAGGAGACAAGGCAGGATAAGGGCTTGAAGACGTCCACAGATTTTGAAATACACACCCTGGGAAGGATGCCAGAACTTAGATAAGAACGGATAGACTAGAATTATTTCACGCTTTGCTTCCAGCACTGGGCCATGCACAGTTGGTCCTTTTAGCCAGTCTTCCCAACTGTAGCCCATAAAAGGGAATCAGGGCCCTTTCCTCTCCCGTAAGCCACATTGCTCCCTTCTCCATTCCTCCCTGCGTGCCCTAGGATGAAGAGGGGATGGTCTTCCTCTGAATGCCCAGCCGGACTGTGCCCTTCCCCAGTTTCCTCCGCAACCTCCGGAACCACCCTCCCACTCCCTGCTGGCTGTTCCTCCTCTCCCTCGGAGTCAAACTCGAACAGGGGCATGACTCATGTTCATGGGCTGGGTGTCATCAATCACACTCTCCAATGAAGGATTTTCCCAGGCAGAAGATCCGGTAGCCTAGCTACAACCTTTGTAAGATAAGTGTGGAATGTACTTCTGGTTTTAACTGCCATACCGCTCTTTCAGATTTCCCCACCACATTGTTTCTGGCAACTTGAAAACAGGCATAGGAATGTTTTACGAGCTGACACATTGCTAATCCAAAATCCCCTCCTCCCCACCAGGTAATGCTCATTCAAGCCCACCTGGTCATTTCCCCCCCCCCCAAGGGGAGAGAGGGAATGCTTACGTCATTAAACCCGCATGATCAAAATGCTCGCGATGCCGAAGACTGTACCGGACGTACTTATAAAACACGTTCAAGTTGACAGACAGGTCGTAAGGATGAATGGTGATGTAATTTTTTTCCATCCAGATCTCCATACCGACCAGATAAACGTGGAGGCCCAGCGGGAGGAAGATCTGAGGATAGGAAAAGAGAAAATTGGGGGGGGGGGGAACCCCACATTATAAACCTTTAGTAAGGCCACACCTGTTATGCTGCATTCAGATTTGGTCACCACAAATTATATATAAAAAAAATTAACACTTTGGAAGAAGAGTAACCACCTGTGTTTTCCCAAAAATAAAACCCTGTCTTTTATATATATACATATACATATACATATACATATACATATACATATACATATACATATACATATACATATACATATACATATACATATACATATACATATACATATACATATATATATGGCATTCAACTTTGTTCGGATATTTTCCCACGTCATAGTAGTGGTGCTTTTAAAGTTGTAGCAACGTTTCAGCAGAATCTCATCTGCCATCATCAGGCTTCTGTATGGTGTTTGTCTGTGAGTTAGACTTTTACAGTGGTTTCAGATTTAAATTTGGGGCAGCCTATTGCTGTGTCAGAATGGTTTTTTCTTTCTCCTGATTGGTTGGGAGTCTTGGTCTGTGTTTATTGGTCTTGGAGTTTGCTGTGTTCTGCTACTAATATCTTCTGTCTGTTTTTTTTGGGGGGGGGGGCTCTTTTTGTATCTTGATTGGCTGGCAACATTGTGTTACTTTATTGGAGGCCTTTAGCGCAGCTTGGCTTCGGGTAAATGGACGGCTATCATTCGTTAGGAAGCTGGGTTTCATCTGGGTGCCTGGTTGGGGTGTGTTTGAGATGGAGGTATCAGGGGGGATCTGTTTGTGCCCAGGTGTTTGCCTGGCTTGTGGTGTAGAGATTTTTTTGTTTGTGAGTCTCCACACCACAAGCTCCACACCACAAGCCAGGCAAACACCTGGGCACAAACAGATCCCCCCTGATACCTCCAGCTCAAACACACCCCAACCAGGCACCCAGATGAAACCCAGCTTCCTAACGAATGATAGCCGTCCATTTACCCGAAGCCAAGCTGCACTAAAGGCCTCCAATAAAGTAACACAATGTTGCCAGCCAATCAAGATACAAAAAGAGCCAAAAAAACAGACAGAAGATATAAGAAGCAGAACACAGCAAACTCCAAGACCAATAAACACAGACCAAGACTCTCAACCAATCAGGAGGAAGAAAAAACCATTCTGACACAGCAATAGGCTGCCCCAAATTTAAATCTGAAACCACTGTAAAAGTCTAACTCACAGACAAACACTATTCAGAAACCTGATGATGGCAGATGAGATTCTGCTGAAATGTTGCTACAACTTTAAAAGCACCACTACTATGACGTGGGAAAATACCCGAACAAAGCTGAATGCCAGACATGTAAGTACCCGCGAAAACTTAAGAAAACATAAGATTGGAAGTATCTAGGCAACGTTTCGATGAAGTCTCATTCATCATCTTCAGGCTTGGTCTTCAGCTCTGTGCTTCTGAAGCACAGAGCCGAAGACCAAGCCTGAAGATGATGAATGAGACTTCATCAAAACGTTGCCTAGATACTTCCAATCTTACGCGGGAGAAAACCCGAATAACCAAAGATCCATATATATATATATATCCTCCAAAAAAGACACTAGGTCTTATTTTGGGGGGGATGTCCTCCACTGACTAACCTCACTTGAAAGCGTTGCCCCTGGCCTCCTTTTCGCTGTCCGAGGCCTTCCAGAACTTCTTCTTCTGTGGCCGGCAAGACTTTCCTGAAGGCCTCTGCAGCCAATAATAGAGCTCTGGATCGATCCTGAGCTTTGTTACCAGCTCCAGAGGCCTTCAGGGAAGCCTGGCCAGCCTTACCGGCTACAGAAGAAATGGGCCAGCAAGGCAGGTGTTGGGATGTGCAAGGCCTGGCTACACCTGTCCAAAGGGAAGTAGTAGGACAGCTCCACCCACGCCCCATCCCTGCCCTAGCTTAATTTTTACCCATCCATTCTGGTACCATCCCGAAACATCTGGAGCATCCCTTGAACACCGTCGGCATTGACAAACACCCCACTGGTCAATTGCAAAAGGGGAACCTGGCGGTGGCTTCGATTCTAAGGGACGCCAAGCAACTACTCACTGTGTAAACGTGGAGCATCATGTGAAAAACTACCGACACCAGAGTGGTTTCGTTGCCATGATAGAGGAGAAACTAGGGAGAACGAGAAGGAAAAGAACAGCCAGCTTTATGCCGAATATTTACATGGCGTGTTCATGCTGTTCCCCGCAGGCCTAACTGTGTCAAACGGTGAGTGAGAGGCATGTGATTAGAGCAGCTTTTAATAAAAAATGAGGTGATTACATCTCGGAGGGTGATGAGCGGCATTGGGATAGGGTGGCTGTTTTAATCTTGTGCGGTGCCAACAGCCGCTTTTCTCAGTCTTCGCAGCTGGAAAATGGGTGGACTTCCATTCTCAGAATTCCCCAGCCAGCCTTGGGAATGGAAGTCCACCCATCTTCAAGTTGCCATGGTTGGGAAATTCTTGCCTAAAATTTCATTTTAATCTATCCTGATGAGTGTACATTCATTTCAAAGTGAAAATAAAGTTATTCTTTCTTTCTTTTTTTTCTTTCCTTCCCTGCTTCTTTCTTTCTTTCTATCATCTATGTATCTATCTATTTCTATCCATCCATCCATCTCATCTCTCTCTCTCTCTCATCTCTATTTCATACCTATCTCATCTATCTATCTATCTATCTATCTATCTATCTATCTCTATCTATCTATCTATCTATCTATCTATCTATCTATCTATCTATCTCTCATATTTATCTCTCATATCTATCTACGGTATATAAAATAATTATTCCTTCTTTTTTTCTATCTATCTATCTATCTATCTATCTATCTATCTATCTATCTATCTATCTATCTATCTAATCTGTACCTATCTAATCTATCTATCTATCTATCATCTATCTAATCTATCTATCTATCTATCTATCTATCTATCTATCTATCTATCTATCTCTCATATTTCTCTCTCATATCTATGTATATAAAATAATTATTCCTTCTTTTTTTCTATCTATCTATCTATCTATCTATCTATCTATCTATCTATCTATCTATCTATCTCTCATATTTCTCTCTCATATCTATGTATATAAAATAATTATTCCTTCTTTTTTTCTATCTATCTATCTATCTGTCTATCTATCTATCTATCTATCTATCTATCTATCTATCTATCTAATCTCTTATCTATCTATCTATCTATCTATCTATCTATCTATCTATCTATCTATCTATCTATCTCTAATATTTATCTCTCATATCTATCTATATAAAATAATTATTCCTTCTTTTTTTCTATCTATCTATCTATCTATCTATCTATCTATCTATCTATCTATCTAATCTCTAATCTATCTATCTATCTATCTCTCATATTTCTCTCTCATATCTATGTATATAAAATAATTATTCCTTCTTTTTTTCTATCTATCTATCTATCTATCTATCTATCTATCTATCTATCTATCTAATCTCTAATCTATCTATCTATCTATCTATCTATCTATCTATCTATCTATCTATCTATCTATCTATCTATCTCTAATATTTATCTCTCATATCTATCTATATAAAATAATTATTCCTTCTTTTTTTCTATCTATCTATCTATCTATCTATCTATCTATCTATCTATCTATCTAATCTGTATCTATCTAATCTATCTATCTATCTATCATCTATCTATCTATCTATCTATCTATCTATCTATCTATCTATCTCTCATATTTCTCTCTCATATCTATGTATATAAAATAATTATTCCTTCTTTTTTTCTATCTATCTATCTATCTATCTATCTATCTATCTATCTATCTATCTAATCTCTAATCTATCTATCTATCTATCTATCTATCTATCTATCTATCTATCTATCTATCTATCTCTAATATTTATCTCTCATATCTATCTATATAAAATTATTCCTTCTTTTTTTCTATCTATCTATCTATCTATCTATCTATCTATCTATCTATCTATCTATCTATCTATCTAATCTCTAATCTATCTATCTATCTATCTATCTATCTATCTATCTATCTATCTATCTATCTATCTATCTATCTCTAATATTTATCTCTCATATCTATCTATATAAAATTATTCCTTCTTTTTTTCTATCTATCTATCTATCTATCTATCTATCTATCTATCTATCTATCTATCTATATCTATCTATCTATCTATCTATCTATCTATCTATCTATCTATCTATCTATCTATCTATCTATCTATCTAATCTCTAATCTATCTATCTATCTATCTATCTATCTATCTATCTATCTATCTATCTATCTATCTATCTAATCTCTAATCTATCTATCTATCTATCTATCTATCTATCTATCTATCTATCTATCTATCTATCTATCTATCTATCTATCTATCACCACTGCTGTGAGGTAGATGGTCATATAACTCATTTAAATAAATAAATCACATTCCCTGCATGCCGAAGACCTTGCATTTGGGTAGATTGCTGTCCACGATTTAATGGACTTAAGACCTGCCTCTGTCCAGGTCACCTTCCTGACACCACAACTGGGCCCCACTTTAAAAATAAAAGATCTCAGACGGCCCACATCTTTTTATATTGCCATTATAGAAAGTTAGACAAAAATAGACTCTGGAAAGAGTGAAGAGAAGAGTCACAAAGAGGATGAGGGGACTGGGGGCTAAAACAGAGGAAGAATACGGTTGCAGGAATTTGCATTGACATGATAGCAGCCTTCCAATATTAGAGGGGCTCCCCCAGAGAAGAGGGGGGGGGGGTGTCAAATTATTCTCCAAGGCAGCACAATGCAAGGAAAGAAGCAACGGGTGGAAACTCATCCAGGAGAGAAGCAACCTGGAACTAAGAAGGAATTTCCTGACAGGGAGGACAATTAACCAGCGGAACAGCTGGCCACCAGAAGCTGGAGGTGCTTCATCACTGGAGGTTTTCAAGAAGAGATTGGGCAAATCTCTTCTTTGTCTGAAAAGGTTCTAGGCCTGGAGTCTCCTGTTTAGGCAGGGGGTTGGACTAGTAGACCTTCAAGGTCCCGTCCAATTCTGTAGATAACAGATCATCAGAGTTGGAAGGGACCTTGTAGGTCATCTAGTCCAATCCCACCCCTAAGCAGGAGACCCTACATCATTGCTGACAGAGGGCAGTCCAGTCTCTTCTTGAAATTCTAAAAGGGATGAAGCTCCCACAACTTCTGAAGGCCACTTCTGTTCCATGGGTTGATTGTTCTCCCTGTCAGAAAGTTTCTCCTTATTCCCAGGTTAAATCTCTCCTTGGTCAGTTTTCATTGTTCCTTGTCTGGCCTTCAGGGGCTTTGGAAAATAGCCTGACCCCCTCCTCCTCTCTGTGGCAGCCCCTCAAATATTGGAAGATGCTCTCCTGTCTCCCCTGGTCCTTCTCTTCCCTAGACCAGCCAGGCCCAGTTCCTGCAACCGTCCATCGTAGGTTTTATCCTCCAGTCCCCTCATCATCCGGGTTGCTCTTCTCTGTACTTTTTCTAGGGTCTCAACATCCTTTTTGTAGTGTGGTGACCAAAACTGGATGCAGGACTCCAGGTGTGGCCTTGCTAAGGCTTATGGAATGGTATTAGGACCTCCCTTGATCTTGATTATATCCCTCTGTTAATGCCATTTAGGATTGCATTGGCTTTTTTGGCGGCGGCTGCTGCTGCACACGGCTGGCTCCTATTTAGCTGGTTATCCACCAAGACTCCGAGATCCCTCTCCCAGTTCCTGCTAGTGAGCCTGGTTTCACCCAGTCTATATGGGTCCTTTGGGTTTTTCTTGCCTAAGTGTAGGACTTTCCTTTTCTCTACATTGAACTTCGTTTTGTTAGATAGGGCCTAGTGTTCTAGTTTGTTAAGATCCATCTGGATCTTGAGCCTATCTTCTTGGGTGTTGGCTATTCCTGCCAGCTTAGTCTCATCTGCATATTTGGTAAGTTCCCCTTCTATTCCCTCATCATGTGATTCTGTAATTTCCAGTTCTACAAATTGCAATGATCAGTGACAAACTTACCATGCTTTTGTCAACAACGGCGTAATATTCTAGGTATCGGTTGCCCTTCTGGTTCAGGTCACCTTGCTGGAATCAAGCCAGTGGAAGTTGTTTAGGCAGGACTAATGGTTGTACTGGTAAGCACTGGGGTTTCCAAAATGACTGATAAATATGGGACAGACGCCAAGGGTACCCAATGTGATCGCGTCACTGGGGGAGGAGCAGCCATTGGGACTTCACATCTGGATCGGATTTGGGGCAGATTTGTCGTAACTGCGAATGGTCGCTAAGTGACCGGTCATAAGTTGGAGACAACTGGCAACCTAGAAGTACTAAAGCAGTCGTTCTGGCTTTGCTAGCAGCAGTGGCTCTTCCGTCTCAAGGACCGGCCCATAGATTTCCACTGCTCTCCTCTCCTCTGCCTTCTGCACATCCGTGCATCAGCCACTGGACCTGGCTGTTCCTCCTCTTCCACATCAGCCACTTCCTAACCTGGGGGGCTGTTGACTCTCCATCTGAGGGCTGACGGACGTCCCAGGCTCCACCTCTCTTTCTCTCTCTGCCAGCTCCATTCTCTCCTCCCCCTTGGAGCTCCCAGGTTGCCCTGACTCCCACGCCTCCTCCTCTGATTTGGCCGCTGGAGGGGCCAGTGGCTGACAGGCCACAACACCTTGGCAACTTGAAGAAGCTGGCTGGGGATGTCAGTTACCCCCATTTAAATCCTGAGTCTCGAGCCAAACGTCCAAAACTTCAAAAGGATTTATTGGGAGTTAACATGTCCAGCACTGCCTGGGTGTAGCCGACTCTGAGACACATCATTCATGGTCACCCTTGACCCTGGTTTCCCTCCCTGCTCCCCCTGGGTGTATCCTAATTCATATCCTCCAATGGGACACCTCCCTAGCCCAGAGTCATCCATCAGGCTCTCCAGTTAGAATTTTGCATAGCAGAAACTTCGGTCACCTAGAAACTATCTATGAAAACATTGATGGAATGCACTGTCAGTTTGCAAGCTGCTGCACTGCTGCCCCCTCCCTTTTTTGTTGGCAACTCTGAAAGACCAGAGAAATATTTTATGAGTTGACAGGGGAATTCCGGGAGTTGAAATCCACACACCTCTTCAAGTTGTCCAAGTTGAGAAACAATGCTACAAAGTGTGCATGCAACCTTGCTGTGGGCATTATTTAAGATGGAAGGGCTGTCAGCAGTGACATTCTTAGGGTGAAAAACTTTGCATTCTACTCAACAAATCTCAGTTTTTCTCATGAGATTCGGAGGTAGAAATGCCCACTCACCTGTCTGGTGGAAAGATCTGGATCTTCCTCAGTCCTCACCATTCTCGTTTCTCGACCTGGTCTATCGGCGCCATCTTGAGAGGTTTCTAAGCAGGGTTCTCGCGCCTGAAGATCCCGTCGGTAAATCAAGTGTTGAAATGTGGAAGAATTTTCTACTGGCTGAATTTCGTAAGTTAAGGTGCCACATTGTATATGTCCCCTGAAAGGAAGATTTAAGGACAATGATTGTCAACCCTCCAATCTCGGTCGTGGCTGGTTCAAGTTGAGGAAAATGATTACCAAAGTCCGCTGCAGGTAGACAGGATGACTTGAGAACCTGGGACTCCCTCCACATAGCCACTGTAATAGCAATTGTCCTGGAAAGATAGGGAGATGAAAACCAACCAGATGTTCGGAATAAATTCAAATAGAAAGAATTGGCGGAGCCGAGAATATTTCCAAGACGAGATTCTTGCATCTTTCCATTTGGAAGAATCAAATTTGTCCGATGCAATGGTGGGGGAAAATAGCTTTGGACTTTTGTCACATCTGACTTAGAGGTGGTATTCAGCCGGTTCAGACCAGTTCTGGAGAAGTGATAGCACAAATGTTGAGCAGTTTGGAGAAGTGGCCCACTTCTGACTGGCCCCACCAACCCCGTCTCTTCTCTGCCTCCCATCGAGTCCCAGCTGATTGGCTGGGTCTCCTTTGGTTGCCCTGCCCAGGAGAACGGAGCTGGAAAGCAGGTCAGTGGGGTGGGGAGGGAAGGGGGATTTTGCAGTATATCCTTCCCCTGCCACGCCCACCAAGCCACACCCACAGAACACCACACCCACCAAGCCACACCCACAGCTGACCAGCTAGGTCCCCTTTGGTTGCCCTGCCCAGGAGAACGGAGCTGGAAAGCAGGTCAGTGGGGTGGGGAGGGAAGGGGGATTTTGTAGGATATCCTTCCCCTGCCACGCCCACCAAGCCACGCCCACAGAACACCACACCCACCAAGCCACACCCACAGCTGATCAGCTAGGTCTCCTTTGGTTGCCCTGCCCAGGAGAACGGAGCTGGAAAGCAGGTCAGTGGGGTGGGGAGGGAAGGGGGATTTTGCAGTATATCCTTCCCCTGCCACGCCCACCAAGCCACGCTCACAGAACACCACACCCACCAAGCCACACCCACAGCTGATCAGCTAGGTCTCCTTTGGTTGCCCTGCCCAGGAGAACGGAGCTGGAAAGCAGGTCAGTGGGGTGGGGAGGGAAGGGGGATTTTGTAGGATATCCTTCCCCTGCCACGCCCACCAAGCCACGCCCACAGAACACCACACCCACCAAGCCACACCCACAGCTGATCAGCTAGGTCTCCTTTGGTTGCCCTGCCCAGGAGAACGGAGCTGGAAAGCAGGTCAGTGGGGTGGGGAGGGAAGGGGGATTTTGTAGGATATCCTTCCCCTGCCACGCCCACCAAGCCACGCCCACAGAACACCACACCCACCAAGCCACACCCACAGCTGATCAGCTAGGTCTCCTTTGGTTGCCCTGCCCAGGAGAACGGAGCTGGAAAGCAGGTCAGTGGGGTGGGGAGGGAAGGGGGATTTTGTAGGATATCCTTCCCCTGCCACGCCCACCAAGCCACGCCCACAGAACACCACACCCACCAAGCCACACCCACAGCTGATCAGCTAGGTCTCCTTTGGTTGCCCTGCCCAGGAGAACGGAGCTGGAAAGCAGGTCAGTGGGGTGGGGAGGGAAGGGGGATTTTGCAGTATCCTTCCCCTGCCATGCCCACCAAGCCACGCCCACAGCTGATCAGCTAGGTCTCCTTTGGTTGCCCTGCCCAGGAGAACGGAGCTGGAAAGCAGGTCAGTGGGGTGGGGAGGGAAGGGGGATTTTACAGTATATCCTTTCCTGCCACGCCCACCAAGCCACATCCCCCAAGCTACTCCATGCCATGCCCACCAAGCAACCAAGCCACACCCACAGAACACCACACCCACCAAGCCACACCCACAGCTGATCGGCTGGGTCTCCTTTGGTTGCCCTGCCCAGGAGAACAGAGCTGGAAAGCAGGTTAGTGGGATGGGGAGGGAAGGAGGATTTTACAGTATATCCTTTCCTGCCACGCCCACCAAGCCACATCCCCCAAGCTACTCCATGCCATGCCCACCAAGCAACCAAGCCACACCCACAGAACACCACACCCACCAAGCCACACCCACAGCTGATCGGCTGGGTCTCCTTTGGTTGCCCTGCACAGGAGAACAGAGCTGGAAAGCAGGTCAGTAGGGTGGGGAGGGAAGGGGGATTTTGCATAATCCTTCCCCTGCCACGCCCACCAAGCCAAGCCACACCCACAGAACTGGTAGTAAATTATTTTTTGAATCCCATCACTGATCTGACTTATATAGCCCACAAAAATCTGACTTAGGTTTGGCTAATCTAAAGAAAAGAAGGACCGGGCTGACATGATAGCAGCCTTCCGATATTTGAGGGGCTGCCCCAAAGAAGAGGGAGTCAAGCTCTTCTCCAAAGCATTGAAGGCAGGACAAGAAGCAACGGATGGAAACTCATCGAGGAGAGAAGCAACTAAGGAGAAAGTTCCTGCGTTGTGGTTCGCCAGCAGCCTGTGCAGACAGCAGCAGAATCGGAGCATGGTGAGGAACAGGGGCCAGTCCAGGAGTCTGAAGAGGACTCAGATGAGTGTCCTGCATCCGACGCAGAGATGGGGCCAGGACTATCTGGGAGTTATGTGCTGACTCGGGAGCCTCTGGAGTCTGGCAGCACTGAGGCAGAGGACCCAGGGGACCCTGTTCCCAATGTCTCTCTCTGTGTGTGTGTACGCACAGCTGCTAGAAGGCAAGAGCAGCTGAGACAAAAATGGAGACTCGGGAGTAAGGCTGGGAGGTGACTGCCCCTCCCATAAGGGATACAAGTCAGGCCAAGATGATGAAACCTTTGCAGGAAGCAAAGTCCTTCACCCTGTTCGGATTAATCCTTGAAGCTCTGTGTACTCCGATTGGTTTTTGGTTCTAGTTCATTGGATACTTCTGTTATGGGCAGCAGTTCACAGGACAGAAAGGTGGGTGCTTATCTCGAGGGACTGTTTGAGAATTCACTACCAGCTGAGAATGAAAACAATTCCCAGCGTTGCAATAAAACAAGACTTGTTTTTAAAATAAGCGTGTGCGTAATTAGGGTCTAGGAAGCCTTGGTCAGAACATCCTGGCAGAGAGAACAATTCACCAGTGGAACAGCTTGCCACCAGAAATTGTGGGTGCTCCATTGCTGGAGGTTTTTAAGAAGAGACTGGACAGTCACTTGTCTGAAATGATATGGGCTCTCCTGCTTGAGCAAGGGGCTGGACTAGAAGACCTCCAAGGTGCCTTCCAGCTGTATTCTGGTTCTAGATTCTAGACTTGGACTTTGGAGATTAAAAAGACAAGAGTTGCTTTTTGGCTATGAGAAATATTATGGAATGATATGTTAATACCTGGTGTGTGTGTGTGTGTGTGCGTGTGTGTGTGTGTGTTCAGGATTCTGGTTGTGAAAGTCAAGGAAAAAAAAACCTAATGTTTTGATTGGAGCACAGAAATGTTCAAGAAGACTTACAACAGTTTGCTTAGTGACCATTCAAAGTTACAACGCCATTGAAAACAGTGAGTTATTTTCACACTTATGACCGTTTAACGCAACATCCTCATGGTCACGTCATCAAAATTCAGATGTTTGGTAATTTACCCATATTTATGACGCTGGCTGTGCCCCTGGGGTCACGTGATCCCTTTACTTCTGAAAAGCAAAGTCCACGGGGAAAACCAAATTCACTTAAGAACCGTGTGACTCATTTTATCGGCTGCAGGATTCGCTTAATGAACATAGCAAGAAAAGTCATAAAACGGGGCAAGATCACTGACTGAATTTCCCAGTAAGCAACATACATTTGGGGCTCTGTTGTGGTTGTAAATTGAGAACTGCTTGCACTAGACTTATGGACCATAAAAGACATCAATAGAATTATTATGTATTGTCATGCACAAAATTTACCTGGATATATGGATACTCTGCAACCAGCTCTCCCTTCCCATTGTAAGTATAAATCGGCATATTTTCCATGGCAAAGAATCTGAAAATGTTAAAAAAAGGAATTGAGCAGGGGATGGGTCCCTTTATATGCAGCATATTACTGTTCTGACCCAGGCTTCATCCATCGTAATTTGTCACAAACCTGTTTTAAAAGCAAAACCTATTTTATTGCAATGCTGGGAATTATTTTCATTCCCAGCCAGAACGAATGTTAAACAGTTCCCCAAGATAAGCACACACCTTTCAGCTCTGTGGAATGCAGCCAGAAACAGAAGTGTCCAATTAACTATCAAAGAAACCGACCAAAGTACAAGAAAAAAACCAACCAAAGTACACAGAGCTTCAAGGAGGACTTGGAACTGATTGAACTACTTTGCTTCCTGCAAAGGTTTTGTCATCTTGGCCTGACTTTTATCCCTTATGGGAGGGGCAATCACCTCCCAGCCTTACTCCCGAGTCTCCATTTTTGTCTCAGCTGCTCTCGTCTTCGAGCAGCTCTGTGCACACGCGCACTAGGAACAGGCTCCCCTTGTTCCTCTGCCTCGCTGCTGCCAGACTCCAAAGGTGGCACCCCACTCCCAGATGGTCCTGGTGCCATCTCTGCATCAGACGCAAGACCCTCGTTCGAGTCCTCCCCAGACTCCCGGACTGGTCCCCGTTCTTCCCCACTGTCCGATTCCACTGCCATCTGTACTGGCTGCTGGCAAACCATAACAATTACATAGCAAAGCAAGCTAAGATGCAAGGAATATTGTTTTGGATGAGGGATGATTAAAAAAAAATAATCCAAAATATTTAAAGGGAAACAAAGAATAATCGCAGATGTGCAAAGTCTATTATACAAATATTTTAAGTCGCAATTACCAGTTGGAAAATGAAAAGATCTGGCTTTCTCCACAGATATTTGTCATCTGGAAGTTGATTGATTGGTTGCATCACTTACTGTGAATTGGGGATGATTTTGGTTTTTTTTTAGGGTCGTTGGATTTAATTTTATTATTTTTCTGCTCACTGTTCTATGCTGCCTGGTGTCAGCGAATGAGACAGGCAGCCATCTTTTAAATAAATAAAAGTAAATAAAATAAATTGCAAATGTGGTTGAAGAACATGCTGGCTGTGTAGAATGTTCTTCTAAGAGCTTCTGGGTTTTCATACTCTGGGCTTCCTTGTGAGAGGAAGGTAACAAAAGTCATAATGGATGGAAACTAACCAAGAAGAGAAGCAAGTTGGAATTAAGGAGGGATTTCCTGACAGTGAGGACAATTAACCAGTGGAACTTCTGGCCACCAGAAGCTGTGGCTGCTCCATCACTGGAGGTTCTCAAGAAGAGAGTGGACAATCCTTTGTCTGAAATGGTAGAGCATCTCCTGCCAGAACAAGGGGTTGGAATCAGGGCTGGGATCCGACAGGGTTAACTACCGGTTTGATGATTTACGAGGTTGGGTGATTGATGATGTGCTTCCCTGCACGCTGCGTGGGCGCGCCTGTAAATCGTCATCAGCATGCTGCGTGCAGAGAAGCAGGCTTTGAAAAAGCCCTTTTTAAACAGCAGCTGTGCCTCACATGGCAGCTGAAGTTGAACAACCAGGAAATAAAGGTCAGGTAAGAGCCCGGGCGGGCAGGCGGGCCAAAACATCAGCAGACACAGAACCGGTTCTATATCTGCTGCTCTTCAGAGCTACCGGTTCTACAGAGGTGGACAGGACCAATAGAAACCCACCCCTGGTTGGAATAGAAGACCTATTCTCGGTATTGTCTTCATTACATTTACATTTTCCACTCATGATTATTGGTGAGATTCTTTTAAAATGTTTGTTTTTATGTTTTTATGTCATAAACCAGTGGGAGTTGCTTTTGTTAAATCTAGGAAGAGATTAAATCATCCAGTCAATCCACAAGATCCATTAAAAGGAAGCGGCCACTTACTGTTGCTTCAGATGCACAATTCTGTATTGTCCTTCCATTTTAATCAGGTAATTCAAGTGCACCTGAAGTTAGATGGAGAAAATGCAGAACGGTTCATTAATGTTATAATTTGCATACTTGAAATACTGCCTTTTGATTGGTCTGTCAATATTGCCTTTTGATTGGTCCATCAATGCTGCCTTTTGATTGGTCCGTCTTATACATTTGAATACGTGTAATACTGTCTTTTGATTGGTCCGTCTGACGGCGGGAAATTCAAGGAGCCGTCATTGGCCACGAGCCGCGAGCAGCCACTATAAAAGAGGCTGCCGCAGCTCCGCGGTTGTTTAGTTTTTCAAGAGACTAAATAAAGAGCTGAAGTCACACTGGTCTCGAGTCGATCTTTCCCGCGACTTAACAATTAATATTTTGATCCTCCAGTTCTTTGTCGTGCCACTGCGAATAACGATTCAGGTTGATTCACATATACCTCAGGGGTGGTATTCAGCCGGTTCACACTGGATGGGGCGAACTGGTAGCAAGGATTTGGCGTGGGTTGCTGAACCGGTAGTAAGTTCTGGCTGGCCATGCCCCCAACCTGGTTGCTGGCTGGCTCACCCCACCTGCCTGATGCTGGCCCCTTAAGGTATTTCTTTCTCCCCCTCCCCTCCCGACAATCAGCTGTTCATAGGATCAGCTGTGCCTGGATTCAGCATTTTTTGCCTTCCTGAGCTCCAGGGGAGGCTTCTGAGAGTAAAAACGCCCCTGTAGAGGCTCCAGAAGGTCCAAAAGAATGGGTGGGTGGGTGGCTGCAAAAAAAGCCATGCCCTCCCAGGCACCTGGCCATGCCCACCTAATCACGTCCACAGAACAGGTAGAAAATTTTCTTTGAATCCCACCACTGATATACATGTATACATACAGTGTACAATAGAATACAAATTATAACTAAACAAGGGGAACAAGTTATGCAGAGCTTACACGCATACGCACACATTCTAAAGTTGTACAGCATTGGCCACCCACTCACCTTGTGACAAGATAGAGAACAAACTAACTGACTAACTGACTGACTGACTGAACAACCGACTGACTGACCGAGTGAATGAATGAATGAATGAATGAATAAATAAATAAATAAATGTAACCCATGGAATTTTAGACTAAAGAAATTTCCATGTTAAACGTTTGCACGGTCTCCGGAGTGCCATTTTGGGCTCTAGTACAGTATTGGTTTTTTATCCTTTTTATTATTTCCAACTTTTATTGGTTCTTCAGTATCAAGCAGGGTCTCCTGCTTGAGCAGGGGGTTGGACTAGAAGACCTCCAAGGTCCCAATTCTGTTATTCTATTCTATTCTATTCTATTCTATTCTTATTCTATTCCTAATTCTTATTTCTATTCTATTCCATTCCATTCCACTCCACTCCACTCCACCCCACCCCACCCCATCCCATCCCATCCCATCCCATCCCATCCCATCCCATCCCATCCCATCCCATCCCATCCCATCCCATCCCATCCCATCCCATCCCATCCTATCCTATCCTATCCTATCCTATCCTATCCTATCCTATCCTATCCTATCCTATTCTATATAAAATAAAACAAAACAAAATCTTAATGAAGACCTACACACGAATTTTCACTTAGATGTGCTCCAAAAGTTCTCAATCGCCCATTTTACTACATGTTTTGGATTTTTAGAAGTGGGACCATGTTCTGAAGAAACCAAATCCTGTCTATCCATCTTTTGACAGAAACGAAAGAGGATTGCTTTGCATCTTAGAGCAAAACACAAACCATGGTTTATAAATCTTGGCAATAGCTAAGGTCTTCCAAGAGCAATTAGAACAAAGAATGGCCTGAGAAGCTGGTTATCTTTGCGAACCTTCAGGGTGATTCATTTCTTGTTTTGGCTGAACACTGTGGCTTGACAACTAAGGATTACGGTTTATGTACAATTCAGGGCAGAGAAGGATGGTAAAGGATTTGAATCAAAATGAAACATACTTTGCTGTTGTAAAGAGAACTCGTTTCCAGCTGCAGGGGCTCTATGACTTCTGAGTAAAGATAGGTTAAAGATGTGTGGACGAAATCTAGAAAGAAATTTAGAGTAAAGAGAATTAATATTTGCAGGATTTGCAATTGTGCATGGTTTTGATGGGGCTCTGAGGAGCAACTCACTGCTTGAGGCATTGATGGGGTAAGAAAACCTTATCTCCATCCCATCTATCCCTTAGTTCTGGTTTCAGTATAGTTTTTAAAACCTTAACCTGTGCAGTTCTAATGTTTGAATAAATTTTCTACTTAACAGAAGCCTTGTGGAATAACAGAGTTGGAAGGGATCTTGTAGGTCATCTAGTCCAACCCTGAAGACAAGCCGTTCCCCTGGTTAATTGTCCTGACCGTTAGGCAGTTTCCCCTGAATTCCAGCTTGCTTCTCTCCTGGATGAGTTTCCATCCGTTGCTTCTGACTCTTCAGGGGCTTTGGTCCCTAAGCTGACCGTCTCTTCTTGGTGGCAGCCCCTGAAGTATTGGAAGATGCTATCATGTCCCTTCTGGGCATCTTACCGCTCAATAACCTCCAGCATGGACCAGTTGACAATGTGATCAGTAAAGAAGGCACCCAAAGAATGATAGACTCATAGGGTTGGAAGGGACCTTGGAGGTCTTCTAGTCCAACCCCCTCCTCGAATGGGAGACCTTACTCCACTCCGGACAAATGGTTGTACAGCCTCTACTTGAAAACCTCCCCTGGTAGAAGACCCAGAACTTCTGAAGGGAAGCTGCACCACCATGATCTGTTATCATATTATCTGTTATTGTTCCAGTCGTTATTCCTGACAAGGATTCTCACGGTTGGAAATTCCTCCTGAATTCCAGGTTGCTTCTCTCCTCGCTTGGTTTCCGTCCGTTGCTTCTTCTCCTGCCCTTCAGGGGGCTTTGGAGAATAAGTTGACCCCCCTCCTCTCTGTGGCAGCCCCTCAAATATTGGAATATTGGACACCTGCTATGGTATCAGTGTCACCCCAGTCCTTCTGAGGATTTATAGCCAGATGATATCAAGCATGGACGTTAAAAATGTGATTATTAAAGAATGCAACCAAAGAATTGTAGAATAGAAGACGGCTATCCAGACATCCCTCATTCTGCTTCAAATTACACCAGACATGCCCAATGTCTGTTTTATAGGTAGCCCTCGACTTACAATCCTTTTTTTTAGTGACCAAAGCTACAACGGCACCGAGAAAAGTGACTGAGGACCGTTTTTCACACTTAATGACCGTTGTGGCATCCTCATGATTACATGATCAAAAGCCGGACGCTTGGCAATGGACTCACATTTAGGATGGTCCCGGGGTCACACGATCCCCTTTGATGACCTTCTGACAAGCCAAGTCCATGGGGGAATCCGGATCCACTTAACAACTGTGTTAACAACGGAGTCATTTCAACGACTCGCTTAACAACGGTGGCCAGAAAGGTTGTAAAAAGGGGGCAAAACTCACTTGACAGCCTAAACGGTGGATGCCATTGGGGGTTGTGAGGACTACATGTACAACGGATTGGAGCATTTACACACACATGTGCAGCCTCCCCCTCCCGGGGAGTGTAAACTGGTATGGGAGGGGTTTCGTTTCTCCCACTCTTTGCACCCACCAAGACTGAGGGAGAGGAGGAGCAGCACCAAGACCTCGAAACGTGGAGTCCCCATTCTCCCCCAGGAAAAGGGGTGCTCCCCCTCCACCATTTTGCCGAGGCTCCTCCTTCCTCACGGTTCCAACTGTCACCTGTCCTGAAGCCCCACCCCCCTCAGCAGCCCAGGCACGAAGTCCCGCCTCCTCAGATTCCAAGTTTCAATGGCCACTCAGGACCAAACCTCTCCCCTTCTGGATCCGCCCTGCCACTCTCCCATTGGCTACTTAACTCGGCTGCCTCTCAATGGAGGCCCCGCCTTTCTTTATGTTTTTGAGAAGCAGTCTCTGCCCCCATGACCCGCCTCCCTCATGCTCCACCCCTTCAGCTGCCACTCAAGTCCAGGCCCCACCTCTTCCCAGACTTCCAATGAAATCCGCATATAGCTCCCAGTAGACAGGAAAGCAGGCAGAGCTGCAGAGCCTTCTGGGTAATTTTAGTTCACAGGTCCTGCCCTTCCTACTTCACAGGGTTGTTGTGAGGACAAAATTAAGAGAAATAGCCAGGGAGATGTCTTGAGCTCTGAAAGAGAAGAACAGATATACGAGCTAATAATAGCTCTTATAATATCTATCTATCTATCTGTCTGTCTGTCTGTCTGTCTGTATCTATCTATCTATCTATCTATCTATCTATCTATCTATCTATCTCTCTCTCTCTCTCTCTCTCTCTCTCTCTCTCTCTCTCTCTCTATGTCTGTCTATCTATCTATCTATCTGTCTGTCTGTCTGTCTGTCTGTCTATCTATCTATCTATCTATCTATCTATCTATCTATCTATCTATCTATCTATCTATCTATCTATCTATCTATCTATCTCTACCTCTCTCTCTCTCTCTCTCTCTCTCTCTCTATGTCTGTCTGTCTATCTATCTATCTATCTATCTGTCTGTCTATCTATCTATCTATCTATCTATCTATCTATCTATCTATCTATCTATCTATCTATCTATCTATCTCTACCTCTCTCTCTCTCTCTCTCTCTATGTCTGTCTATCTATCTATCTATCTATCTATCTATCTATCTATCTATCTATCTATCTATCTATCTATCTATCTATCATCTATTTATCTATCTATCTATCTATCTATCTATCTATCTATCTATCTATCTATCTATCTATCTCTATCCCTATCCCTCTATCCCTATCCCTCTATCCTTCTATCCCTCCCTCCATCCATCTATCTATCCACTCTCTCTATATATAATCTTTCTTTCTCCTCTCTGTCTCTCTCTCTCTCTCTCATCTATCAATATAAATATGTTATAATAATAGGATAATTGGCATGGTGGGCATTATTATTATTATTTAAAACTCTGGCCATTAAAATGCATAGTGCAATTTCAAAAGCATGCTAAGGAAGGTTGTATTTTTCAGAGAAATCAGCCAATGCTTTGATTCTTTGATACAGCTTTGCTGAAATTATATTTTCTATTTCTATTGCACATTGTGCAGAGTCAGTTCAGAATTAGGCAGTGCCTAAACTGAATAAATTGCCTTAATTATAATTTAGCCCTAATTCCTAGGTATGGTTTGCGGATAAAACTGGAGAAGGGTTTTACTTATTTACTTATTCTATTTGCACAATGGCAAAATTTATTTGCTTACTTAATCAATTTGCATATTGCCCAAATTACTTGCTTGCTTATACCATTTGCATATTGCCAATTTATTTGCTTACTTGTTTTATTTGCATATTTCCAAATTTACTTGCTCACTTATTTCATTTGCATATTGCCAGATCAATTGATCAGAGAAAGCCAGAACATAAATTTCACCAACATTAAATAAACTCAGGGAGTCATTAACTAGAGCAGCACACAAGTAATATACTAGTAATAAATAAAAACTGAAAAAAATGACAAAGAGCAAAATAGTATAGTTTTGTATCTCTGGAAAAAAGGTCAAAGGGCATGCTGAATCTTTGCTGATTGGCAGAAAACACACAGTCAGAAAATAAATAAATAAACATTGTAATAAAATTAATTAAAATCTCCACAGCAGGAATGTTTAAAATCAAAATTGTAAACAGAATAGTAATAATAGATAACTCAGCCAAAATACCAATTGTGTAATAGTACTAGTGCAGTAGTAGTTATATAATAGTATTATAACACTAAGGCAATTGATAATAATATGGAAAGAAGGTAACAACTTAGAAAACTTTAACCTAAGACTGTCTACCATTGACCTCACCCCTTTCCTAAGAGGTCTGTAGGGGATGTGCATAAGCGCACCAATGTGCCTACAGTCCCTGTCCTCTTGTTTCTTTTATTTTTCTTATATGTATCCATTTCATGTATTCATAACTATGTATATACTTATACCTATTATCTTGTAAGCAATTGACAAAAACAAACAAACAAACAAATAAGTAAAAGTAGTAGTAATAATAATGATGATATGGGAAAAAATAGATAACACACACAAATTGCAGGGCAACAATAGAACACCGTGCTGTAATTAAACTGATTTTAAAAGCAACAATTTATTATTGTGTTTAATTGCATATTCTAAGATAGTCGTTCTCACAAGAGGCATAAATTTCAACTCCCGAAATTCCCCAGCCAACATGCTATCTGGGGAATTCTGGGAGTCGAAATCCACCCATCTTAAAGTATCTGGCTGGGGAATTCTGGGAGTTGAAGTCCACCCATGCTGTCTGGGGAATTCTGGGAGTTGAAGTCCATCTATGCTATCTGGGGAATTCTGGGAGTTGAAGTCCACTCATGCTGTCTGGGGAATTCTGGGAGTTGAAGTCCACCCATGCTGTCTGGGGAATTCTGGGAGTTGAAGTTCACCCATGCTGTCTGGGGAATTCTGGGAGTTGAAGTCCACCTATGCTATCTGGGGAATTCTGGGAGTTGGAATCTGCTGGGAAAAGGACTAAGAGCTTCCACTTACTCCAGATGGAAGCTCCACCCCTTCTGCTGTAGCTCTGCCCATCATGGTCCTTTGCCTGGCCTTCCTCTCCCTGTGGGCCGTTGCCCGGGGCAACCAAGCAGCAGCCAGAGGGATGAAGGCAACTGCCAGGCCACTGGCAGGAGCATCAGGGCCTCTGTGACCCCTCATTTAAGTGGGTTCGGAGCCCCCTGGGGCACCAGCCCTCCCCAAGACCCCCCTGGGGTCCCTGGAGCAGCAGCTACTTCCTCCCCCTCCAGGTGAACTCCCCCTCCGCAAAAGGGCCTGCGGAGCCATTTCCTCAGGGCATATATATATGCAGGACCTGCATAGCTTATATATATATAGGACCTGCATAGCTTGGTCTTTTCAAGGACAACATTTATTTTATCTGTATTTTATTTTATCTGACTTGCTTTTGGAAAGCTGCCCATTAGATTTATTTCATTTCAGGATTGATTTCCTCGCTTCAGCTCTTGAATTTTCCTCTGTAAAAGCAAAGTTATAAACATAAAGAATGACAACTTTATTATTTCTTTCAGGTTTTCCAAACCCTTTTTTTTTTTTTTTTTTTTGAGGCCTAGCCTTTATTTTCTGGCAAGAAAACATTGCAGCTGTACCGATGTAAACTCTGGGCCTTCCTTGACTTTTTTTTTAACACCCCTGTGAACAATCCACTAAGAGTATCTCTGACCATGTGCAGAGTGCCTTCCCTTGTCAAAAAGCTGGCTCCAAAAAGGCATCCTCGTGTGATGGGGTATCTCTTGGCATCCCCTCGCTTCATGAGGCTCTGCAAAGATGGTCTCCAAGATGCCCTTTGTCTTTGCCCTTGCCTGGGGCTTTCTTTCTTTCTTTCTTTCTTTCTTCCTTCCTTCCTTCCTTCCTTCCTTCCTTCTTTCTTTCCTTCCTTCCTTCCTTCCTTCTTTCTTTCTTTCTTTCTTTCTTTCTTTCTTTCTTTCTTTCTTTCTTTCTTTCTTTCTTTTTCTTCCTCTCTCCTCTTTCTTTCTTTCTTTCTTTCTTTCTTTCTTTCTTTCTTTCTTTCTTTCTTTCTTTCTTTCTTTCTTTCTTTCTTTCTTTCTTTCTTTCTTTCTTTCTTTCTTGTTTATATTTAATTCAAATCCTGCCTTTATACTTCCTTCCTTTCCTCTTCCTTTCTATCTTCCTTCCTTTCTTTTCCTTCTTGTGTTTCTCTTCCTTCCTTCCTTCCTTCCTTCCTTCCTTCCTTCCTTCCTTCCTTCCTTCCTTCCTTCCTTCCTTCCCTCCCTCCCTCCCTCTCTTGTTTTTATTTAATTCGAATCCTGCCTTTATTATTTTTCCAAGTCGCTCAAGGAGGTGAACTTTCCTCCTCCTATTTTCCCCAGAACAACAACAAGGAGAGGTGCGCTGGGCTGAGCAAGAATGACAGGCCCAAAACCACCCAGCTAATGTGAATTTATTTACTCCTTCAGCTGGGCTTTCTCAAAACAGCATTTGTCGATTCGCCCTCAACTCATTTTTTAAGTCTACAGAGGCATTGTATTTTATTTATATACAGGTAGACGCCCTCGACTTACGACCCCAACGGACCCCAAATTTCCATTGTTCAGGAAGATGGTTGTTAAGGGAATTTTGCCCCATTTTTTTGCCACAGTTATTAAGCGAATCCTGCACTTGTTAAGTTAGTCACATGATCGTTAAGTGAATCTGGCTTTCCCCACTGACTTTGCTTGTCAGATGGTCCCTGGAGACCCCAGGACACTGCGACCATTGTAAATACGAACCAGTTGCCAAGTGTCTGAATTTTGATCACGGGACCATGGGGATGTTGCAACGGTTGTAAGTGTGAAAAATCCATCCTAAGTCACTTTTTTCCCACTGCCGTTGTAACATTGGTTGCTAAACGAACTGTTGTCAGTTGAGGATCATCTTTGCAACTTCTTTATTCCTAGCGAACTTTTGTAAATGTTGAGAAAAAGTGTTGATTGTAATTATGGGTTTTTCCCCCTTGTGTTTTCTTTTTCAAGGCCACTCTTGGTCTTTCTTTCTCCTCTTAAGGAAGTGAAGACCCTGAATGGGAAAATCCAGACTTTTCCTGAGATTCCCTGGTTAATAGAGACTCATTCTGCCCTGCAAGAAAAGAACATAATTTCCTCAGATCTCTTGAGTGGACCTCTTCCGTTCATCGATGGTCTGGAGAAGTTCAAAAATTATGGGACTGAGATGAGAGCAATGCTTGAAGTCCGGGGAAAAAAATCCAGATGTATGCTTGTTAGTTGGAAGTGCCTCACTACCTAAACCCCAGATGTGAGTAGGGACAACGTTAGAAGCTACACAGAGCTCCTGATAGGTGAGTAACCTTCATTTTTTTCAGCCATTAGAAACAGTGAATGGCAATAAAGGAGAATATTTCGTCACTCGGGATTGAAATGAGGGTTTTGTTTTCAGGAGGAAGGTAAAAGGAAGAAGGAGAAGGATTGTGGGGTCCTTGGTATGCTCTCATTTCATGATTCAACTAGGGAATATAATCAGTGCTAGAGGAGGAGAAGGAGGAAGGAAAAAGGAGGAAGGAGAAGGAAAAGGATTGTGGGGTCCTCTCATTTCATAACTCAACTAAGGAATATAGTCATTGCTAGAAGAGAGGGGGTTTGCAGAGAGGAGGAGGCGGAGAATGGGAGGAGGACTAATAATAATAATAATAATAATAATAATAATAATAATAATAATAATAATAATAATAATAGTAGTAGTAGTAGTAGTAGTACAGCAGCTGAGGGTGGAGGTTCATTCTCCAAGCTTGTGGGTTGCTTTCTGTTTTGTGACCAGGCTAGGCAACATGTTCAGCGGAATTTAAGGAATGTCTGCATCTATGGTCCATTGGTCTTGTGATGGATCAGGTGTGAGTCACATCAGGTGAGGGTCTTGTGATGGGGAGGTTTATGTCAGGTGAGGGTCACTGAGAGATGAAGTGCTGGTTGGGAGGGGCATGTGTGGGTTGGTTGTGGGTCAGTTGCCGGCGCTGGTTGGCTGTGGGGTTGGTTTGGATTCTGAGGGGTTCGTAGGCTGGATGTAGGTTCGAGGTGTCTCACAACCTTTTGGGCACCAGGGACCAGTTCTGTGGAGAGAGGTTTTTCCAGGGGGAAAAGTTGGAGGGAGTTGGTTTTGTGTGCTGCCTGCATCTCAGGGATGGGACTTGGTTTGTTTGTGCAGTCCAGTTTCTGGCATGCTGCAGACTGGTGCCAGCCCATGGATGTGGGTTTCGGGATCTCTGATATAATAAGCATATCACCAACAAAATATGGACATTCAAAACTATTAAAACATCAAAGTCAGATTAATATATATTGTGATGACCCAAAGGGGTGTGGCACAAAAACAACCCAGTCAGATAATCAGTAGGAGTCCCTTTATTAGCTCCAAATTTGCCCCCAATGTCCTGGTTACCTTCCGGACTGGAGAAAAACTCTCCTGGGAACAGCCTTTGGCTGCAGGGAATCAAGTCCAAAACATAGTCAACAAAAACTGTAACTATAAGTCCAAACAAGGCAAAATGAGGTAATTAGTCCGGCAGGGCAGGAGCAAGAATTCCAGATGTGAAGACAAGACAATAACATGGTTGGGAGGACGCCAGGAACACAGATAACCAAAGTCAACACAAGATAAACTCACGTTTTCTCCCAGCAGCTGCCACTCTCAGCTTGCATCTCTTATAAACTCCCTTCCCAGCTGTGCCTAATGAAGGGAATCAGGGCCCTTTCCTCCCCCATAAACCACGCAACCCACGCTGCTCCCTTCTCCGTTCCTCCCTGTGTGCCCTAGGATGAAGAGAGGGTGGGCCTAGCTCTTCCTCTGAACTCCATCACCCTTGTTCTCCCTTTTCCCTGCTCTGCCCAGCCAGACTTTGCCCTTCCCCAGTTTCCTCCACAGCCAACGGAGCCACACTCCCACTCCCTGTCAGCTGTTTATCTTCCTCCTCGGATTCAGACTCTGACAGGGGCATGACATATATAATCAGTTCTTCCAAGAACACAATAACTTTAGAAGGGTGCAAAAATACGTTTTAATGAAGAATTCTTCTCAGTGCTTCTCCAATAATGAAAGGCTTGGTCCATGTCTTTCCTAAACCCAAGAGTTCCAGTAAGTCCAACATATTATTCTTGGCTGACTATTTTGATTGTCTCAAAGGTGCCGTCGATCAGGAACCCCTGAAATGGCCATCTCCATAGCAAATAGTAAGGAACTTTTTGTCTCTCGAGTCAGTCTGTCCAGTTCAGCTTGTGTTCAGTTAATCATTCAAGCCGTGCATTGAATCATGAGTCCAGTCCAGGAATTGATGCTTTTGAGTATATTTCCACCCTGAAATGTTGTCTTTAGTTCTCATTTAGTTCTATGACGAACAGTTGCAGGAATTGTCTGCTTTAATGAAGAGCAGGACCAGCCCAGGGGACTGACATGATAGCAGTCTTCCAATATTTCAGGGGCTGCCACAAAGTAGTGGAGTGGATTAATGTATTCTGCAAAGCACTTGAAGGCAGGAGAAGAAGCAATGGATGGAAACCAACCAAGAAGAGAAGAAATCTAGAAAGAAGGAGAAATCTTCTGATAGTGAGAACAATTGGAATGATTTCCCTCCAGAAGTTGTGGGTGCTTCAACCCTGCAGGTTTTCAAGAAAAGACTAGACAACCATTGATGTCAACTGGTATAGGGTCTCTTGCTTGAGCAAGGGGTTGGACTAGAAGACCTCCAAGGTCCCTATGATTCTTTGGATGCATTCTTTATTAATCACTTTTTAAAATTTGTCCGTGCTTGACTTTTTTCTAACTGCAATGCCCAGATTCTTGCAGGATTTATCCTGATGGCTCTGTCTTCAGTTTAGGCTTATTATCAAATATAAAACAATTCTTTTCGATTCACAAATAATATCTGGCTGAAATTATGATTCCCTATCAGGCAAATATAGCACCATAGGCACAAAAAACAGCAACAAAGTCCTCGAGTGAATGTAATTTGGTATGCAGAAATAGAATTTAAATTAAAGGGCTCCACTAACAGAAAACCCACATTAATGAAAATATCTCCTTGGACCTCACTTGGTCTAAACGGAGTCTCTCTTTTTGCATGGAGAAGACCTTCGAGGATGCCAGCTGTCTCACTGCTCTCTTGATGTCCCTGTTCCTCAGAGTGTAAATGAGAGGGTTGACCAAAGGAGTTAAAATGGCAAAGATCATGTCGCTGGGCATCTTGATGCGGTAGGCGAGAAAGGCCAGAGCAATGGAGAAATAGTACGTGATGACCACCACCAGATGGGAGAAGCAAGTGGAGAAGGTCCTCCTGCGGCCTTTCTTGGACTTGATCTGCAAGACGGAGACCATGATGCAGGCGTAGGAGATGACCGCAAGCAGCAGCGGACCGAAGGCAACGGTCATAGAAATGGTAAACCCCAGAAAACTCTGGAACGTGGTGTCGGTGTTTTGGCAAGCGGCCTGGACCACCGCCAAGTGGTCGCAGAAGCAGTGCTTGACCTTGGGTGTCTTGCTGAAGGTCAGCTGAGATGACTGGATAATCGGTTGAATGGGGTCGAGCAGTGCAGAGAACCAAGCTCCCACAGCCAGTTGTAGGTTCTTCTGCTTGGTCATTTGGGCGGCATAGTGCAAGGAGTGGCAGACAGCCTCATCGCGGTCATAAGACATCACCACCAGGAGAAAGGTCTCCGTCACTGCCAGCCCGTGGAAGAAGTACATCTGCAAGAAGCATCCCTTAGAGGAGACTGACTTGGCCTTGATCAAGAACATGGCCAGCATTCAGGGGATAGGGATGGTGGTTAGCAGGATGTCCAGGATGGAAAAATTGGTCAGGAAGAAGTACATGGGCTTGTGGAGTTTGGGGTCAGTGGCCATGACCACGATGATGGTGAGGTTGCTAGAAAGGATGAGCAGATAGAAGATGAGGAAGATGAAAAAGAGGAGGAACTGGTGGACCTGGAGGCTGGGGAAGCCAACAGGCCAGAAGGATGCAACTGAACCACCTGTGAAGTTGCAAGTCTCCATTTTGTGAAAGGCTGAAGAGGTTGGGCGGTCTAGTAAATGAAAAAGGAGATGTGATGACCCAAAGGGGCGTGGCACAAAGGCAACACAGTCACATAAGTAAGAAAAGTCCCTTTAATACCTCCAACTTTGCCCCCAATGCCCAGTTACCTTCGTCTGGAGAAATCCCCCCCCCTCCCCAGGAACAGCCTTTGAGTGGAGAAAATTCAGTCCGAAAACAAAGCACATAAAAACTGTAAATAAAAATCCACACAAACCAAGCTGCAGCAATTAACTGGACAGGGCAGGAGAAGGAATTGCAGACTTCAAAGGCCAACAAAACACACGCTGTTGGGAAGATGCCAGGAACCCAGAAAAGCCTTGACAAAACAAGATAATACATGATTTGCTCCCAGCAAGCTGCTGTGTGCAAACTCCCTTTTTAAACACTGTGTTCCCAGCTGCAGCAAATGAAGGAAATCAGGGCCCTTTCCTCCCCCATAAGCCACACAACTCATGTTGCTCCCTTCTCCGTTCCTCCCTGCGTGCCCTAGGACGAAGAGGGGGTGGGCTTGGATCGTCCTCTGAACTCCCTCTCCCTGGTTCTACCTCTCCCCTGCTCAGCCCAACCAGACTTTGCCCTTCCCCAGTTTCCTCCACAGCCAAAGGAGCTACATTCCCACTCCCTGTCAGCTGCTCAGCCTCTCCCTCCGACTCAGATTCCAACAGGGGCATCACAGGAGAGGAGAGTGTCAGCTTTGCCCGTGATAAATACACCTGCAAAGTCCTTCTCATCATTGGGCTGCTTGAGTTTATTCTCATTTGTCATCATCTTAATGATCACTTTCTTCTCCAGAATCTTGAGGCAGCTTGCAACAGCCATAGGATACATTTTTTTTGGCATCTCTCAAATGACTTGGCTACGCTAGAGGTTCTGGAACGCACGTGCGTTCCTGTCTATTTTTAAAAACAGAATAACAGAGTCGGAAGGGACCTTGGAGGTCTTCTAGTCCAACCTGCTGCCCAAGCAGGAGACCCAAGACCATTCCAGACCAATGGTTGTCCATCCACCTCTTCTGAAAAACCTCCAGTGGGAGGGAAGGAAGGAAGGAAGGAAGGAGGGAGGGAGGGAGGGAGGGAGGAAGAATAACAGAGTTGGAAGGGACCTTGGAGGTCTTCTAGTCCAACCTGCTGCTCAAGCAGGAGACCCAAGGCCATTCCAGACCAATGGTTGTCCATCCACCTCTTCTGAAAAACCTCCAGTGGGAAGGAAGGAAGGAAGGAGGGAGGGAGGGAGGGAGGAAGGAAGAATAACAGAGTTGGAAGGGCCCTTGGAGGTCATCTAGATCAATCCCCTTCTCGAGCAGGAAGCCTTCTACCATTTCAGACAAATAGCTCTCCAATGTCCTCTTGAAAACTTCCAGGGATGGAGCGCCCACAATTTCTGGAGTCAAACAGTCCCACTGATTAATTGTTTCCACCGTCATGAAATGTCTCTTTACTTCCAGGTCGATTCTCTCCTTTGATCCATTGCTTCTTTTTAAATGTTTATTCATTAAGAACATTTATAGGGCTGCCCAACTCCCTCACGATGAGCACAAAAATAAAGCACCACCACCAAACTCAGTGAGCTCCCAATCTCCTGGTGATGACAATCCAACCAACCATTGGATGGGCTCTGGGTCCCCATGGGGTCTCCAGGCCCATTGGCCAAACCACCTCTTCGGGGTCCTTGAGAAAGCGTGTCAAAGGGAGGCCCACTCTCTGCTGGGAGGCTGTTCCATCGGGAGGGAGCCATCACGAAGAAGGCCCTTCTTCTGGATACCACCACCAGATGGAGCTCCTTAAGAGAGGCAAGCCCTAACATCCCCGGGCTCTCTGCTCTGGTGGGTTTAGGTGGATGTAACTGGGGTGGGTGGGGAAACTGGTCCTTCAGGTAACCTGGTCTTAAGCCAAGCACTAGTAAAA
Organism: Hydrophis major; assembly: GCA_033807585.1. Classification (NCBI taxonomy): domain Eukaryota; kingdom Metazoa; phylum Chordata; class Lepidosauria; order Squamata; family Elapidae; genus Hydrophis; species Hydrophis major. Next base: position 152,635 of record CM066332.1, read on the forward strand.
CACGCAGATTGTTGGTGCAGCAGTATAGACATAAATGCACTGAGTGTCAACTTGTAAATCATTCCCAGCCTACTCTCAAGTTGCCTTAAGCAAGAGGGGGTGGGGGGGTGGGAAACTGATGGAGCAGCATGGCAGCTACGTAACCAGAAGCACATTCCACACGTACCTTCTTCCAGGTTGTATCCCAGGCTACCGGGGACCAACCGGAGAGGTGTGATTTCTACCTCCGTTGGAGAATGTGATTTATGAGACGTCCTGGGTTTGTGTGTGGAAACAGGGTCATAGGTGGGCTGTAAATTATGTCAGGCAGCGCTGACTTCATTTGGGTGCCTGCTGACACGTTGCTCCTAATGAATAATTGGATTTCTTTTGAAACTTGGCTCAAGGCTCATGGTTTAATTATTAGAGCATCCATCGGAATCCTGACAGTTTGAGCAAAAAGTTCCATTGGGGAAAGGTAGATTTTTTTTTTCTCTCACAGGTTTATTTATGCATTAATATCTATTGAAATCAAATAAAGACTGCCCATCATACTTATGGATATGAGACTCAAATGTGGAAAGCATAAAAACGAAATATAGGAGAATTATTATAAGAATTATTATATATTTTGTTATTATGTAGTACTTATATATGTATTCTCTCTCTCTCTCTCTTTCTTTCTTTCTTTATCTCTCTCTAATTAATATGAATCAACAATTTTAATTGCTTTTATATTTACCTGTTTATAAGCTGTCCAGAGTTGCCTTATTGGCCAGATGTGTGGCATATAAAAATGTAACAAATAAATAAATAAGTATACATCTCTATTTTAGGTTTATGTTTCGGGGCAAGATATTCCAAGAATTATGGTCATGGGAGCAGTGGATTCTTGTTCATTTTAAATTAGTTAATCTTGGGCATGCATGTGTAGAAAAATAGTTACACAAGCATGCAAATAATAAAATAATAAAAAAAATAAAAAAGTGTGTGTCCAGTCACACTTGGCTAATAAAGTATTCTGTTCTGTTCTATTCTATTTTCTATTCTGCATTTATTTATGTAGCTTTGTAGCCAAGTGACTCTAATATGAATGCATGGGGGAAAATGGTCCCTATTCCTGATCTCCTAATAGTTTATCTCCCCCAAGCTTCTTCCTGCAAGTCATTTTGTTCCAGCATTGCACAGGAAAAGGAGAGAGAGAGAGAGAGAATGTACATTGTTATGCAGGGGCCATCAGCTGAAACGAAGACAGGCTAAAATACTATTTGTGCAGTTTGGCTGCAACTGAACCAACTCCCACGAGACTGAGCCTCCATGCAGGGGGGGATATATTTGAAGATATGGATGGGTTTTATTTTAACAAGATTTTTGAGCAAGGAAAAAACTAAACTAAACTAAAAAAAACTCTGCTTCCTCTCATCTAGAGAACTGAGAAAAATTTTTTTCCCCAGAGCCATGGGCAGAGTATGAATCAAACGTTCAGGTAATTCCTTGGTTACTTTAGCTCAGATAACAGAGTTGGAAGGGACCTTGTAGGTCATCTAGTCCAACCCCCCACCCAAGCAGGAGACCCTACACCATTTCTGACAGATGGGAGTCCAATCTCTTCCTGAAAGCCTCCAGGGATGAAGCTCCCATAACTTCTGAAGGCAACTTCCGTTCCATGGGTTGATTGTTCTCATTGTCAGAAAGTTTCTCCTTATTTCCAGGTTGAATCTTTCCTTGTTCAGTTTCCATCTATTATTATTCCTTATCTGACCTTCAGGTACTTTGGAGAATAGCTTGACCCCTTCCTCCTCTCTGAGGCAGCCCCTCAAATATTGGAAGATGCCCTCCTGTCTCCCCTGGTCCTTCTCTTCCCTAGACTAGCCAGGCCCAGTTCCTGCAACCGTCCGTCATATGTTTTAGCCTCCAGTCCCCTCATCATCCTGATTGTTCTTCTCTGCACTTTTTCTAGAGTCTCAACCTCTTTTTTACATCTCTTCTTTGTGGGAAGCCCTGAGATATTGGAAGACTCATATCATGTCCCCACTATCCTTCTTTTCCTTAAACTAGACATGTCCTCTGTCCATCCATGATTCACTCAGATGTCCTTCCTTCCTTCCTTCCTTCCTTCCTTCCTTCCTTCCTTCCTTCCTTCCTTCCTTCCTTCCTTCCTTCCTTCCTTCCTTCCTTCCTTCCTTCCTTCCCTTTCCCTTCCCTTCCCTTCCCTTCCCTTCCCTTCCCTGATGATCTCCTATCTCCCCAGGTCCTTCTCTTCCCTAGACTAGCCAGGCCCAGTTCCTGCAACCGTCCATCGTAGGTTTTATCCTCCAGCCCCCTTAATCCTCCTGGTTTCTCTTCACTGAACTACAACACTACAACGCCTTTTCAATTTTTTATTCAATCCTTTATTCAGTCAAGCAAGGTGTCAGCGCTGAGATTCAGCTGTCACAAGAATATATGTGAAGAAGGTTTCCGGTTCCGCGTGGCTTCGGTGGCAGCAGGAATTTGCGACCGTTCGCGATTCCTGCTGCGCTTGCCGCCGAGGTACCCCCGATCCAAATGGGTCAGGGGGATATGGCTGCCCTGTAGGGACAGCCGAAGAGAGAGAGGAGCCGGACAAGGGGTTGGGGGTGTCGCAGACCCCCTCCTCGTCCGGAAAAACCCCTTTTTCCCAAGGTGGTGGAGCGGCGGTCAGCAATGGTTGCCATGAAGAAGCCAGCAACCGGGTAAGATTGTGCTGGAGGAAGCAAGAAAAGTGAAAGTGCTGGCTGAGTCGGGTCAATCAACATCTTTTAAATTCGTTGGAATTAAGCTGTCTGAATTGCTGGAGGATACATTGTATCCCTAAGAAGATCGAAAGCGGCAGAGAAGCTGTTAAAGGGAACTTTTTTTTTCTTCACTCTCCCACCCCATGGAAACAGCAGATGAAGATTTGAAATTTGTTTGGGCACTGAAGGTGAATTATTCTGAAAGTTGAAGTTAAGGGACAAAAGAGTTCTTGGACATTGGACTTAAAAATTTAAGAAATTGGAAAACCCTTATTAGAGGCATGGATTTCTGATCATTTAAAAATTAATGTTGCAAGTGGAAAGGGAGAGGAAAAAAAATTGGAGCAGAAGTGGAAAAAGGAGGAGATTGCCTAGAATCTCAAAGAAAGATACAAGGTAATTGGACCTCTTTGATTAAACAGTATTCCCAGAAAAAGAAATAGAAGAAAGAAGAAAAATATAAACTTTTGGAACTTTTTTTGAATTATTTTTGATTAAAAATACTTGGGTGGTTTTTGGGGGGAAAGTTTCTCTTTTCAGGATGGCATTGCTTGTGGATGAACTAAAGACTGAATATCAAAAATATAAAAAGGAAGAACAAGATGGAAAAGATACTTTGGGCACTTTATTTCAATTTTTAGAAATGGCGTTATGTACTTATGAAAAATTGATTACGCAGCAGAATGACTGGGACAAAGAAGAAGAGGAACAAGAAGCCATCTTTGATGAACAATGGGTTTTTTCCGGGGAGGAGGAGAAAGAGGATAAGAAAAAGGGGATTTTAAGATTTGAAAAAACAGCCAAAAAAGAGAAAAATGAGCGGAAAGGTGGAGGCAAGGTTAGAAAGCAAAGGAAAAGGAGTAAGAAAAGGGAGGAGGAAAGACAAAGGGGTAAAAAGGACAAGGAGAAGAATAAGCAAGAGAGAAAGGGGGGGAGGAGAAGCCTTAATGGTGGGAAGCAAGATCTAAAGAAAAAAAGTTTATTCAGAGACAATGGGTGAATTTAATTAAGGATAAAAGGGGGATTCTGGAAGGTACATAAGATTATGTTTTTATATGTGTATTTAGAGTAGAACCCTTTTTATAAAACTTATTGTGTAATTTTAGAATGTACTAATCAGAATCCCAAGACAAATTAAGTGTTATATGAAGTACTTTTAAGTTAGGGTAATGAGTTAAAGGCGTCACTCCAATTAGTGCATAGGAGAAGTATAGTAAAAGAAAAAAGATGAATGGATAGTTGGAAATAGAACAGACAAAGAATGTTATTGAAAATGGTAATAAGATATGGAAGGATATATAAAGGTTTTGTTATGGTTTTTTTTGTATATTGATAAAAGGCAATAAAATTTTAATTAACAAGAAATAATTTGGATGAAAAGGAGAAGCTGGGATAAGATATGAACTTAAATAGATAAAGTAAATATTGATATTATAATTTGGAATCATTATGTTCTATTGGTTTTCTCCTTTAATTATTATTATTATTATTTTTAGAAAAGAATTTAGAAGCTGTTATGCCTTGATTATTTGTGCACTGTTTTTGTAAAATTGATAAAATTGGTTTATAAAAAAAGAAAAAGAAAATGATAATAAGATATGGAAGGATATATAAAGTGAATATGATGTTTGAATTTGTGTCTGTGTGAAGAGTTTCAACCCGGGATCAGGCAGCCTTCAGAAAAGATGATTTAGTTTTGTTTATGTTTTGTGTTTTGTATGTTTATGAAAGGCAATAAAATTTTAATAAGCAAGAAATATAATTTGGATAAATGGAGAAGTCTGGATAAGATGTGAAGTTAAATAGATAATGTAAATATTGATATTACAATTTGGAGTTATTTTATATGTTCTATTGGCTTTCTTCTTTAATTATTATTATTATTTTTTTAGAAAAGATTTTTCAAGTTGTTATGCCTGGATTGTGTATTGTCTTTTGTAAAATTAATAAAATTTGTTCAAAAAAAAAAAAGAATATATGTGAAGAAGAGGGGAGTGAGGGAGTTGAATAGTTCAAGGTTATCTAGTATATCGCATTAAAAAAAATTCCAGCTGCAGTTAATTGGTTCTTGTGATTTATGAAATGTTGTAAGTGGGAGGAGATAGGGTGGACTTTGTGAGACGCTGGGAATGAGTTTCAGTTTTGGAAATGTTCATAGACGTACCAGAGCTGTTCCTAATAAATCAATTGGAGATTATTATGGATAAGTTCTGGATGCCTAACACAAGGGGTTAGACTAGGAGACCTCCAAGGTCCCTTCCAACCTTATGATTCTATGATTCTTTGGATACATTCTTTATTAATCACATGTTGAACTTGTCCACGCTCGATATTATCTAACTTAAAATGCAAAGAAGGACTAGGACGAGACATGAAAGCAGTCTCCCCATATTGGAGGGGCTGCTCCAAGGAAGAGGAGGGTGTCAAGTTATCCTCCAAAGCCCCTGAAGGCAGGACGAGAAGCAACAGATGGAAACCAATCGAGGAGAGAGGCAGCCTAGAACTAAGGAGAAATTTCTTGACAGTCAGAACAATTAATCAGTGGAACAGCTTGCCACAAGAAAGTTGTGGGAGTTCCAACACTGGAGGTGTTTTAAAGAAGAGATTAGACAGCCATTTACCTGAAATGGTATCAAGTCTTCTGCCTGAAGCTGGGGGTTGGACTAGATGATCTCCAAGGTCCCTTCCAGCCCTAGGATTCTATGTTTTCGTATTTTTCTACTTCTTTTGTTGGAAAGGCCCGTTCTTGCTTTCTGACTGTTTTAGTTACCTTTCTTTCATATACAGTTCCCTGGTGGGGAACAGATTTTGCCCAATTAAAAAAACCCCCCGAAGAACTTGATGTAGCTGTTACTGGTTAGTATTATGTCTACCCAAAACAAAAGTTGGACCTAAAACTTGAAAAAGCCTTTTAAAGTTATTTTAAAAAATAGATTGCTTGTGTGAGTTTGTCAACTTTTAAAAGACTTTCCTACCAGTCCACGCACAAAACTCCATTATTGTTATTATTGATTATGATTCAAAGGTTTATGAAAAGTTAAGAACCCTGTGTTATTAATATTTCCTCAGTTAATCCCTAAGTAGATTCCCAGGAACTTCAAGATTCCAAGGACACATCTTGGAAGCTACATCTTTGTTTAGTTTTTAGCTGATCCCTTTCCTTAAATATGAACATAAATAAATGTGTTGATCAAATGTGTACACCTCAATAGAAATGATTCTCAGGGGTGTACAACAATCAACTGAAATAATAATATAAAACAGTAATTATAAAAACAGGAGCAACTGTTATGAAAATTATTATTAAAAAGTAAATATATTCAAACAGAGAGATTAAATACATTAATTGCAGTAACCACAATACTGGAACCATCTTTAAAAATTTGCCAGTTCTCTGGAAACCCCAAATTTAACTGATCTTGTGGGATTTCCTAAACATCAACAGGAATGGAGCTAACACTTCACAGCTAATGCACTGGTTCCACCAATGAATCATTGCTTTAATGTATTTGCCAGCATTTAATGCAAATGTATTTTATTGTATTCAAAAGACCAAGTGGTGTTGTTCAGGATTTTGGTGGTATCAAATACTTCAAAATAGGTTGACCCCTTCATCTTTGTAGGAGCTCCTCAAATATTGGAAGACTGCTATGATGCCACCCTGGTCCTTCTTCTCATTAAATTAGACATATCCAATTCCTGCAACCTTTGTTTATATGTTTTAGCCTCATATTTTCCCTTATCATCTTTGGTGCTCTTTTCTGCACTCTTTACAGAGCCTCAACATCTTGTTACTAGGGGATTGAGAATTTATTAGGTTTTGGTTCTGTAAGTTGCCCAGAGTCGTTATATGAGTGAGTTGGATGGCCATATAAATGGTGTTAATAAATAAATAAAAATTTAAAAACAAGCAATGGATCAAGGAAGCGAACCAATCTAGAACTAAGGAGAAACTTCCTAACAGCGAGAACAATTAACCAGTAGAACAGCTTGCCACCAGAAGTTGTTGGTGCTCCATTATTGGAGGTTTTCAAGAAGAGATTGGACAACCATTTGTCTGAAATGGCATGAGGCTTCCTGCTTGAGCAAGGGGCTGGACTAGAAGACCTCCAAGGTTCCTTCCAACTCTGTTATTCTGTACTCTTTCCAGAGTCTCAGCATCTTTTTCATATTCTGGCGACCAGAACTAGATGCAATAAAACTGGATTAAATAAAAGGTATTAATTAGAGATTTGACTTGTGGGGAAGAATTATTTTATTGACAAGTCTTGTAGATAAAATTTTCGTATCCTATAATGACTACCTTTTGGATAAGGTGTGCTTTTCAACATCAATCTATCAGTAGCTGGATGATAGGAGCTGTAGTGCAGAACATCTACAGACGACCAGATTTGGGAAATGGGATGATCCCATTCAATGATGAGAGATCAATCATGCTTCAAAAAAAATTCTTTTACTTAATAGCACCTGGCAAATTATCTCTGGGAATTTGGATTGGATGTACAATATTCTGCTGATTTTTACTGGTCCTTCCTTGCAATTGCTTTTATCAGATAACAGATAATCAGAGTTGGAAGGGACCTTGTAGGTCATCTAGTCCAACCCCGGCAAAGCAGTAGACCCTATAACATTTCTGACAGAGGGCAGTCCAGTTTCTTTTTGAAAGTCTCAAGTGATGAAGCTTCCACAACTTCCAAAGGAAACGTCTGTTCCATTGGTTGATTGTTCTCCTTATTTCCAGGTTGAATCTTTCCTTGTTCAGTTTCCATCCATTATTCCTTGTCTGGCCTTCAGGTGCCTTGGAGAATAGCTTGACTCCTTCCTCCTCTCTGGGGCAGCCCCTCAAATATTGGAAGACTGTCTCCCCTGGTCCTTCTCTTCCCTAGACTATCATCACATCATCGTACAGCTAACTGGAAGATATTCATTTGTTTATTTGTTCAATTTATTTGCCTCCCATCTCACTCTGGGGCTATTCAGGGTGACCACAATAAAATGTGAAGAAATGATAAACAGCATAAATTTAACAAAGGAATAAAACAATACAAATGAACAATGGAAGTATAATACAAAAATACAAAATGAAAAACATACTGAAAGACAGTAAGTCAAGTATAACATAGCATACGGTACATCTAAGGATGATTAGTTAGTCTCTAAATTAGCTTTCTTGTGGATATTTTGGACCTCTGTTAAAACCTGGTCAATGAAAAAAATATATCTGATGTCATCTTTCCAACCTGAGTTAGGCGAGACAATTTCTGTTGCATATTTAGCATTTGGCACTAACTTGAGATGTTGGTCTGTTTTCTTATTGTAGGAATATATACTTACTTGCAGGTTGAAGCGGAAATTTCCCCCCTCTTCAACAATTTCATTACAAAATAATAATAATAATAATGAACCAATGAAATGCATTACAACCTTTTATAAGGAAAACTACTTCTCGAAGCAGTCTCCCTTCACGAATTCCCAGCTGACCGAGTCTTCCTTCCTTTTAAGACCACAATACCCTGGTTAACAACTCCCCTGCTCTTTGCAATCCTGGGCCCCCATGGAGGAATAGGGGTAATTGTAGTGCTGTTTTTCTTCATTTGAAAACATGTTATTGCATTTTAGGATTAACAGTTTAACAGATAAATCAGAGTTGGAAGGGACCTTGTAGGTCATCTAGTCCACCCCCCTGCCCAAGCAGGAGACCCTACACCATATCTGACCGAGGGCAGTCCAGTCGCTTCTTGAAAGCCTCCAGGGATGAAGCTCCCACAACTTCCAAGGGCAAACTTCTGTTCCACTGAGTATAGAATAACAGAGCTGGAAGGGACCTTTGAGGTCATCTAGTCCACCCCCCCCCGCCCAAGCAGGAGACCCTACACCATATCTGACCGAGGGCAGTCCAGTCGCTTCTTGAAAGCCTCCAGGGATGAAGCTCCCACAACTTCCAAGGGCAAACTTCTGTTCCACTGAGTATAGAATAACAGAGCTGGAAGGGACCTTTGAGGTCATCTAGTCCACCCCCCCTGCCCAAGCAGGAGACCCTACACCATATCTGACCGAGGGCAGTCCAGTCGCTTCTTGAAAGCCTCCAGGGATGAAGCTCCCACAACTTCCAAGGGCAAACTTCTGTTCCACTGAGTATAGAATAACAGAGCTGGAAGGGACCTTTGAGGTCATCTAGTCCACCCCCCCTGCCCAAGCAGGAGACCCTACACCATATCTGACCGAGGGCAGTCCAGTCGCTTCTTGAAAGCCTCCAGGGATGAAGCTCCCACAACTTCTGAAGGCAATTTCTGTTCCATTGATTGATTGTTCTCCCTGCCAGAAAGTTTCTCCTTATTTCCAGGTTGAATCTCTCCCTGATCAGTTCCCATCCATTATTCCTTGTCTGGCCTACAGGCGCTTTAGAAAATAGCTTGACCCCCTCCTCCTCCTCTCTGGGGCAGCCCCTCCCTCAAATATTGGAAGACTGTGCTCCTGTCTCCCCTGGTCCTTCTCTTCACCAGATTAGCTATGCCCAGTTCCTGTAGCAGTGGCATGCAGTTGCAAATCGTTTTCCTCTGTGTACATGTTCTCCATATCAAATTAACTTTGGGACAGGGGGAACATACTGCCAAGGCTTTATAAGATCCCTCCTTTCCTTTCCTCCAACTTTGCCCCCCAGTGTCCAAGGTTACCTTCGGCTGGAGAAAAAAAAACCTCTCCCAGGAACGGCCTTTAAGTGGAGGAAATTCAATCCGAAAACAAGGTACATACAAACTGTAAATAAAAATCCACACAGACCACGCTGCAGCAATTAACTGGACAAGGAAGGGGAAGGAATTGCTGACTTGAAAGGTCAACAAAACACACACAGTTGGGAAGACGCCAGATAAGCCTTGACAATAAAAGATAATTCACGATTTGCTCCCAGCAAGTTGCTATGCACAACCTCCCTTTTTAAACACTGTGTTCCCAGCTGCAGCTAATGAAGGGAATCAGGGCCCTTTCCTCCCCCGTAAGCCATGCAACCCATATTTCTCCCTTTTCCATTCCATCCCAGCTTAGATCTTCCTCTGAACTCACCCTCCCTTGCTCTATCTCCTCCCTGCTCTGCCCAGCTGGACTCTGCCCTTCCCCAGTTTCTTCCACAGCCAACAGAGCCACACTCCCACTCCCTGTCAGCTGTTTGGCTTCCTCCTCCGAATCAGATTCAGACAGAGGCATGACACTAGGTAACATCATCAGTGCTGGATGGGAGTGGGGTTTGTGTGGAGGGGGAGGAGGGGGAGGAAGACATGACAATCTGAACTTGATTGTTTTCTTGCAGAATTATATATTACCCAACTAAGTAATATGATCAGGAGTAGGGTTTGCTGAGATGAGGAGGAGGAGGAAAAGGAGGAAGAGGAGGAGGAGGAGGAGGAGGAGGAGGAGGAGGAGGAGGAGGAGGAGGAGGAGGAGGAGGAGGAGGAGGAAGTACTGTGGTCTCTGGTACTGTCTGAGCTTGGTGGTTTTCTTGCAGACATCCCATGATCCAGCTAGGTAACATTATCAGTACTAGAAGGGAGTGGGGTTTGCTCTGATATGATATACTAGTGGCTTGCCCTGTCAGTGTTGTGGTTTTCTCCTTGGTAATTGTTAGGAATATGAGTCACCTAACAGCTATTTGGGTTAGAAATAAGTAAACCAGGACAAACATTTTAAAACTGTAACTTTAAGAAAATGCAAAACTGTAATTAGGTGTGGTTTCTCAAACGGCCATAAGATGGAGCCAGAAACCTGGGTTCCTTTAGTCTTAGTCTCAGAAGAGAGTGTGTCTGAGTGAGTATCTCTGTTTCCTTCTGTTGGAAAGTATTGCTGTTCCTCCATTTCTTCTAGTTGACTGATATTACTGGATTTAATGTAAGTCTGTTACTGAACTGTTTTTTGACACTGGACTTTGATATTTGGGTTATCCCTGGATTGAAAACTGACTGATTTAACTTGTGAATGACTTTGGACTGCTTATTTTGGACTTTGCTTAAACCTTTCTGGAAGTAAAAACCTACATTTACTGTACAGCGTATCTGTGTGCTGTGTGTGTATTATTCAAACACTTCTCTCAAATACGTCTCCCTGTATGCGCTCATTCTCCTAACGGGGAATTATTTCAACAGTAATGATTTGCTTAGGGCAGGGGTCTCCAACCTTGGCTCCTGGAAGCCTGGCGGACTTCAACTCCCAGAGTTCCACAGCCAGCAAAGCTGGCTGTGGAATTCTGGGAGTTGAAGTCCGCCAGGCTTCCAGGGGCCAAGGTTGGAGACCCCTGGCTTAGGGTATTGCTTTCTGCTTGGTTGTGTGCCTGACACCCAAAGAAGAGAATATTTATAGCTCAGGGTTGAATTGTGGCGCTATTGCTGTTCTCTGAGCTGGGTTGTTTCTTGCAGATGTTTCATGACCCAGCTAGATAATATCAGCAGCGCTAGAAGCAAATGGAGTTTGTTTAGAGGAGGAGGAAGAGGAGGAGGAGGAAGTAGAAGAGGAGAACGGTGGGGTCCTTGGTGCTCCCTGAGCTTGGGGGTTTTCTTGCAGACCTTTCATGACCCAACCAAGTAACATTATCAGGAGGCAGATTTATGGAGGATGGAGAAGGAGGAAAAGGAGAAGGAGGAGAACACTGGAGTCCTTGGTGCTCTCTAAACTTGGTTGTCTTCTTGCAGATATTTCATGACAAAACTAGGTAACAGCATCAGTGCTAGAAGGAAGTGGGAGAGGAGGAGGAGGAGGAGGAGAATGATTGTAGCGTTCTTGGTGTTCTCTGAGCTTCTTTTCTTGCAGACCTTGCATGACCCAACCAAGTAGCATCATCAGTGCTGTGGATGGAGTTAAATTCTGTTCCCGGAAGGTTCTGCTTCGAATTCAAACCTTCTTTTTGGTGGCTTTACAGTACGCTAATCTCTTCCCGTTAACCCATTACGTCTGTTGTGCAAACAGGCCTATGGATCATCCTTGACTAATTTTGGGGTGCACTTTGCAATTGAGTCCACCCTCAACCCTTGCTGGGGAGAAAAATTCCATCCTCCTGACCAACCAAGGCTCAAGCTTCCTTTGTATTGCTTGAAAGTTTGACCTCACCATAATTAACTTTGCTAATCTTGCTGTCTTTTTGGCTCCTATGGGATTTCTCAACTTCCCCACACAGCAAGTCAGAATCACCCTCTCCTGTTTCCAACCACTTACAGCAATAAACAGTAACCTGTTGATCCCTGGAGATTAATTAGGGCTGCAACATTGTGGGGCAAATCCCCAGAGACCCCTTGCAATTTGCCTCCCCAATTTTGCCTCCCAAGGTGGCCAGCAAAACTCACCGAAGCAAATGAGCTTCGGAAATAAATTGCAATTATGCAATGTTTTGGAAAAACAAATGATTGCCTTCTTAAGGCAGACACAGATAGCACAGTCTCTCTCTCGGGGTCAAAGTTATCCCGATGAAATGGAAAAAAAAAATGCTTCGTGGTTTGTTTGTTTTTTTCTTATTTTAAATGTTCATAGCCAATTTTTCCCCTTCTTTTATTTTTATTTATTTATTCATTTTGTCAAGCATGTATTAGATATCATGTGTAAGTATAAACATGATTATGAATACATGAAATGGATAGGAATAAAAAAGGAGCATTAGGACAGGAACGGTAGGCACGCTGGTGTGCCTATGCACACCCCCTACAGACCTCTTAGGAAAGGGGTGAGGTCAACAGTGTAAGGTTAAAGTTTTTGGGGTTTGGGGAAGAAACCACAGAGTCAGGTAGTGTCATGCCCGTGTTAGAATCTGACTTTGAGGGAGAGGTGGAACAGCCGACAGGGAGTGGGAGTATGGCTCTGGAGGTTGTGGAGGAAATTGGGGAAGGGCACAGGCTGGCTGGGCATTTAGAGGAAGACCCAGGCCCATCCCCTCTTCATTCTAGGGCACGCAGGGAGAAACGGATAAGGGAGAAACGTGAATGGCATGGTCTATGAGAGAGGAAAGGGCCTTGATCCCCTTCATGGGCTGCAGCTGGAAGGACTGTTTAAAAGGACAAACTGCGCATGGGCCAGTGCTGGAAGCAAAGCATGAAATAATTCTAGTCTTTCACTTCTTATCTGAGTTCTGGTGTCCTTCTCAGTGTGTGTATTTCAATATCTGTGGACGTCTTCAAGCCCTTACCCTGCCTTGTCTCCTTAATAGCTTCAGTGTGGTTTGTGTTGTTTTTTCTATTTATATGTATTTTGAGTTTGAATGGCATTTCTTCCTTTTCGCAACTGTTTGTGGGGGTGTTTTTTCTTCAGTCAATGATAATTGGAGCTTTGAAGAAATTAAAAGGACTTCACCTGTTTTTGTGACTTTGTTGCTTTTGTATCCCACCCTGGGTCATCACAGGTAGAGTATTCCAGACATTGATCACTCTGTTGCTGAAGTCGTATTTCCTGCAATCAAGTTTGGTGCGGTTTACTCTGAGTTTGCATCTATTGTGTGCTCTTGTAATGTTGTGGTTGAAGCTGAAGTAGTCATTGACAGGTAGGACATTGCAATGTGTGATTTTATATACTACACTTAGGTCGGACCGAAGGCGGTGTAGTTCTAGGTTGTCTAGCCTAAAATTTCAAGTCTGGTGGCATAAGGTCTTTTGCTGTGAGTAGAAGAGTGGAGGACTCTTCTTGTGAAATATTTCCGGACTTTCTCAACTGCATTAATATCCAATATTTAGTGCGGGTTCCAAACAGATGAGCTGTATTCTTAACGGATATCCCCAAAATATTTTTAGGAAACCTTGTTCCAAAACTTTGGAACGTAGTTAGGAAGATGTGAAATGGGAGAAGAAGCACCATAGGGGGACTCCAAACATGGTCACTTAAAAATATGTGGATGTCAACTCCCAGAATTCCTCAGCCAGCCATGCTGGGGAATTCTGGGAGTTGAAGTCCACAACTCATAAAATGGCCACATTTGAAGACCCCTCTGCTCTAATAGACACTATTCTGCTCATAAGTAGTTGCTATGGAAGCCTACTTACAAATCTAGTGCTACAGTGACTAAATTAGTAGACCAGCAAAATACTGTGGACATAATATATTTAGATTTCAGCAAGGCATTCGATAAAGTAGACCACAACCTATTCTTAGTAAGCTAGAAAAAAGAGGAATAGATAGCACCACCAATAGATGGACTCGCAACTGGCTGGCAAATCGTACTCAGGGAGTAGTCCTTAATGGGTCTAAGTCTACATGGAGGGAAGTTAAGCAGTGGGGTGCCACAAGGTTCCGTCTTAGGCCCAGGACTCTTCAATATCTTCATTAATGACTTAGATGAGGGAATAGAAGGGGAACTTACCAAATTTGCAGATGAGACTAAGCTGGCAGGAATAGCCAACACCCAAGAAGATAGGCTCAAGATCCAGATGGATCTCGACAGACTAGAACCCTGGGCCATATCTAACAAAAGGAAATTCAATGTAGAGAAAAGTAAAGTCCTACACTTAGGCAAGAAAAAACCCAAAGGACCCATATAGACTGGGTGAAACCAGGCTCAATAGCAGGAACTGGGAAAGGGATCTCGGAGTCTTAGTGGACAACCAGCTAAATATGAGCCAGCCGTGTACAGCAGCAGCAGCAGCCAAAAAAGCCAATGCAATCCTAAGTTGTATTAACAGAGGGATACAGTCAAGATCAAGGAAAGTACTAATACCACTCTGTAAAGCCCTAGTAAGACCACACCTAGAGTACTTCATCTAGTTTTGGTCACGATATAAAAAAGATGTTGAGACTCTAGAAAGAATGTGGAGAAGAGCAACCAGGATGATTTTAGGGGACTGGAGGCTAAAACCTACGATGCACGGTTGCAGGAACTGGGCCTGGCTGGTCTAGGGAAGAGAAGGACCAGGGGAGACAGGATAGCGGTCTTCCAATATTTGAGGGGCTGCCCCAGAGAGGAGGAAGGGGGTCAAGCTATTTTCTAAAGCTCCTGTAGGCCAGACAAGGAATAATGGATGGAAACTGAACAAGGAAAGATTTTTCAACCTGGAAATAAGGAGAAACTTTCTGACAGTGAGAACCATCAACCAATGGAACAGAAGTTGCCTTCAGAAGTTGTGGGACCTTCATCCCTGGAAGTTTCCAAGAAGAGACTGGACTGCCATTTGTCAGAAATGGTGTAGGGTCTCCCGCTTGGGTGGGGGGTTGGACTAGATGACCTACAAGGTCTGTTCCAACTCTGATTATCTGTATCTGTACATAAAACCCTGCACGGCATAGGGTCTGCTTACTTGGGGGGTGGGGGGGAACTGTCTCCCATAGATTCTATGGCATGGCACCATTGGCACAGTCTTTTTCTTTCAATTAAACTGTTGTGGGGTCCTTGGTGGTCTCTGAGCTTGGTTGTTTCCTTGCAGACATTTCATACCACAACTAGGTAACATCATCAGTGACGGGAGTGGGGTTTGCAGATAGGAGGAGGAGGAAGATTGTGGGGTCCTTGGGGCTCTCCTCTTCCTCCCCTTCCTCTTCCTCTTCCTCCCCCCTCCACAAACCCCATTGTCAGGGCTGCAACAAATCCACCCTCATCCAAAGCGAAAGCCTCTTGCTGCATCTCAGAAAAAGTAAATTGGTTTATTAGAAATTGCCATGTTGGTGCATGGCTGGGTGTAGCTCATACTAAATCCCATCATCCATTTCCCCCTTGACCCTGGTCTTGCCCCCACCCCCTGGATATGACTCCTCCAATGGGACACCTCCGTCTCCAAGAGTCCCCCATCATGCTCTCCAACAACCTTCTTACGCTCCGACAATTTTAGGCTGCTGAGTTGATCTCTGGGCATTTCAAGAACGCCTTGTTTTCCCCCACTCCCTTTTTCTGGCAGCTACCAAGACCAAAGGAGTATCTTTTTAGTTGACACCCATCTCCTTCTAGCACTGATCATGTAACCTAGTTGGGTCATGAAACGTTTGCAAGAAAGCCACCAAGCTGAGAGATCACCAAGGACCCCTCAGTCCTCCTCCTCCTCCTCCTCTCTGCAAACCCCATTGCCTTCTACCATTGATCACGTAACCTAGCTGGGTCATGTAATATCTGCCAAAAAAACACCCAGCCAAGAGAGCACCAAAGACCCCACAGTCTTCCTCCACCTCCTCTTCCTCTCTGCAAATTCCCCTCCCTTCCAGCACTGATGATACTACCTAGTTGGGTCATGAAACATCTGCCAGGAAACCACCAAGCTCAGAGAGCCCCAAGGACCCCACAGTTCTACCCTGAGCTACAAATATTCTACTATTTGTAGCTATTATATTTTGAGAACTGCTAGGAAGGGGTTGTTTTGATTCTCTTCCTCCCAACCAAATTAGCTGTCTTTTGGTCCTCTGCCCCTCCCACTTGTGTGCATCCAAGCTAAGTTCCATCCCCGGTTTAAAAAAAAAAATAATGCCTTTATCCTGGGAAAATAAAGTCATCCTTCCAAGATTTTAGAAGGCGCAGCTGTATCTCAGGGGTGAGATTCTACCAGTTCGCACCTCTTCACTAGAACCAGTTGTTACCATTCTAAGCAGTTGGGAGAACTGGTTGTTAGAAGAAATTACAGAGCTCATCCTGTAAGGAAGGCAGGAAGGAAACATTCTGGTGTTGCTTACAGAAACGGCCTCTCCGTTGACCCTCATTACATTCTTGGCAGGACTGGACTTCCTGTCTCAGGAACTTCTCTGGAGTTTTTTTCCCCTCCTTTGCTGGTACTTGGCTTGTGTGAAGTGACCATTGAAAGTGACAATGGCACTGAAAAAAGTGACTTATGACCCTTTTTCACACTTACGACTATTGCAGCATCCCCACAGTCACAAGAGGCCAGGCGAGGAGATGCGTGCCTCGATGTGAGTGATATTGAATTGGCCATGCCCACCAACTAAGCCAGGCCCACAGAACCGGTTGTTAAAAAAAATTGGATCCCACCCGTGCCGTATCTTCCACTTTTGACTGAGCATTTTTTTCACGGCTTCCTGGAAACTTTTTTCTAAACCAGAGGAGAGATGAATGGAGAGACGCCTAATGCAGGAGCAGCAGCCGAATATGTTGCCTGAATTATACATGTACAACTTTCCACCTGGAGTTCATAAAAATTACATCGGACATCTTAATGGCCCAAATAGATCTCTATTCTCAGCAGGCCATAAAAATTAATTCAGAGAGAGGCAGGTGGAGGCTCCCTGCAAGAGATTTAGGGCTTGGAAGTAGGGAACAGACAGAAGTAACCACTGATGTGAAGAGGAACTGCAGCTTCATCTCCGCACTTTAGCAGGAACCATCCTGGGAGCTAATTTTCCATGCAAGGCTCCATCCTAAAACATGCAGGGATTAGTTTGGCAGTTGGTCTCCAGCTCTTAGGGTTTGCTTTGAGAGCGGGAGGGCAGCGAGATAAATGGTTCCACAGGGCACTTCATCAGAAGGAGAGAGAACTGTGGGATAATAAAGAACAAATAACAAGGTTTATTAGTCATCATGCTCATGGTTCTTACTGCTACCAAGATAACTTTTCTGAGAAATCGTTAACTGCTGGGGACTCTGGTCTTAAACGTTCATATGCAAGAGAATACAAGTATCTGAGACAGATAGAAGATGGATGGGTGGATGATAGACATAGAGACAGTAGATGATAGGTTGATTGTTGCATAGAGATGATTGAGAAAATAGATAGATAGACAGACAGATAGGCAGATAGATAGATGATAGATAGATATATGATATGATATATATATATATAATTAGCTAGCTATGGATAGATAGATAGATAGATAGATAGATAGATAGATAGATAGATAGATAGATAGATAGACAGACAGAGACAGACAGACAGACAGACAGACAGACAAAGACATAGAGACAGTAGATGATAGGTTGATTGTTGCATAGAGATGATTGAGAAAATAGATAGATAGGTAGACAGATAGATAGACAGACAGACAGACAGACAGATGCTAGATGCTAGATGCTAGATGCTAGATGCTAGATGCTAGATGCTAGATGCTAGATGCTAGATGCTAGATAGATATATGATATGATATATATATAATTAGCTAGCTATGGATAAATAGATAGATAGATGATATGATATATATATATAATTAGCTAGCTATGGATAGATAGATAGATCGATAGATCGATAGATCGATAGATCGATAGATCGATAGATCGATAGATCGATAGATAGATAGATAGATAGATAGATAGATAGATAGATAGACAGACAGACAGACAGACAGAGACAGACAGACAGACAGACAGACAGACAGATAGATAGATAGAAGGAAAGAAGAGGGGAGAGAGGGAGAAGAGTGGAAGGCAGGCAGGAGGAAGAAATTGGTGATTCTTTACTGTAAAGAATGAAAGTCAGTGTATCTCATCCATAAAATGATTACCGTCAAGAAAGTTCCTCCAATAATACCCCTTGTCCTGCTTTATTTGTTAAACGGAGGAGGGGATAGAAATGTAGCTTCAAATGGGATAAAATTGGATAGAACCAGACCTGGCACTGCAGTTTTACCCAATTGTAAAAAGAAGCCAAAAGAAAATTGGTTTTCATTGCATCGAATGAGTTAGTTTTCCAAGTAAGACAAAACTGAATGTCAGAAAATAAGACAATTAAAAACGATGATGGCAGAAGGGCCTTCCTTGTGGGTCTGAGTAATTCAGCATAGAAACCCATGGGAAGACTACCAAGCAAGTCTGCCAAGCTACTGGACAGGTAGCCCTTGACTTACAACAGCCTCATTTAATGACCATCTAAGTTACAAAGGCACTGAAAAAAGTGGACAATGATGTTTTTTCATCACCGTTGCAGCATCCCACATGGTCCCAACTATCAACTGTGGCAAGGAAGGTCGCAAAACGTCACTTTAACAGATAACAATCAGAGTTGGAAGGGACCTTGTAGATCATCTCGTCCAACCCCCTGCCCAAGCAGGAGACCCTACACCATTTCTGACAGATGGGAGTCCAGTCGCTTCCTGAAAGCCTCCAGGGATGAAGGTCCCACAACTTCTGAGGGCAACTTCTGTTCCATGGTTTGATTGTTCTCCCTGTCAGAAAGTTTCTCCTTATTTCCAGGTTGAATCTCTCCTTGATCAGTTTCCATCCATTATTCCTTGTCTGGCCTTCGGGTGCCTTGGAAAATCGCTTGACCCACTCCTCTCTGGGAAGCCCCTTAAATGTTGGAAGATGCTCTCTTGTCTCCCCTGGCCCTTCTCTTCCCTAGACTTGCCATGACCAGTTCCTGCAACTGTCCATCATATGTTTTAGCCTCCAGTGCCCTAATCATCCTGGTTGCTCTTCTCTGTACTTTTTCTATAGTCTCTGTTATGTTTTGAGCATGGGTGAGAAAGAATGGAGACAAGCCTCTGAACGGTGAACTTCAGCTCTTTATTTACATAGTGACTTCTGCTTCTATAGCAGTAAAACCCGCCTTATATAGGCAAACCCGGTAACTTTTAACCAATAACCAACTAGGAGCGCTAGCTCTTATAACCAATAGGAACTCTCTGTTAAGGGCCAATCGGATTCCCCGGAATTGGCCAATCCGGTCCGGCTGCTTAACAGCCAATCAGAAGTGCAGGGCCAGAACCCTGCACTTAACTCCAAGCTCACACTTTATTAAATCTTTATGCATACACAGCACCCCTTCCCCCTGGCTTCTTATTTGCAGGGCGCAGTTACATAGTCCCTTAGGTAGGATGGTTGTTTTATTAGTCTCTTTGACTTCCGTGGTAGCATTTGGCTGCAATCACGCTGAGGTAGATCGTTGTTTGGCAGTGGGGCGGTTTCTGGTTCAGAGTTCACTTCTACGTCGTTGCCCACATTTTCTGCAATTCCCTGAGGTGCAACCGTTTCTCCCTCCGGCTCTGCTTCCTGAGTTTCTATCATGCCGTCATTTCCTTCGAATGGATTCTCTATGAATTCATCTTCTTCCGTACCTCCCCCCCGCCCCAGTTTGGTCATAGGGAAGTTCCGGATTGTATGCTGGAAGCCGCGATCGTAATTGATCGATATGTCGTTTCCAAAGTTTATCATCAAGGCATTGAACGAGGTAGGATCTGGGGCCGGTTACACGTACTACTGTCGCCTCCACCCACAATGGGTCGCCCGATAGGTTCTTAGCATATACTAAGTCTCCTACCTGGAAAACACAACAGTGGCCGCTGGATCCTAGTGGTTTCTCCGGTTCGTACGCTGGGTGCAACCGGTCGAGGTGGGAGCGGAGTTTCCGTCCCATTAGCAGTTTGGCAGGAGTTTTGTTGGTGCTGCTAAGTGGGGTGATGTGTTGCAAAAAAAGGATTCAATTGACCTTATCGTCAATGTTGTCGTAGTCCACCTTCTGCAAGGTTTTCTTCACAAATTGGACCATGCGTTCTGCTTTCCCGTTGGTCGCAGGGTGCGCAGGCGAGGTGAGCGCGTGGCGAATGCCACGGTCAGCGAGGTACTGCTCGAACGCTAGAGCTGTAAATTGAGGGCCGTTATCGAATACCAGGACGTCTGGTAGTCCATGAGTTGCAAAAAGTCTGTCTAATGTTCTGATAACCGCCTCGGAGGTTGTAGTCATCATACGATGGATCTCGAGCCAATTTGAGTAGGTGTCGATGGTAAGCAGGAAGGTGTGGCCCTTGGTCGGCCCCGCGAAGTCCAAGTGAATTCGGGACCAGGGTCCACATGGAGTCTCCCATTCAGTAGGCATGGCTTTTGGTGGGGCGTTGCTGACCTCTTGGCACTTGGGAAAAGCTTTAACCCACTGTTCGATTTGCTTGTCAATGCCCGGCCACCATGCGTAGCTTCGCGCAAGGGCTTTCATTCGCATGATGCCGGGGTGGCCAACGTGCAAAGTTCTCAGTAGCGCTTTTCGGAGCCGTTCTGGGATAACGACTCTATCGCCCCAGATAACACAGCCTTTCTGGGAGAAGAGCTCAGTTTGTCGAGTCTTGAATGGTGTGAAGTCATCTGATAACTGGTCCAATGGCCACCCGCGTTCTACCCAGCTTAGGACTCGTGCTAGGGTGTGGTCGCGTTGGTTTCTCTCGTATCAATCTGTCCATAGTTTCGCTCAGTTTTTGAAAGAGTCTTTGAAAAATATGCAACAGGGGCTTCGTTCCCATTAGGCAGTACGTGGCTCAAAATGGTGCCGACCCCGAAAGGTGATGCATCACATGTTATAACTAACGGCAAAGTCTCGTTATACTGCATGAGTACCGAGTCAGAAGTGAGTAATTTTTTAACATTGCGGAACGCTTGTTCTTCACGGTAACCCCATACCCAATTTGCTTTTTTATTTAATAAAAGAATACATTATAAAAATTGATGAGGCCTAGGAATGCCTGGAGATCGGCCTTGTTTCGTGGCCTGGGAGCATTTTTGATCGCTTTTAATTTACTTTCGGTAGGGTGAATGCCCTGGCTATCAATCAGGTACCCTAGAAACTCAACACTGTCAGTACACAATTTACATTTGTTTTTTTTAACCTTAAGACCGGCCTCTTGGAATTTTTTTAGGACTAATTTCAATCAGTCCTGTAAGATTTTTTTTGTAGGGGCTGCAATTAATACATTGTCAAAATAAGGGACCATGCCCTTAATCCCTTGTAATAACCTTTCCATGAGGCTCTGAAAAATCCCCGGGGCTACACTAAGTCCGAATTGAAGCCGGGTACATTTAAAGGCACCTCGGTGCATCACAATGGTTTGGGCCTGTGCCGTTTTTTCATCTACTGGTAACTGCTGATATGCCTGAGCTAAATCTAATTTAGCGAAGACTTTCCCGCCCCCCAGGGAATGGAGAAGATGCTGCACCAGCGGAACTGGATATGTGTTTTGCTGCAGGGCGTGGTTCAAAGTGGCCCGGTAGTCCCCACAAATTCGGATTGACCCGTCTGGCTAAATGGGTGTTACAATAGGGGTTTCCCACGGGGAGTGATCGATGGGCTCTAACACCCCCTGAGCTATCGAGTTGTTTGTCGAGTTGTTTGTCGATTTTCGACTTTAAGGCAAACGGAACTCAACGGGGCTTTAGACGGATAGGAGCTACTTTTGGATCTAGACTGAATGAAATCGGGGTCCCCTTGTACTCACCTAAGCTGTCCATGAAGACGTCCGTGAACTCATGGATAAGGTCTTCCTCCCAGTCACCGTCGCTGACTCGGTTTATGCCGGCCACTTCAATGCCGAGTGGCGCGAACCATTGGAGGCCTAGTAGGCTAGGCCTATCTCTGTCGATGATTGTTAAAGGTAGGTAAGCTGTGTGCTTCTTGAAGGACACTCGGACTCGGCAGGAAACGACAATGGGGATTCGGTTCCCTTGGTAGTCCTTGAGGATAAGGCGTTGGAAGCGGAGATCTTGGCGTTGAATTGTGGGGATGAGTTGCTTGAGCGTCTTCCAGGACACCATCGAGAGGGACGATCCCAAGTCAACCTCCATATGGCAAGGCTGGTTCTCGATGGCTACTGTAACTCAGATTTTCTTAGTATCCAAGGCGGAGGCGTGACCGATAGTGATAGTATGGTGAGCCTCTTCTCTCTGCAACGCTCGATTTCTGTAGGAGTGGTTTACTGGCTCTCGCCATACAGGACGGTTTCCTGTCGATTGGCGATAGTTAGCCCCTTTTGAGGCCTGGCTGGATCCTGGCAAGCTGCGGCAGACCCGTCCGATGTGGCCTCGTTTCCCGCACTCATGGCAGAGCGCATTGCGGAATTTGCATTCGGACCTGGCATGGTTGGCTCCACAGCCAGCACAAGGGCGTAAGGGCTTTGGTTGATGGTCCCGGTTGGACCGCAGTCGATGGACCTCTTCTTCGTCGCTGTCTGACGACGAAGAGAGGTCCTCGTGGTGTGTTGTTGAAAGTTGCCCTTCTGCACTGGGTGAGATGTCGCTTGTCGGTGGTGGTACCGGGGTGCGATGTCGACGAAGTTGTGCAGCCGACTTCCTGGTTGCTTCTGCTGCAGTAGCATGGGCGATGGCATCGGCAAGGCTGATGTCGCCTTTCGCCATCAGCTTGCTCTGCACCCCTGGTGCATCTAATCCCAGAACGATGCGATCTCTTAGTGCTTCTTCTAAATCGGTGAATCCGCAGAGGCCTCCCAAATTTCGGAGGTCCGCAATGAAGTCAGCTACGCTCTCTCCTTTTCACTGGCTTCTCTGATAAAACTCGTGGCGTCTCACGAGTGTTGGTACGGTCGGGGCGTAGTGATCTCGTAGGATAGGTTCGAGGTCGTCCCAATCCATGGCCTTCACTTCTCGGGGTTTGGCTAGTGCTTTAGCCATCTTAAACACGGTTGGACCACAATGCGTTAGGAACACCACCCGTTTCTTTCCGGCTGTGGCATCCTTTAAGTTGTTCGTCTCTAGGAACATTTGGAAGCGATCCATGTAAGACTCCCAGTCTTCCTGTGCTGAATCGAACGGAGCGGGTGGTACGATGCCGCCGGACATGGTTCCATTGATGGCATCATCTGTCACGTGCTCGGTATTCTTCGAAGTTTCGTTGGTTCAGATATCTCCAAATCCCACCTTCGTCGCCAGTGTTATGTTTTGAGCATGGGCGAGAAAGAATGGAGACAAGGCTCTGAACGGTGAACTTCAGCTCTTTATTTACATAGTGACTTCTGCTTCTATAGCAGTAAAACCTGCCTTATATAGGCAAACCCGGTAACTTTTAACCAATAACCAACTAGGAGCGCTAGCTCTTATAACCAATAGGAACTCTCTGTTAAGGGCCAATCGGATTCCCTGGAATGGGCCAATCCAGTCCGGCTGCTTAACAGCCAATCAGAAGTGCAGGGCCAGAACCCTGCACTTAACTCCAAGCTCACACTTTAAGAAATCTTTATGCATACACAACAGTCTCAACATCTTTTTTATAACGTGGTGACCAAAACTGGATGCAATACTCTAGGTGTGGTGTTACTAAGGCTTTATAGAGTGGTATTAGTACTTCCCTTGATCTCGATTGTATCCCTCTGTTAATGCAGTTTAGGATTGCGTTGGCTTTTTTGGTGGCTGCTACACGTGGCTGGCTCCTATTTAAGTGGTCCTCCACTAAGACTCCGAGATCCCTCCAAGATCACAGCAGAGACCCAAAGATCAGCTGGCAGGTGGGAGGTTTGCGCGCATGCATGGCACAGCTGAGCTGGGGCGATGGCTCGCGTGCCCACAGAGAGGGCTCTCTGTGCCACCTCTGGCACATGTGCCACAGGTTCACCATCACAGATCTATGGAAATTCTCACCCATCTAGGTCATGGTTGTCCCAAAGATGCTTCTTCAAACTCAGAGACCCGTGTGCCGCAGTTCAACACTGAGTTACAAGGAAAGAATAGAATTCTTTATTGGCCAAGTGTGATTGGACACACAAGGAATTTGTCTTGGTGCAAATGCTCTCAGTGTACATAAAAAGAAAAGATACATTCATTAAGAGTCAAGAATCATCAGGTTCAACACTTAATGATAGTCATAGGGTACAAATAAGCAATCAAATCATACTAGGAAACAGTCAATATAAATCGTAAGGATATAAGCGACAAAATTACAGTCATACAGTCACAAGTGGGAGGGGATGGGCGATAAGGAGTGAGGAGAAGATTAGTAGTAATAGTAGTGCAGACTTTGTAAATAGTTGAGCAGTGTTGAGGGAATTATTTGTTTAGCAGAGTGATGGCGTTTGGAAAAAACTGTCCTTGTATCTAGTTATACTGGTGTTCAGGGCTCTATAGCATCGTTTTGAGCGTATGAGTTAAACAGTTTATGTCTGGGATGTGAGGGGTCTGTGGATATTTTCACAGCCCTCTTTTGGACTCATGAAGGATACAGGTCCTCCATGGAAGGCAGGTTGGCAGCCATTGTTTTTTCTGCAGTCCTAATTCCTCTCTGGAGTCTGTGTCTGTCCTGTTGGGTTGCAGAACCAAACCAGACAGTGATAGAGGTACCGATGACAGACTCAATCCTTCCTCTGTAGAACTGGATCAGCAGCTCCTTGGGCAGTTTGAGCTTCCTGAGTTGGCGCAGAAAGAACATTCTTTGCTGTGCTTTTTTGATGACGTTTTGGATGTTGGGTGTCCATTTTAGCTTCTTGTGATACGATGGAACGTAGAAACTTGAAGGCCTCCACTGTTGATACGGTGTTATCTTATATTGTAAGAGGTGGTAGAGGAGGGTTTCTCCTAAAATCTACCAGGACACTTTACAAATGATCTCTTCTCTCCATGTCCCTTTTCCCTCGTTGGAACAGCTTGTCCCCCTGGCGAATTATGCCAACCCTTGATAACGTCTAACGTTTTGATGGATGGATTCGCCGCCGTCAATTCATTTCCCCCTCTCAACCACTGCCTCTCTTTTCTCTACAAATTGCTTTGCATTCAGTTCAGGGTACCAGTTTCAAGCTATTTGAAAGAGGGAGGTGAGTGGGGGAGAATGCCCCTCCTGCCTGGATTAATTTAACAGTGTTCAGATTTAATCGGCAGATTGACTGCCTGGCGATGCGTGCTTTGGGCCCTTTTCTTACAGTTTTCTTTGGGTTTTTTTTTTCTTCTGTTCTTCCCTTTGCTTCCTTTAGCAATGATTCGTTCCCATTGTATTTCCCTCTTTTTGTTAGAGCCCCACCTTTGATCCTCGTTGGGCAATTTTCTTTCCCTCACAAATTGCATTTAGAGAGCCGCTGCTTCCACCTAAAATTCCTTTTCATTCGCTTTGCTTTTTCCGATGAGTTTCTGAGGTTCTATTCTTGCAGACATTCTTGAACTAAGTTTAAAGCTGTGCTTAATTCCCTCTGAGGGAGGTTTAATAATCTCTTCGTATTCAGGAGTCAGCCTGTTAGGAAGGAAACTTGGGGGCTGAATTAGGAAACTTCCAAGGCCCCGTCCCAGTGGTGGTCTATAGTCGGTTTGCACCGGTTCATGTGAACTGGTAGCAAAGATTTGGCATGGGTCCCCAAACCGATAGTAAGTTCTGGCTGGCCATGCCCCCGACCTGGTCGCCCGGTCACCGCTGGCTCAGTTGCCCCACCCACCTGACATTCACCCATTAAGGTATTTCTTTCTTAGCCATGCCCAGTTCCTACAACCATTATTCGTATGTTCCAGCCTCCAGTTCCCTAATGTTCTTGGTTGCTCTTCTCTGCACTCTTCCTAAAATCTCAAGGTTATTTTGTTTATCTTCCTCTCCCATTCTTTCATCTTTTAAAAATCCCATACTAGAAATTCAGATGAGAGCTTCGTTGGATTTAACATGAAAAGTGGCCAGGATAAAAGATGCCTATTTCCCCGAAGCAATCTTTGAAATGGCAAAGAAAACAAAGAAAACCTTTAAAATAGAAGTTTGCCACAAGAAATAGTTGGTTTTCTGCCAACGCTTTTGTATACGCAGAAAAAGGATGAAAAAACACCAATGCATTTTTCAATTTAGGGATACTTCTGCGGAGGAAACGAAACGTGGGCCTAATTTAATTTGGGCATGTCCAGATAATTTTGCAACTATGAACTGCAAGGAGTTCAAACAAAATAGAGGATTTTAGAGGTGGAAAGACCTGTTCTGACCAAGCACGCGTATTTATCCCCCCAAAATAGCAGGTGATCTCAGGATAAGATCTAAATGTTACTTTGCTTTATTTCATTTAAATGAAGTTGAATGAACTTCCTCTCCGGGTACATATTGAATAATTATAAATCCCCCTTTCTACCCTATTAAAAATTGCAATTTGGCTGCAAATCTTTCAGGGCGATGTCTATTCCCTCTATGGGCTCAGGATGAAACATAGATATATATCCCTTGGAAGAGAATCACTGGAGCTCAAGGCTGAACTGCAGGGTCCCCGGTGTTCTCTGAGCTGGGTGGTTTTCTGGCAGACATTTCATGACCTAACTAGGTTATATCATCAGCGCTAGAAGGGGATGGAGTTTGTGGAGAAGAGGAAGAGGAGGAGGAAGGGGAAGGAGGACAACGACGATGACTGTGGGATCCTTGGTGCTCTGAACTTGTTGGTTTTCTGGCAGACATTTCATGACCCAATGAGGGAACATCATCAGTGCTAGAAGTGGGTGGGATTTGTGGAGGATAAGATGAGGAGGAGGAGGAGGAGGAGGAGGAGGAAATGTGGGGTCCTTGGTGCTCTCCGAGCTTGTGGTTTTCCTACAGATATTTCATTACCCTACCAGGTAATATCATCATTGCTAGAAAGGAGTGTGGTGTACAGAGTGGAGGGGGAGGAGGAGGAGGAGACAGAAAACTGTGGGGTCCTTGGTGTTCTCTGGGCATTGGTTTTCCTGCAGATGTTTCATAACCCAACTAGGTAATGTCATCAGTGCTGGACCAGGGTGTGGTTATGGAGGATGAGATGAGGAGGAGGAGGAGGAGGAAGATGCAAAATTAGACAAATACTGATCACAATGAGCTGATGCTGCAAAATGAAACCTACCAGGAATGAAACCTCCAGACCATTTTTTTTTTAAAAAAAAAATCCTCTTGAGACCCAACATCAGACTAAAGGAAAAAAAAAACCCAGTTTGCATACCGAAGCATCAATGCATAATAGAAGAGCATTTACTGCACCCCATTAATATTAAATCATGTCGAGAGGAACGTCTCCTGGGGTCATGCAGGAATGATGGTGCTTGCCGGCTAACAAATGGTTTCACAGAAAGCCTGCAATATTTCTACTGCAAACAATGCCGAACGCCTGGGCTATCGTTCATCCAGATGTCACCCGACCCAGTTGGCAGAGCCTGCGGCAGCCCAGAGGAAAAGAGCAAGACGCCGTTTGAGCGGGATGGGGGTACAGTACCTGGAGGGCTATTTGAGATGTCCCAGATCTCGCTGGCCCAGTTGGGAAAGTGTTGACTTTGGACGCATCATCGCGGTTTGAAGGAGAGGCCTCCAAACTTAGCATGGTTAAGACTGGTGGACTTCAACTCCCAGAATTCCCCCCGCGGAAATATTCCTGTCTTGAATACTTTTGTAGGGTCCTTGGTGCTCTCTGAGCTTGGTTGTTTCATGACCCAACTAGGTAACATCGTCAGTGCTGGGAGGGGAGGCATTTAGGCTCTCTGTTTATATAGAAGTGGCTTGCTTGCAAAGATTAAATGCCACACTCCCTTCTGGCACTGATGATGTTGCTTAGTTGGGTCAGGAAATGTTTGCAAGAGAACGACCAAATTCAAAAGGCACCAAGGACTTCACAGTCCTCCTCATCCTTCTCCTCCCCCCTCCAGAAACCCCACTCTTTTCTATCACTGATGATGTTCCCTGGTTGGATCCTGAAATCTCTGCATGAAAATAAACTAATCTCAGAGATCAACAAGGATCCTTCAGTTCAACCCTGAGCTGCAAATATTTTTATTGGTTTCTCATATTTTTGAATTGTATCTCCTAAATTTCCTAAACCTTAAAAGAGAAGCAAACAATGGGGGTGGTTTTTTTTTTTTTTTTTTTTTTTTAGTGAATCAGCAAGAGTCTGTGGTGGGAATTTGTGCAATTTGATTTGTGAAAAAGGCTGGGGGTGGGAGGACCTTGGGAATGTTTGCAACTTCTATTTTATTTCCCTTGTTTTTGTCCTTATCTACTGAAATCATCTCTGAAGAAGATGTGAACAGTAGTGCAATGTGTAAAATAAAATGAAATTACAACAAGCCTGTGCTTGATCACGCCCAGAGAAAAATCCATCACCCCTCTTAGTAATTGATCACACTGTTGAATTGTTTTTCCAACATTCCGTCAGCATCAGCATCGGCTTAAATCCATTATCTCATGTCCTTTACAATCATCTTCTCCTTCTCCTTCCTCTTCCCCTTCTTCTTATATCTATCTATCTATCTATCTATCTATCTATCTGTCTGTCTGTCTGTCTGTCTGTCTGTCTATCTATCTATCTATCTATCTATCCATCATCCATCTATCTATCTATCTATCTATCTGTCTGTCTGTCTGTCTGTCTGTCTATCTATCTATCTATCCATCATCCATCTATCTATCTATCTATCTATCTATCTATCTATCTATCTATCTGTCTGTCTGTCTGTCTGTCTGTCTGTCTGTCTGTCTATCTGTCTGTCTGTCTGTCTGTCTGTCTGTCTGTCTGTCTATCTATCTATCCATCATCTATCTATCTATCTATCTATCTATCTATCTATCTATCTATCTATCTATCTTCCCACTTTCCTTTCTATCTATCTATCCATCCATCCATCCATCCATCCATCCATCCATCCATCCATCCATCCATCCATCCATCCATCCATCTATCTATCTATCTATCTATCTATCTATCTATCTATCTATCTATCTATCTATCTATCTATCTATCTATCATCTGTCTATCCATCTATTTATCTATCTACCTACCTACCTACCTACCTTATCTATCTATCTGTCTGTCTGTCTGTCTGTCTATCTGTCCATCCGTCCGTCTGTCCGTCCATCCATCCATCCATCCATCTATCTATCCATCTATCTACTTCTTCTACTTATATTTTATTATTTCCTTGAGCAATTTCAACCAAACTTGGTACACAGATGACTTACCCTCTGGAAACCAATACTGTGGGGGGTAAAACACTAACACCCCTCAGGGTGTGTGTGTGCCTTAAAATGGCCTCTGCCATGGTAATGGCTTCAGAGGGCTCCTTCTTGTGGAGGAATAGAAGAATTGAGCAAGAGACAGTACAATAGCATGAGTCCCGACAACAGGATTTTCCCGTCTTAATACAGGATTGGGATAAATAAATACCCGGGCAACGCTGGGTTATCGGCTAGTGAACAATACAAGACAAGTCTTGGCTTTCTTTTGAGTGATATCATTTCCCCTTGGACTTCTCTCTTCAAGGCATGACATTCCCAATTCCTATATTTTTCAATCTCCTGATGGTTGGAAAATTCATATCAGCATATTCCCACTCAAATACCTCTATCCAGATCAGAGCAAGTTACCTAACCATTCAATACAGTTAGTAAAAATATACCTTGATTTTTATATAATAAATGTTAGCAAGCAAACATCCAAAACTGCTGTCAAAACCAGCAAAAAAAAGCCAGACAAAAACAGAGAGGGAGAGGGAGGGAGACAGAGAGGGAGAAAAGAAGAGGGAGGAGGAGGAGGAGGAGGAGGAGGAAGGGAGAAATGGAGGGAGGGAGGAAGGGAAGAAAGAGGAGAAAGAGAAGGAAAGAGAAAAGAAAACAAGAGAGAGAGAATAAGAAGGAGAAGGCAAAAAAGGAAAAAATGAGAGTGGCACAGCAGGAAAAAAGAGAAAGAGCAAGAGGAGAGAGAAAGAAAGGAGAAAGAGAAAGAAAGGAGAAAGAGAGAAAGGAGAAAGTGACAAAGGAAAGAAAGAAAGAGGAAGAGAAAGAGAAAGAAAGAGAGAGAACAATAGGAAGAGAGAGTAGGAACGAGAGAGAAAGAGAACAAGAGAAAGAGGGAGAGAGAGAATTAGTAAGAATCCACAAGAGAGTTTAAGATTCACAGTGAGTATTACCTCTATATCAAAAGGTGCAGAATTTTCCATAACTTCTGGAAACAATCTTGTAGCTGCCGTAATTGGCCTGGACAGTCCCTGGGAAATTTAATTCTGTTACTTTCAGGCTATTTATCTCTGATAACAAGCTCCTTCTTCTGGGAAATATTGTGCAGTTATTAGCTCTCCTGCTTTATTTCCATTTCTGGCTTTCATAAGTGCTTCCTCCATTTCCGCACCCAATTTATTCCTAAGAAATGTTGAGGACTAGAGCAGTGGTCTCCAACCTTGGCAACTTTAAGACTGTGGACTTCAACTCCCAGAATTCCTCAGCCAGCTTTGCTGGTTGAGGAATTCTGGGAGTTGAAGTCCACAGGGATGAGGGGAAACGCCATTTTGGCACTCTTTCCATCAGTGAGTTTCACCGAGAATGTTTTTTGAGCCTGCTATTTATCTCTGTAATTGTTGGGCTCCCCAACGTACATTTCACTCCCTCACTACTCAGATTGTAAGGCTTGTCAAAGCTTTTCTGCAATCACTACACAGATACCGTATGTCCCTGATCTTGCATTGAAAAAAAAAAACTCCCCTCAACTCAACCTTTTGGACCTCAGGGACCACCAAACTCATCATTTTAAATCCCATGGACCAGAGACCCCAGGAAAATCCCTCCAAAAGGTCTGCAGGAAAATCCCCCACCCCGTTTTCCTACCGATCAATCATTCTTTATTTGGGATGGCAGGATCCGGTCTCCAGCTCCGTTCTCAGGGGGAGAGAGAGAGAGAGAGAGGAGAGACTTTTGGCTTCATGCAAGGAAAACAGCAGAAGCCGCAGAAGTCTTTCTTTCTCTCTCCCAAACTCCACCAGAAATGAGTCTTTGCCGGCGCAGCCTCTTGGAGCAGGAGGGCTTGCAGGGTCCCAGGGACTCGTTTCTGGCAGAGTTTGGGGGAAAGAAAGAATGACTTTTGCTGATTTCCTTGAATGCAGCCAAAAAGCAGAAGAAGAAAGAAGTGGAAAGAAGCAGCCCGGTGGCCAGGCCAGGTGTGTGGAGCAAGTCCCCCCTCTCCCCCCTTTCCCCCCTTTCCCCCCTCCCCTCAATACCTCGTGTTGTTCACAATGCAAGCGACGCAAGCCTTGTGTTCCCACGGGCCATGTGGGCGGCTCATCCTTGTGTTCCCGTGCAGCCTGGATTAATTGCTTTGGGGGGGGGGAGATTTCTCTGTGGACTGCCAAAATTTTCTCATGGACCACCAGTGGTCCATGGCCCACAGGTTGGCAACCACTGGATTAGATGACCTCCAAGGTCCCTTCCAATTCTTGTTATTCCCTTTTTGTTAGCCTCAAATGAACAGGGCTTTGTGGTCGATACTCAACACGATGAATTGTGCCCAGAAATGACCTTTCTCCTTATTACAATTCGATAGCTTTTCGTGGTTTGGCCTCTGGAAAGATATGGCTGTAGCTCAAGCAGCACCGAGGAAGAAGCCGCAGTGTTCTTCTCAAGATGCCCTACAAGATTGATGCTCCATTCTGGAAGGGGAGCCAAAAATTACAGCCAAATAGTTTGTGTACAGATGAGGCAGGATAATTAAGCGTGGCTGACAACATTCATTCCCTCCCATCCCCCTCCCCTTTTTTTAATTAGCTCCATGTGAGTGATTTGTTGATGTTTGCACAGTCAGTTGAATTACAACAACACCTTTGGAGTTTGCATGGAGGACTCACACTCTGCGGGGCAGTCCCGGGTAGTTCTTTCAAACAGTATCTGCAGGCACCTATTCATTAGGATTGCTTTGTCTATTTATTTATTTCCTTATTTTGTTCCAAAAATTGCAAACAGCTGAAGGGGTCACTGCCTCCCAATTCATTCTTTTTCCCCTTTGTCTCTTTAGCGAAGGACATGATATGCATTGATATTATATATCTACATATCTATATCTATTTAACTCTCTCTCTCTCTCTCCCTCTTGTATCTCTTTCTCTCTCTGTATCTATCTCTATCTCTATCTCTATCTCTATCTCTATCTCTATCTCTATCTCTATCTCTATCTCTATCTCTATCTTTATCTCTATCTCTATCTCTATCTCTCTATCTCTACCTCTACCTCTCTATCTCTCTATCTCTATTTCTATCTCTATCTCTCTATCTCTATCTCATATATCTATATCTATATAACTATATATCTCTCTAT
>CM066332.1:187500-190000 GCA_033807585.1 Hydrophis major
TCTGGGGAGAAAATAGAATTACAGGGGTGAGGAGGGGGAACGAAGCATTAATGTTTCAAATGGGCCTCTGTCAACTAAATCTAGGAACAGCTTCAGGAAATTCTAAGTCGCGTAGGAGATGCGATGACTTAAATCCTGGAATCCTAGGGCCGGAAGGGACCTTGGAGGTCCTCTAGTCTGACCCCTTACTCAATCAGGAGACCCGATCCCATTCTGGACAAATGGCTGACCAATCTCTTCTTCAAATCCTCTAGTGGTGGAAGATCATAACTCACTGCTTCATTAACAGAAGAACAGAATTGGAAGGGGCCTTGGAGATCTTATAGTCTGACCCCTTACTCAAGCAGGAGACCCAATCCCATTCTGGACAAATGGCTGTCCAATCTCCTCTTAAAAGCCTCCAGTGATGGAGCACCTGCAACTTCTGGTGGCCAGCAGTTCCACTGGTTCATTGTCCTCACTCTTAGGAAGTTCCAAGTTGAATTCCAGGTTGCTTCTCTCCTTGGTTAGTGTCCATATGTTGCTTCTTGTCCTGCCTTCTGGTGCTTTGGAGAATAGGTGGATCCCTTCATCTCTCCCCTTTTTATTTATTTATTTGATTTATATATTTGATTTGTCAATCACGTACAAGATGATAGGTATAAGTATAAACATGGGTAGGAATACAGGAAATAGGTGTAAATAAATGGGGACAATAGGACAGGGGCGGTAGGCATGATGGTGCCCTTATGCAAGTCCCTTACAGACCTCTTAGGAATGGGGTGAGGTCAATAGTGGCTAGTTTGAGGTTAAAGGAGTTGGGGGGGAGGGGTTAAAGGATGTGACAACAGAGTCAAGTAGTGCATTCCAGGCATTGACCCCCCGGTTGCTGAAGTCATACTTTCTGCAGTCGAGTTTGGAGCAGTTTCCATTGAGTTTGTATCTGTGGTGTTGCTCTTCTATTGATATTGGAAAATTGCTATCATGTCACCCCCTAGTCCTTCTCTTCCAGAGATCAGATTTCCCCAGTTCTTGCAACCTCTAGAATTATGTTTGCACAACAATGGAAAAATGAAGATCTCCCTACAGGTGAAAATGTAATTTTAAAAAAATATTAGAATGTGCAGAAATGGATAGATTAACACTCAAAATTAAGGAGAAGGAAGAAACCGAATACTTTTTTTTTTAGCAAGGGATTTGTTTTATCTATGGCTAACTGGTAGAAACAGAAGTTAGACATTTAAAAGAACAAGAGAATGATTACTTACACAGAAGATTTACTAAAATGGACAAGCAAATACTATTATTATTATGTCATAAGCATTAGTGTTATGAATATTATTGTTATTATTATGGTTACTATTTCTCAAAATCATCTGTACCCAGATAACACAATGGTTATGTAGACATTGAATTTTTATGTTTAATATTTTAAAAAATGGTTTTTAAAGAAATGTTGGGTGTAACTAAGTCGAGGCCCATCTGTATTCCTTGCCCAGCAGATATCCCCATCCCAAACTGCCTGTCGAAGTAAACCAACTGGAATCCTCTAAGCCTTAACCAGCCTGATTTTCTTTTCTGCAGGAACACAGAGCAGATGTGAAAAAATGGAAGGTAATAGCCCAGGTGCGTTTGGAAGATTTTACTGCTCAAATCCATTTTACACCATCAAAGTAAGTACATGTTCAGCCCCTGTAATGTTATCCCAAGTGGCTCCAAAGAGGAAAAGCAATTTAACCATTGTATGGCATTCAGCTTTGTTCGGGTATTTTCCCACGTCATAGTAGTGGTGCTTTTAAAGTTGTAGCAACGTTTCAGCAGAATCTCATCTGCCATCATCAGGCTTCTGTATGGTGTTCATCTGTGAGTTAGACTTTTACAGTGGTTTCAGATTTAAATTTGGGGCAGCCTATTGCTGTGTCAGAATGGTTTTTTCTTCATCCTGATTGGTTGAGAGTCTTGGTCTGTGTTTATTGGTCTTGGAGTTTGCTGTGTTCTGCTTCTACCTGGAAAACCAAGGCATATACGAAGTCCCTTGTGCATCATGCCCGGCCACATACATTGGACAGACCAATAGAAGAATAAGCACCCGCCTGGATGAACACAAAAATGCAGTCAAAAAGCTGGAACACGCTTCCTCACTAGTCCAACACATGGAAGCCACAGGTCATAGCATCAACTTCAATGGCACCAAAACCCTAGCCACCATAGAAAACCCCAGCCACAGAATCATCAGAGAAACCATAGAGATTGAAAAAAGACCAGAAAGCATGAACAGAAGAGATGATTCCACCAGGCTGTCAATCATTTGGAAGCCTGCACTCACAAACAAAAAAATCTCCACACCACAAGCCAGGCAAACACCTGGGCACAAACAGATCCCCCCTGATACCTCCAGCTCAAACACACCCCAACCAGGCACCCAGATGAAACCCAGCTTCCTAACTAATGATAGCCGTCCATTTACCCGAAGCCAAGCTGCACTAAAGGCCTCCAATAAAGTAACACAATGTTGCCAGCC
>CM066332.1:192500-215000 GCA_033807585.1 Hydrophis major
CTGACCCAACTAGGGAACACCATCAATGCTAGAAGGGAATGGGGTTTGCAGGGAGGAGGAGGAGGAGGAGGAGGAGGAAGAGGAGGAGGAGGAGGAGGACAAAGAAGACTTTGGGGGCCTTGGTGCTCTCTCAGCTGGGTGGTTTACTTGCAGACATTTTCTGACCCAACTAGGGAACATCATCAATGCTAGAAGGGAATGGGGTTTGCAGGGAGGAGGAGGAGGAGGAGGAGGAGGAGGAAGAGGAGGAGGAGGAGGAGGAGGAGGAAGAGGAGGAGGAGGAGGAGGAGGAGGACAATGAAGACTTTGGGGGCCTTGGTGCTCTCTCAGCTGGGTGGTTTACTTGCAGACATTTTCTGACCCAACTAGGGAACACCATCAATGCTAGAAGGGAATGGGGTTTGCAGGGAGGAGGAGGAGGAGGAGGAGGAGGAGGAGGAGGAGGAGGAGGAGGAGGAGGAGGAGGAGGAGGAGGAGGAGGAGGAGGAGGAGGAGAATGATGACTTTGGGGGCCTTGGTGCTCTCTCAGCTGGGTGGTTTACTTGCAGACATTTTCTGACCCAACTAGGGAACACCATCAATGCTAGAAGGGAATGGGGTTTGCAGGGAGGAGGAGGAAGAGGAGAAGGAGGAGGAGGAGGAGGAGGAGGAGGAGGAGGAGGAGGAGAGACAGAGAAGGAGGTTCTTGGTGCTCAGAAATCTTGGTGATTTTCTTGAGAGATATTTCATTACCCAGCTAGGTAACTTCATCAGTGCTAGAAGAGGATGAAAGGACTGTGAGGTCCTTTTCTTGGAGTTGCTTAATTACCAAACTAGGTAATATCATCAGTGCTACCTAGTACTGTTACAGCCCTCTACAAAACTGATGATGTTCCCTAGTTTGGTCATGAAATGTCTGCAAGAAAAAAAACCCCAAGCTCCAAGAGCACCAAGCACCCCATAAAATCTCCCCTCGGTCTCCGAGTTGCCATGCCCTCCCTGTTGTGGGACAGCGAAGACGAAAGGGGACCAGTCTGGGAGTCTGGAGAGGACTCAGACGAGAGTCCTGTGTGTGATGCCGAGATGGGGCAGGACCATCTGGAGACTCCGGAGTCTGGCAGCAGCGAGGAAGAAGAACAAGGGGAGCCTGTTCTCAGTGCGCACATGGACAGAGCTGCTAGAAGGCGAGAGCAGCTGAGACAAAAGGGGCGACTTGGGAGAAAGGCTGGGAGGTGATTGCCCCTCCCATAAGAGATAAAAGTCAGGCCAAGATGACGAAACCTTTGCAGGAAGCAAAGTAGTTCAATAATCCCCGAGTCCCTCATGGAGCTCTGTACTCTGTTCATTTTTTTCTAGGTTTTTGGGTTGCTTAATTGGACTTCTGTTTCCTGGCAGCGTTCTGCAGCACTCTTCTCTGGAGGAGCTGCGTCTTCATGAGTTTTGGCTGGGAATGCAAGCAATTCCCAGCATTGCGTTAAAAAAGGTTTTAATGTTCAATTCAGTTTGACAAAGCCTGGGTCAGAACAGTCCCTCTCAAAGAGGCCTAAGGCCAAAACAGCGCCCACCTCCATCATGGGTTGCCAAGCGCCTGAATTTTGATCTTGTGGCCTTGGGCACGCTGCAGCGGCCGTAAGTGGGAAAAACAGTTAGTGTTCCCCCCTTTTTTTTCCAGCGCCGTTGTAACTTCAAACCATCACTAAACAAACTGTACGTTGGGGACTACCTGTTTGTGCAATGGGTGCGTTTTATCGGACGGTCCGAGAAAAGGCAGGTCCAGGTGAGGTTCTGACGCTTCCTCGTTTATTCCCCGCAGTTCTTCGTTCTGTGCCATGGGTTCCTGCAGCTCTCACAACTGATGACATCCGGCTACATGAAAAGTTCGATTTCCACCATCGAGAGGCGCTTTGGTCTGTCCAGCCAGACGTCCGGCATGGTGGCCTCCTTCCACGAGGTACCCTCTCCATTGCTTCTCTCCGCTATGCCGGGCCTCTAATGCATGACCGCAGCAATATTGCTGCCGTCGCTCCTAGTAAACTGCTATCCCCCTACTATTACTGCTACTATCAATCTGCACAAACACGAACCTTTAAATCTCAGAATCTAGAGTGGCCGCAGAAGGGGGTATTTGTAACTCAGGGATGAACGGTGGGGTCCTCGGAGTCCTTGGTTGTTTTCTTTGCAGATGTTTCACAACCCAGCTAGGGAACATCATCAGTGCTAGAAGGGAGTGTGGAAAGGAGGAGGAGAGGGGGGAGGAGCAGCAGAGGTGGGATTCAGCTGGTTCTGAATGGTTCTGGAGAACCGGGAGTGGAGATTTTGAGTAGTTCAGAAGAACCGGCCAATCCCACCTCTGACTGGACCCGCCAACCCCATCTCTTCGCTGCCTCGCATTGAGTCCCAGCTGATCGGCTGGGTCTCCTTTGGTTGCCTTGCATAGGAGAACGGAGCTGGAAAGCAGGTTAGTGAGGTGGGGAGGGAAGGGGGATTTTTGCAGTATCCTTCCCCTGCCACACCCACCAAGCCACGCCCACCAAGCCACACCACACCCACCAAGGCACGCTCACAGAACCGCTAGTAACATTTTTTTTGAATCCCACCACTGAGGAGCAGGGACAGGAGGAGGAGGAGGAGGAGGAGTGTGGGGTCCTTGGGGCTCTCTGAGCATGGTGGTTTTCTTTCAGACGTTTCATAACCCAAGTAGGTAACATCATCAGCGCTAGAAGGCAGTGGGGTTTGGGGAGGAGGATCTAAAACCGAGGTGGCTGCATTCACGGGGCCGCGGCTCCTGTCCATTTCCCCAGGACCAGGTGGATCAAATTCTTCCCAGATAGCATCAGAGGAACGGGCCTCTGCCAACTCCCTAGCAGTGAATAGAAGGTATGGAGAACAATGTTTGCTGTGACCCTGCAGATATTCCTCTGGCCCTTTTTTTATATAACTTTCACTGTAATAAAAAGCAATTTATCATTGCTTTACAGATTTTCAATAAAGTGGCCATCATAGGAGACCCCTCACACCCTGGCAATTATCTTTTTGACCTGCTGCCATTTTGATGGCACTTTAGGTCAATAAAATTGCACACCACTAGACTAACAAATAGTTTCTTTCCCTGGGCCATCCGAACAGCAAATAAACACGACGTCACTCCCTTATTAAGATGTGAAAAGATGTGAAATCTCAATACCCCATTCAGATGTATAATAACATATTACAGTACAATCCAACTCTTGTGTATTATATTTGGCTAAGTGTTACAGTCAGTCAGTGTTGCATGTATATTTTGTGTATATTGGTAGATATTGTACTCTCAAATTGCAAATGGAGACGTGGCTACTCTCTCTTTCTTATCTTCATTTTTAAGTGCTTTGGTTTTATTGTATTGCGAACAGTTGCTGGGGTGCATCCCCAGTTTCGTTGTACTTGTACAATGACAATAAAGTTCTTCTAATTCTAATGATTGAAAACATTATTGGTTTGGTTTGGTTTCTCCAAAAACGTGATCATAGTTATAGTTTGACCTGACTGGCTGTCTTTCACAAGGATCTAGTTTCTTCAGCCTTCTTAACGATCTGCCCAACTTTTCTTTCATCCACCAGGTTGGAAACACGGTGCTCATCATCTTTGTGAGTTATTTTGGCAGCCGAGTCCACAGGCCACGGGTCATTGGCTGCGGTGCCATCCTCGTTTCCGTGGCCGGATTGATCATTTCCCTTCCACACTTTGTCTCACCGCCTTACGAATACGATCAGTCCAGTTTTGGTAAGGACTTTCTAGAAATTTCTACAGAGATTCTCAGCCCTCTGGGTCACGGTTGTTCCAAAGGTGCTTTTCCAAAAGGCAACTGGGCTTTCTTTGTTTGTTTGTTTTTTCTTTTGAAGACACTTCGCTTCTCATCCCAAAAGCTTCTTTAGTTCTGCCTGGATGGTGGAGAATGGAAGGATATATATTTCTTGCAGTCATCTGGTTGTTGGTACTCTTTCTGAGAATTGTTGGGGCCACTAGGACAGTGGTAGCTCACCTTTTGGGGCTCCCGTGCCAAAAATTGCATGCACTCACTCATGTGCCAGCACCCAGAAGGCCATGTACAGGGGCCCCCCCCCATGCCCCCTGTGTTAGGGATAACATTATTTACCCTAACTGGTTTAGGTAAAATAAGAAATATGTTATCATGGTTTATAAGTTAAAGTGTCTGCAACTTTAAATATAGGAATGTAATTAAGGGAGTGGTTGTGAAAGCACCATAAAAGAAGCAAGGAACGTCAGCTTGCTCTCTCTGGCTTGATGATCCCTAATTACTGCATGGACTGAAGACTGCGTTTTTCCCCTACTGGAAAGGAAGAGAGAAAGGACTGATTTGTAAGTGAACTGACATAGGATATTCTACACGGACTTTGCTAACTGAATATCCTTGAATGGACTGATTAAAACGATACATGACTAATGGACTGTTATTTTGACTATGCTATAAACTCTAAATGGAATAAACTATTTTTTGATAGCACAAGCGTATCTGTTATTTTTACTGTATGTTAATAAACATACAAACTTATCTCACTCATTTATCTGTATGCCTATCTGACTAACGCTGCACATTCTGTTTAGCTTGTCTCCTTAACCCTGGTTGGGGAACCCAGGCTTAACACCCTGCACATGTGCACACGATCCTCCCCACTGCCCTCTTATTTGTACTGCGCATGTGCGCACCTCCCAGCTGGTTTTTTTTTCAGCCTCCCAGAGGCTCGAGGGAAGCCTCTGCAGCCTTTGGAGGCCGAAAAATGGACCCATTTCATCACTTCCGGCATTTCCGGAAATACAAGAAGGGATGAAACAGGCCTGTTTTTCAGCCTACAAAGGCTGCAGAGGCTTTTCTCGAGCCTCTGGGAGGCCAAAGAAGGCCCCAAAATCAGCTGGGAAACACACACATGCACAGTGAGGTAAGTTTGCCTGGGGCTCGCATGCCCGCACAAGTGGCTCTGCATGCCACCTGTGGCATGCGTGTCATAGGTTCGCCATCACAGCGCTAGGAGGTTAAATCTCTGCCCTCAGAGTCACCTGACTAGTGTAAATGGGTGTGGAACCTTCTTGGAACTGCTAAAAGGACTTTGTTGTAGACAGGAGAGAGGGGTGTCGTATCTGTCGAGACAGGACTGTTCAGCCTTAATGTAGAGATGGCCATTTGGATCCCTCCTTCAAAGCAGGGGTCCTCTGTCCAGCACGTGGACTTTGCTGTCTTCAAGAGCATGGCTTTTGTCTTTCAAATGCAGATGGACTCCCGAATCTCGTCCTGATGGGTTTGTTCTCCTATGTTGTGCCGTGCGTTTGTGAAGTGGTTGCGTTGTTTCCCCAGTACACTGCATTGGACTGCATATATCACACAGCTCAGTTTTTGTCTGGGGGTTTTATCCCTGGAGTGGACGGCTTCTATCTTAGTGTATTCTTGGGTTTGAAGTGTGCATGCCAGTGGTGGTATGCTACCGGTTCGGACCGGTTCAATTGAACCGGTAGCAAAAATTCCTAGCAGTTGAGAGGAGGGGGAAAAAAGCCTCCAATGATCAGCTGAGAGAAGAAAGAAGAGAAAAGGGCAGCTGATCAGCACTGCAGGCCTCCGCTGGCATGGGGAAGGCTGTGTGTATGTGTGCATTAGGTTCACACACGATCACCAAACCAGTAGTGGAACAGGTAAGATCCCACTGCTGGTGCATGCATGTTGTGTTGATTGAAAATACTCCTGAGCTTTTCAGATATTCCTGAAATCCTCAGAAAGAGCACTAACGACCAGATGACTGCAAGGAATGTAAAATTAAATCCTTCCATCCTCCACCCTTCGGTCAGAACTGAAGAAGCTTCTTGGACGAGAGGAGAAAAGGAAAAACAAAGTTCAGTTGCCTTGTGGAAAAAGCACCTTTGGGGCAACTTTCTATAAATGTTCTTCTTCACAGGATCCGCTTTTTCAGATTTTAAATTTGGAACTATGGGACAATCCATTGATTTCCAGCTCTCCAAAAATGACAAATGACTAAGCCATTCTTTGTCTTCCTATAAAGCCGTGTTCTATAATTATGTCCCTGATTTATTATATTTCTTATATAACAGAAGACATTATGTAAGATATTATAATTTTATTTATTGATTCAATGCCTAATTCTTTGCCTCCTTCTTGGAGAGCCACTCAAGAGTCATTGGAAATAGGATGGCCTAAAGACCAAAATAAGAAACAAATTAAAAAATAAACATCTCTAAGCTTTTGTATTTTTTGAGGTGGAAAAAAATATGGTTTAGGGGCAGCATGCCATCTCCAGCATCCCTTCTGTAGATCCCAAATTGTTTAGATTGATTGAAAGTGACGTGTGGCCATTATTGATGTTTGAACTAAACATAAAAGAAACAACTAACTCAGATCAGATGTCAGAGAGAGCAGGTGAAGATGGCTGCTCCCTAACAGGTCCCCAAATCTATGTTTTCTGGGGCAAATAATCTGCTTCCATTTGGTTTAGCTGGTGGCAGATTCGGACAGTGAGGAGGTTGGGGAGGAACCTGGGCCAGTCCTGCAGTCCGGGGAAGGCTCTGACGAGGGCTTTGTGTCGGAGGCAGAAATGGGGCCAGGGCCATCCGACAGTTATCATCAGCTGCCTTTGGAGTCAAAGATCAGTGGGGCAGAAGAATAGCTGGAGCCTGTTCCCAGTGTGCGCATGCACAGAGCTGCCAGAGGAAGGGAACAGCTAAGGAACAAGGGTCGACTTGGGAGTAAAGGCTCAGGTGGACGGTGAATGGCCCCTCCCATTGGGAAATAAAAGAGGAGCCAAAGGCAAGTGGGGTTTGCAGGAGACAATTGATTCAATTCATTAGGGTGAAGATATGTTCCTGCATTCTTGCCAAATATTGTCTACTACAGTGTGGCATCTGGAAGCTATCAGTCTGGCAGCTCTCCAAGTCTGATAAAGGTCTGTAATTGTGAACTCTCTTGAAAGACTTGTTGGCCGGGATTTTGCTGGAGAGGAATTCACTGTAAACTAAATAAAAGGTTTTTTTTTTTTTTTTTTTAATTGGAACAAGGAGTCGGCTTCATGCTTTAGGGGAAAGTCAAGGTCAGAACAAATTGCGAGAAGGGACTACACAACCCTCTGGCTTTCTCTCCCCAGGTTCCCCCAGTAACACCACGGACATCTGTCTCCCTCACCGGAAGGGGCCCATGACCGACGTCTGCACCGGCAGCCAGAGAGAGAGCAGCTTCATCCTGATTCTACTCCTCTTAGGGCAAACCTTGCTGGGCCTTGGTGGGGTTCCCATCCAGCCCTTTGGCATCTCCTACATCGACGACTTCGCCAGCCCAACCAACTCCCCTCTCTATATAGGTGGGTTCCTGCGTACCACGACTAACCCAACCCACCAGGGAGTCCAGATCATACCAGGATCATGTCAAGTTTGGGGGGGGGGAGGTTTAAAAAGTCGCCCCAGTCATGGATAACGGAGGGAGGGCTTTTCGGAAGGGGCTGTTGGGGGAAGCTTTGTGTGCACACACACACACACACCATTTCACGGAGGCAGCTCTTCTCCACTTCACTGAATGGTATCATCAGCAGGATTTTCTTGCCCTGTTTTTAATTTTATATATATTGGTATAAGGTCTCCTGCCAGAGCAGGGGGCTGGACTAGAAGACCTCTAAGGTCTATTCTATTCTACTATATTCTATTCTATTTTCTATATTCATCTATTCTATTCATTCTCTATTCTATTCTTTCTTATTCTATTCTTTCCTATTCTATTTTCTATAATCATCTATTCTATTCTATTCCATTCTTCATTCTATTCTATTCTATTTTCTATATTCATCTATTCTTCAATTGTATTCTGTTCTGTTCTGTTCTATTCTATTCTATTCTATTCTATTCTATTCTATTCTATTCTCTCCTATTCTATTCTATTCCATATTTCTATTCTATTCTCTCCTATTCTATTCTCTTTTCTATATTCATCTATTCTTCAATTGTATTCTGTTTTGTTTTGTTTTGTTTTGTTTTGTTTTGTTCTGTTCTGTTCTGTTCTGTTCTATTCTATTCTATTCTATTCTATTCTATTCTATTCTATTCTATTCTATTCTTCTCATTGCTTCCATTCTGTT
Organism: Hydrophis major; assembly: GCA_033807585.1. NCBI lineage: Eukaryota > Metazoa > Chordata > Lepidosauria > Squamata > Elapidae > Hydrophis > Hydrophis major. The sequence goes on from CM066332.1 coordinate 200,600, forward strand.
CTTTCTTATTCTATTCCATTCCATTCTTCCTGTTTGTCTCACATCACATTTTCTATTCTTTCAAAAAAAAAAAATCCTCTTTTTTTCCTCTTCTGCCCAGGGATTATTTTTGCTGCAACTGCACTCGGTCCGGCCATCGCCTTCATCTTGGGATCGTTTATGCTTCGTTTATATGTCGACATTGACAAAGTTTCTTCAGGTGTGTTGACAAACCTTCTACCTACCTGGGCCTGTTTCTGAGAAAATAAATCCGGTATGTCCATCTTCTTTGAGGGTGATGTCATGATGGTGGTAATGGCGTTTTATTACCAAACTAGGGAACATCATCAGTGCTAGAAGAGAGTGGGGTTTCTGGAGAGGAGGAGGAGGACTGTGGGGTCTTTGGTGCTGCGTACTGTGGTAATCCCAAAGATGCTTTTCCAAAAGGCAACTGGACTTTCCTGGGATTGTTTTTTTTTTTCCTTAAAGGGGTTTCGCTCCTCAACTGAGAAGCTTCCTCAGTTCTTCAGTCCAGAATTGAAAAAGCTTCTTGGATGAGAAGCAAAATATCATCTAAGGTGGAAAAAAAAAAACCCCAAGAAACTCCAATTGTCTTTTGGAAAAACACCTTTGGGATTGCCATGTATCAAAACGCCGGGGAAACTGAGGCAGCCCTTCTGATCTCCAGCTCAGCGCCACCATAGTTTAACCAGTGATTTCAAATGAGCTTAGTCCTGTTCTGATCTTGGCTTCCTCAGAAAGCATAAAACACAATCTTAGTTTCGGCAAAACCTTTTTTTTTATTTCCACGGCTGTGAATTACGTTCATTCCCAGCCTGCCAGGCTTCACAAACGGTCTTTCAGGGGAATGTTGATAAACACCCGCCTTATCGCGCTTGGAACGCGGCCAAGAGAACGATTGGCCAATATGCAGGGCAAGGCCAAACTCAGCACAGAGTCAAACAGAACTTTTCAAAGCTTAAACTGACTAGACGAACTAGTTGCTTCCTGCAAAAGCTCACGTCCCGTTCGCTCCTTTTTTAATCATCTCCAAGGTGGGGCCTTATTCCTGAGTCGACCTTGCTTTCTCAATGGTTCTTGTCTTCTGGTAGCCCTGTGCGTGCACAGGCTGGGAACTAGCTCCAGAAGCTCCCCCGCATCACTGCTGTCCGAACCCGAAGGCAGCTGATGACTGCTCGCCTGCCCTGGCCCCATCTTTGCCTTCGTCCAAGCCTTCCTCGGCCTCCAGACCTGGCCCAGGTTCCTCCCCCACCTCCTCACGCCTGCTCTGTCAGCCGCTGGCAGGCCACCACAAGTTCCTCTCTCCTTTGGTTATGTTTCAGCGGAAGTCCTCATCACTAACAAGGATCCACGATGGGTTGGGGCTTGGTGGCTTGGCTTCATTTTTACCGCCAGCATGGTGGCCATCGCTTCGATCCCTTATTTTTTCTTCCCGAGAGAAATGCCGAAAGAGGTAAGAACTCACCGGACAACCTCCAAGCATCCTTGCTACATTCCAGCTGGGTTTCACAACTCCTTGAAGAAGTAAATTGTTAAATATCAAGAAATATCACAAGTTTTCTAGATATCCTGTTGGATTTTTTTTTTTTCTCCATAACCTGTTTGAATATTTACATTCTTCTACTGCCCCTTTCTGAACTATGAGTTGCCCTCATTGTTATATAATACAATTAATTGTCTGAACGTATCTGTTACACCTAATGGTTCCATAATTCTTTAGCCCCTAGTGACAGATTATATTTACACATAATTGGAAGCTCATTCAATGACGAAGCTCCTCGTCAGTTTGGAAAATAAAATATCCCATGGGACAAGAGATCCCATGAGATCACCTTCAAGATCTTTATTTGAAGGACTGTTCCTGAGATCCTTGATCTTCTTCCAAATTCAATGGTGAGAAAAGTCAGGGTTTACATTTAGGCAAGGAAAACCAATGCAGAGGTGTGGAATAGGTGGTACCTGGCTCAACAGTAGTAACTACAAGAGGGATCTCGGAGTCCTAGTGGATGATCACTTCAATATGAGCCAGCAGCGTGTGGCAGCTGCCAAAAAGGCCAAACCAATCCTAGGCTGCCTGTAGAGATTCTCAAATCACCCAGGTCATGGTAATCGCAAAGATGCTTTTCTCCAAGAAGTCACTAGACTTTGTTGATTTTTTTTCTTTCTTTCTTCTTCAACTCTGACTGGACGGTGGGGAAGGGAAGGATTGATCCTCCTTGCAGACAGCTGGTCATTTGCATCTTTTCAGAGGGTCATTGAGACCACTTGGAGGTTTGTCAGAGTCACCTGAGTGGTGCAAATGGTTCTTGTAGTCTGCCATTTTTTTCCCCCCTTTGGAAATCCATCCCTACTCCCGCATCATTCAAAGGGAGTTCATCCCAAACTGTATAGCTAAAGGAGAAAAAAAAACATCTTCGAGGAAAAAACAGGGAAGTCCACTTGCCTCCTGAAAATGCACCTTTGGGCCATCTGTTCTGTCCTTAATTAGCATTCTTGAGATCCCCGCGGACACAACTCCATCCCTGGTAACTTTTAAGATGTGTGGACTTCGACTCCCAGAATTCCCCAGCCAGCATGGGTGGACTTCAACCCAGAGAATTCCCCAGCTAATGAACTTTCAGGAATGGGGAGAAAGTCCTTTTTCGAGCAGATGGAAGCTTGATCCTAAATTATTTGGGCATCGCTTCAGATTGGGCAGGAAAGGATGAGGAGGAGTCAGCAAATGCTGTTTGCAGAGTTGTTTCTGCCCCTCCCAACGCATGGGACAATGGGGGTCCTGGGTGCTTTCTGAGCTGGGGGGTCTTCTATGGGAATTCTCCATCCTCCAGGTCATAGTTGTCTCCAAAGGTGCTTTTTTTTTTTTTTTTTTTCCCCAGAGCCCATTGGACTTTCTTGTTGTTGTTGTTTTCTTTTGAAGACATTTTGCTTCTCATCCAAGAAGCTTCTTCGGCTTTGCAAGGAAATATAAACCCTTCCATCCACCACCATCCTGTCACAGCTAAAGAAGCTCCCTGGATGAGAAGCGAAATGCCTTGAAAAGAAAAGTAAAAAAAACTGCCTTTAGGACAGTTCTAGGCTGTATTAACAAAGGGATAGAATATCAAGATCACGTGAAGTGTTAACATCACTTTATAAGGCTTTGGTAAGGCCATATGTGGAATACTGCATTCAGTTTTGGTCACCACACTGTAAAAATGAGGTTGAGGCTCTGGAAAGAATGCAAACAAGAGCAATAAAGATGATTCTTCAATAAAAATACAAGAAGAAACGTTGCGGGAATTGGGCCTGTCTAGTGTGATGAAAAGAAGGACTAGGGGTGATATGATAGCAGTCTTCCAATAGCTAAGCCATTTATGTTGCTATGTGAGACAGTTATTGAGTTTTACCCCATTTTGTGACCTTTCTTGCCACCATGGTCCTAACTTAACAACTGCAGGGATTCCTGTTGTTCAGTGAATCCCTGCAGTTGTTAAGTGAGGACCATGGTTGTGCTAGTTAGACAGTATATAGTTAGTTTAGGAATGAGAGCTGTCCCCTTAAGGGAATGCCTCATGGGAAATGTAGTTCATGCCGCTTGGGAGACGTAGTTCAGGTCATGTGGTCACATCTGTAATCCTGATTGGCCACTGAATTGATCTCTGGTTGGGATGGGGGAGTTTTGGGGGCATTCTTACCTGGACCCCAGCATCATGCTGGAGTCTTCCTTTGCTATAACACTTTGGGATGAAAATAATCATCTTTTTACACTATTGAGGCAACTGTTGAGGCAAAGATTGGACATTAGATGAATCTCAACATAACTGTGAGTTACGTTTATGAGGATGCCTAATATAATCCAATAAAATTAAGTTTGCATGGAAGCCTTTGTACCGTTGGACTGCTTGTCTCTATTCAACCAGAAGATTGGAGACTTGAAAATGAAAAGATGGTTACCTTCATCCCAAAGTGTTATAGCAAAGGAAGACTCCAGCACGATGTTGGGGTCCAGGTATGAAAGCCCCCCAAAACTCCCCCATCCCAACCAGAGATCAATTCAGTGGCCAGTCAGGATTACAGGTGTGACCACGTGACATGAACTACATCTCCCAAGAGGCATGAACTACATTTCCGATGAAGCATTCCCTCAAGGGGGCAGCTCCCGTTCCTAAATTAACTATATACTGTATAACCAGAACAATGGTTCTTAAGTGAACCCAGCTTCCCCATTGACTTTGCTTGTCACAAAAGTAGCTCACCTGAATGAAGTTGATGGAGTTGGCCGAAATGGCAAAAGATTCATGTTTCTTCTTCTTCGACTAATCCTTCCTCACTTCTCTGACCCCTTTTCCTCCCCACTGCTTTTCTATTTACTGTTTCATTTTGTATTTTACAATATTTTACAACTCAGTAAAAGTGTAAAACTTGACACCTGACACCTCCCCCCGGGGCGCTGTCACTGTCATAAATGTGAGTCGGTTTACCAAATGTCTGAATTTTGATCTCATAAACATATGGGGAGGCTGCAATGGAGGTAAGTGTGGAAAATAGCCATAAGTCACTTTTTTCAGTGCCGTCGTAACTTCAAATGAATGGTTGCAAGTTGAGGACTACCTGTGCATAGAAAGCCAGACCAGCACACTCACAAACGTGTATTGTGCACAGGGACACGGATTGGAGTTCTTCTCTCTATCTCTGGCCTTCCCTGTCTTCCCAAAAATGGGCAGCAGGCTGACAGCAGCAGCCATATTTCACCCAAGGGCAGAGGGTCAATTGCCCAGGTGAGGAACAAGGTAAAATGCTTCTCGGCCGTAAATTGCTGATTGCTGTTTGTTCAAGCCTGTCTCAAAGTACTTGCATGTATACCTTGTTTCCCTGAAAAATACGACCTACCCTGAAAGTAAGTCCTAGCTTGATTTTTACACATGTGCCCAAAATAAGCCCTACCTCCCTAAAATAAGCCCTAATTAAGATCCACCCACTCCAGACTGGACAGGTAAAAATTAAACTAGGGTGGGGATGGGGTGGTGGTGGAGCTGCCCTACTACTTACCTTTGGGCAGTTGTAGCCAGGCCTCAGACACCCTGAGACACCTTTCTTCTGCAACCAGCAAGGCTGGCCAGGCTTTCCTGAAGGCCTCTGGAGCTGAGAGCAAAGATCAGGATCGATCCAGAGCTCTCTTATCAGCTGCAGCGGCCTTCAAGGAAGCCTTGCCAGTTGCAGAAGAAGTTCCTGAAGGCCTCTGAGAGGAAAAAGGAGGCCAGAGATGACGCACACAAGTGAGGTTAGTCCGTGGATGACTTCCCTTGAAAATAAAACCTGGTGCCTTTTTTGGTGGCCCAAAAAATATAAGACAGGGTCTTATTTTCGGGGAAACACAATATCTGTTTTGGGGGATAAAACCACTCTATGTAAATACAAACCTATTTCCTGTATTTGCTCCTGACTTGTCACACCTGCTCCCATTGTGAGGCCTTGGACAAGGTTTGATTTCCTACCTGGCTTGGCTTCAAACCTTTTGAGAGAGCTCCTGCTTTCGGTGCCATCATTCATCTGCTGTTCTCAATATGACCTTGGATAGAAACAAACCTCTGCAGAGTGATGGCAGCCCTGTCCAGAACTTTTTGTGATTAATTCTGCATCCACAACCACATCCCTTATCATCCATCTTCCCTTTCTCTATCTTTCTGCTTGGACGTCTCTGTGTTCTTTCTGGCTCCAATCCTTCCTCTCTCAGGTTTCTCACTCGATCATTTATTCTGTTCTCACCTGTGACCTATATCCCCAGTGGTCACAATCGGAGGGTGGATGCCCTGTCCCGCAAACCTGAGTATCTTTGCCCCGAGGACCCCCTTCCTCCATGGATGGTGCTGCCAGTAGAATCCTTGGCCACAGTCCAGGAACTGGTGGACTTGTGGACTCAGGTGCGAGAGGTGCAGCGCCTAGATGCTTGGTCGCAGCAGAGGATGGGGAGATTGGACCCGAATCCCCATGGACTTTGGAGGAGGGCTTACTCAAGCATCGGGGCTGGTTGTACGTACCCACGGGGCTGCTTCAAGCCCTTATTATGACTCAGTGTCACGACAACCCTGCATCCGGCCATTTTGGGTTTTTTAAGACCCTCCATCTTGTAACACGGACTTTTTGGTGGCCTCAAGTATGGCATGATGTCCACGCCTATGTCACGTCCTGTGTACCATGCAGGCAAGTGAAAGCCGTGACGGGTGCGCCTCCTGGTCTCCTCCAACCTCTGCCGACTCCAGAAAGACCATGGGGAGCGATTTCCATGGACTTCTTGACTCATTTACCATCATCCTCAGGATTTACAACTGTGCTTGTGGTGGTCGACATGTTGACAAAAATGGCCCACTTCATTCCGTGTCGTAAATTGCCATCAGTCCATACAACTGCCCATTTGTTCTTGCAGCCTGTTTCTTGTCTCCATGGTCTGCCAGACAGGGTAGTTTCTGACCGCGGTGTACAATTTACAGCCCAATTTTGGGAAAGCCTGATGACCACGTTACAGGTGCAGGTGTGCTTGTCATCGGCGCACCACCCAGAAACTGATGGTGGGACGGAGAAGGTCATTGGCATTCTTGAGCAATATTTGCGTTGTTTTGTAAACCACCGGCAGAACAACTGGGTTGATTATCTCCCTCTGGCAGAGTTTGCATTCAACAACTTCCAGCACACCTCCACCCAAAGGACACCATTTTATGCTAATGTGGGGCACCATCCGCAATTTTTTCCATTGACACTCTTAGATTCCCCTGTTACCGAGACTCAGGAATTCCTTTTGGAACTACACTCAGTTCAGCAGTTAGTTCAGCAACAACTGATACGGGCCAAGGAGGATTACAAGCAGTTCGCAGATCGCTCTCGACGGGCAACGCCTCCCCTGGCTGTAGGAGACCGTGTGTGGTTGTCCACAAAACATCTTCAGGTCGACCGCCCGATAAAGAAGTTGGACCATCAGTTCTTTGGCCCATTTCCCATCAAGGCGGTCATCAACCCTGTAGCCTATTGACTGACTCTACCGCGCTCCATGTGAATTCATCCAGTCTTCCACTGTTCCCGTTTGGTCCCTGATGCCCCTTCGTGTGATCTCCGACATTCCGCAGCTGATGAACGTTTTGATTTTTGTATGCTTGCGACTGGGGTCCTTCTATCTCCACTCGATTATGTAATTTTCTCTGCTCCTTTCTAGCTGCTGCTCAGCATCTCTAGACATGCTGAAATCTTCTAAAACGGTTTATCGTAAATTGCATCTCTCCTCTTTTATTTTTAGAGCATTTGCAACCCTTTCAGAACATCACGAAAGCCTCTTTTATACGCATCTGGCCGATGCCTTTCCGTAAAACTCCTGGCTGGCTTCCTATCTCTCGCTTCTCATTAACAGGCAGAGATAACCTTTTACCTTCTATAGTCTCTTATTCTAAAAGCCCCATAATAAGTTTTCTCTTTTTAAAAACATGGTGGTTTTGGAGAAGCTCCTTGGATGTGAAACGAAAGAGGAAAAGAAAAGCAAGAAAATTCAGCTGCCTTTTTTTTGGAAAAAGCAACTTTGGCAAACATTGGCAAAACTAACAAAGGTGGTGTGGGAAGTCACACGCACTCTCCTAAAGAACGAAATATTTTGAGGAATATTTTAAAAAGGGGCAGAATATTATATTTCCCAAAGAGAGAAATGGAGAAATGAAGCAGGTATTCAAGAAAGATTGGGCCAGCCTATTCCAAAACCAAACAGAGGAGGCCCCTTTTTAGAAGTGCAGATTTGGTCACCCATTCAAGACAGGATATTTTGAAACACTCACCTGAGATCCAAACCAGGACAAAGCCATTAAGCCACAATAGGAATTATTGCATCGTCCTCAACCAAACGTAGCTCAGACAAACACCTAGGATTTGTGCTTTGCCTATGAGCCAGCTATGACCCCTACATGGCCCCATGGGAGTCTGACAACAGCCAATAGAACACATGTTCTTACACAGGAACAGGAAGCTCAAGTGCAAAGCACAAGAGAAGGTATAAAACCCCCTCTCAACTCCATTTTGTCAGCTATTACAGAACCATGGGCTTGGTGATTCTGCTTTACCATGAAACCCTCTCTCCAGTCAGCCTCCATGTTTCCAGTGTCTTCTTCTCCTGGCTTGGAACTGAACCGGATGGACATTTCTTCCCACAGAGGGAGACAAATTAGATAAATCAATAACTACATGGGAATCGTAGAAAGGTTGAGTGTTAAAAGGGGGAAATAAGAAGCGGCAATATCAGAGACATTTTGATATAAGCAGTCCTTGGCTTACATCTGTTCATTTAGCGACCACTCAAAGTTACAATGGCCCTGAAGAAAGGGACTCAGGACCGGTTTTCACACATAACCTTTTCAGCATCCCCCGGTCACGTGATAAATATTCACACTCTTAGCAACTGAATCATATTGTGTTTCCCCCAAAATAAGACCCTGTCATATATTTTTTTCCATCAGAAAAAGACACCAGCTCTTATTTTCGGGGGATGTCATGCAATGGCTAACCTCATTTGCGTGCGTCGCCCCCCGGCCTCCTTTTCACTGTCTGAGGCCTTCAGGAACTTCTTCTCTTGCAACCGGCAAGGCTATCCTGAAGGCCTCTGTAGCCAATAACAGAGCTTTGGATCGATCCAGAACTTTGTCCTCAGCTCCAGAGGCCTTCAGGAAAGCCTGGCCAGTCTTGCTGGTGGCAGAAGAAGTGGGCTGGCAGAGGGGTGTGAGGCCTGCCCAAAGGGAAGTAGTAGGGCAGCTCCACCCACCCTAGCTTAATTTTTTTACCCGTGCACTCTGGAGTGGGAGGCATCTTAATTAGGGCTTATTTTGGGGAGGTAGGGCTTATATTGGGCACACGTGTAAAAATCAAGCTAGGGCTTACTTTCAGGGTAGGTTGTATTTTCGGGAAAACAGGTAGTTTATGACAGTTCCAGCATCCCGGGTCACGTGGTCCCCTTTTGCGACCTGACCAGCAAAGTCAAGGGGGAAGGCCAATTTCGCCGAATAAGCATGCAACTAACTTAACTGCTGCAGTGATTCGCCTAACAACCATGGCAAGCAAGTTTGTAAAATAGGGCAAAACTCACTTAACACCTGTCTCACTTTGCAAGAGAAATTTCAGGCCCAGTTGTGGTCACAAGTCGAGGATTATCTGTAGTAAATGGAATAAACGGAATTATCTTCAGAAACCCAGGTCCATATGCTGGGATCTTGTGGCAGGGAGTACCTCTGACTTTGGGGAAGTGCCTTGTAGAACCCTTGCCTAGGAACGTAAGTCTCCTAGAAGTGGCCTGGTCCTTTTCCCTTTTGAATTTCCCATTTCCTTCCCTCCCAAGGATGAGGCCGGACGGAAGAACATTGCGGACATGAGCAAGGAAGAAGTCGCCCAGCAGCTTAAGAATAAAACCACGGAGGAGGAAGGCCTCACCCTCATGCAATTCATTAAAAGTAAGTCTTTGGTATCAGAGTATATTCATGAACTGGTAACAAAGTCAACCAATGAGAGCTGAAATTGAGGGCTGAGAGAACCTGGGCGTGGTTCATCTCTGTAATCAGCTCTAAAGTGAAAGAGAAACGAACTTGTCCTTGCTTGCCTGATGAACTAAAGTGAAACTGACGGCTGTTTCTGAGCTCCTGAGCTGCTGTTCTGCTCTGAACCTGTAACCTGTTGGAGAAATCTACAACTGGTATTGTAAAATTTACTTGGTGTGTTTATAAAGAAGTTAAATGAAGCCTCAGCCATCTGTGTTTACTTTTGTAGCACTGAATTTACCCTGCAATACTCTGAACATTTGGCCCAGGTGGTCAACTCACCTGGCAGGTTTCTTCATCGGTCATTGATCTGGGTGGGCCTCACCAAATAATCCTCATTCGCCCCGGGCCGGAAAGGGACAATGAACCACACAGCCCATTCTCTGCAGCTAACTCACCATGGCCAACTCGCCCAGGGATTGGGCTTCAAATAATTTAGCAACCGGTTCCCTACCCGGTTGCTGGGTGGGTGTTGGCCTAGTTCAGCCTCCTGCACTACCCTGGGAGCAAAAACAGGCCGCAGGGGTGACTCCTGGGAAAGGTGAGGCAGGGTGCGTGGGGCAAGCCAGTCGCCGGAACTCCCAGTTTGCTGCACCAAATGTAAAATTAACACCCGGGTCTCCCAAACCGGTGTGAACCGGTAGCAACCCAAGCCCTTGAACTCACCACAGCCAACTTGCTGATATTGTGAAGGTCTTTTTTCTCAGCCTTTTCTCATCTGCTTTTTTTTTTTTTTCCCTCCTTAAGTTTATTTTCTTTCATTCTCTAAGTCACTTTTGGTCTTGGAAGTTTTGTTTCTTGGGTTAAAATAATAATAATAATAGAAAAAAAGGCCAAATAGATAAAATCCTGATAAAGAACGAACACTGGGTTCCTCTCGCTGAGATTTCCCAGAACATAATTTGAACACCGGTATATCTTTTCCAATCGACAGATTAAAGCTTCACCTCCCATTTATCTCTGGCTTTCTGGACACAGGACAGCAGCACAGTTCCTTGCTGACCGAGGTTATGGATCTCCCTTTATTTATGTATAATTCATGCTCTTTTCCAATGTGAATTATATATATCCCTAAGTTTGGCTCCCAGGCTCATTAACGCCCCTGGCACGTTAATTCCACCGTCCTAAATGAATGCCCAGAGCTTCCATTTTTCAAAGATACAGATTTTAAACAGAGGAAAGGGCCCAAGATAAATTGCCCTAATGAAAAGGAACAGGAAAATTGCAGGAGGGATGAAATTTAGGAGGTCTCTTATCTGTATTAGAAGAGGACAGTTTGTTTTAAAGTTCTTTGGTTGCCACGAGGCAGGAAACATATTTATGGACCCCGGTTCTTCCAAATGTATAAAGAGAGAGAAAGAGAGAATCGGCCTTTTTTGTGCCTCAGAGTATTGATTGCAAATACAGCTTGCTCCAAAGTGAGAAATTTAAGATTCCTCCCTCTCTATTCTTGGGATATGGAGTTAGGAATAACTGCTGTTTTGGCACAAAGTCAGTATTTTATTTTTCCTAGAGGCCAAAGGTGTTTTGGGGGTGCTGCCCACCAGGCAAGTTCTTCTATCCTGTTAACAGAAGAACAGAGGTGGAAAGGATCCTGGAGGTCTTCTAGTCCAACCCCTGCCCAAGCAGGAGATAGAATAGAATAGAATAGAATAGAATAGAATAGAATAGAATAGAATAGAATAGAATAGAATAGAATAGAATAGAATAGAATAGAATTCTTTATTGGCCAAGTGTGATTGGACATACAAAGAATTTGTCTTGGTGCAAATGCTCTCGGTGGACATAAAAGAAAAGGTACATTCGTCAAGAGTCCAGAATCATCAGGTGCAACACTTAATAATAGTCATAGGGTACAATAAGCAATCAAATCCTACTAGGAAACAGTCCATATAAATCGTAAGGATACAAGTGACAAAGTCACAGTCATACAGTCACAAGTGGGAGGGAATGGGCGATAAGGAGTGAGGAGAAGATTAAAAGTAATAGTGATGCAGACTTTGTAAACAGTTTGACAGTGTTGAGGGAATTAATGGTTTAGCAGAGTGATGGCATTGGGGAAAAACTCCCCTTGTGTCTCGTTGTTCTGGTGTGCAGGGCTCTACAGCCTCGTTTTGAGGGAAGGAGTTGAAACAGTTTATGTCTGGGATGTGAGGGGTCTGTAGATATTTTCACAGGCCCCTTTTGGACTCATGCAGGATACAGGTCCTCCATGGAAGGCAGGTTGGCAGTAATTACTTTTTCTGCAGTCCTAACTACCCTCTGAAGTCTGTGTCTGTCCTGCTGGGTTGCAGAACTGAACCACACAGTTGTAGAAGTGCAGATGGCAGACTCAATAATTCTGTTTATTAACTATACCATATCAGACAAATGCTTGTCCAATCTCTTCTTCAAAACCTCCAGTGTTGGAGCTTCCACAACTTCTGGAGGCAAGCAGTTCCACTGGTTAATTGTCCTCACTGTCAGCAAGTTTCTCCTTAGTTCTAGGTTGCTTCTTACTCCTTGATGAGTTTCCTTCCGTTGCTTCTTGTCCTGCCTTCAGGGGGTTTGGTAAATAAATCGACTCTCTCTTCTTTGGGGCAGCTTCTCAAAGAGTAGACTAGATTCTTTTCACGAGACTAAGACATGCCCAGTTCCTGCAACCGTTCTTTGTATGTTTTAGCCTCCAGTCCCCTAATCATCATTGCTGCTCTTCTCTGCACTTTTTCCAGAGTCTCTACATTTTTATTGTGGTGACCCAAATGCCAAGAATTACCTGTAGCACAGACTTCCTTGCAGAGGATCACTTTTTCACTTTTAGCTGAAACTGACTTTCAGCTGTGACTTTTGGTCTCTTGAGGAAGACCCAGACAAGCAATTAGGATATTTCAGCTCCTCTTGCTAATATCTCTCTGGAGTGTTTGTAAATTGTAGCCTTGGACAGTCTTCGAGGCCATTCAAGCATAACGACAACAATCAGCTGCCCTTGACATGGTGTTGCCTCAACTTCAGCTGCACTGATAGTTGTAATTATGGTAACTTTCTCAGTACTCTTATATCTAAGTGGATTCCCCGCTGTAGTATTATCCTTCTCTACTACCCCTTCTTATTGGTGTAATTATGATGATGATGATTATTACTCTGCTACTTTGCAGGCACACTGAGATCTTCTGCACTAGAGACAAAGTCCTTGTGTGTCTAATCGCACTTGGCCAAGTAAAATATTCTAATTCTTATTCTTCTTTTCTAATTCATTCTAATTCCAATTCCAATTCCAATTAATCCCATGTCAAGTTTTGGAACTTTGGCTCGAGACTCATGATTTCATTGGGGTAACTGCTGGAATCCTGACATCCCAATTCTAATCCCAATATCAATTAATTCTAATTTTCTAATTCATTCTAATTAATTCCAATTCTAATTCTAATTTTAATTCTAATTCCAATTCTAATTCGAATAATTCTAATTCCAATTTTGATTCGAATTAATTCTAATTCTGATTCCAATTCCAATTCTTTCTCAAGAATGACAGAAAAGCAAATGTACATTTCGCGACTTTCCTTTCAACAAACAAAGTCAATGGAGGAAGCCAGATTCACTCAACGACCGTTTAATGATTCCTTGAACAACTTCACTGATCCACTCAGCAACCAGGTTCTGAACATTGCTCTATTGTCCATGTCACGTTTATAAAGCCTCCCTGTACTGGAAGCACTTAAAATATCTGAAAAATGATTAAAATTTGATATCTGCAGGGTGTAGAAGAGAGAGCAGTACAGAATTTTTTTCCCTCTGGAGGGAGCAGTGAGAGGGGGAGAAAACTCCCCCTCTCACTGCTCCCTCCAGAGGGAAAAAATTTCTGTACTGCTCTCTCTTCTACACCTATCCAGGTTGCCTCAGGATAGATTTAATCTCAGGCTGATCAGATTCTACCAAATTCGCTCACTTCCAAAGACAATCCTTCCTCACCCAGGGATGGGATTCAGCCGGTTTGGGCCGGTTTGAGCAACCTGGTTATTCAATTGACATCCAGTTCACCAAACTGGTAGTTGAACCGACTGGCTGGCCCCATCCACCGAGCCCTGACCCTCCCAGGAGTCTCCATGTGGCCCATTTTGGAAGCGGGCCAGTGCAGGGTCCGCGTGGAGCAGTGGTGGTACGCTCCCGGTTTGGCCCGGTTCTGCCAAGCCGGTAGCGGTGATGAGCAGTGGAGACTGAACCGGGTTCTCTCTACCCCTCGACTGTTGGGTTTGCCCGCCCACTGTCCCGGGCTGCCATGGAGGCTTCTTGGAACTGCCAAAAGGAGTGTGTTGTGGAGCTGTGCTTTCTGCAGGATGTTTTAGCAGTTCCAAGGAGGTTCCACAACTATTTGCACCACTCAGGTGACCCTGAGAGGACACAGGTAAACCTCCAAGTGGCCTCAACAACCCTCTCAAAGGATGCAAATGACCAGTTCTGTCTGCAAGGAGGATCAATCCTTCCCTTCCCCACCGTCCAGTCAGAGCTGAAGAAGCTTCTTGGAGGAGAAGCGAAATGTCTTCAAAGAAAAAACAGGAAAATCCAGTTGCCTCCTGAAAAAGCACCTTTATCTCCTAAGTATTTCTGGAGTCTCCTTTTACCTTCTAGAAACAATTGTAACAGGACACCCGCTAACGACTTCCTTTCAACACAACACAACTGCCACAGCTGACCACATTTTTAAAAGTCTAGGACAGATACATCATGCCTGCAATTTTAAAAATGCAAGTAGTCCTCAACTTTATGACCACAATCAAGCCCAACATTTTTGTTGCTTCAGTGAGCTTTGCCCCATTTTTCTTGCCCCAATTGTTAAACAAATCACTGCTGTTATTAAGTCAGGAACATGGTTGCTAAGTGAATATGGCTCC
>CM066332.1:222500-282500 GCA_033807585.1 Hydrophis major
TCCCCCTACTCTTCCTGGGCTGTCCCACCCAGATGATCGCAGGGCTGGATTACTCCGGAAGGTATGCAAGCTCGGGTGCGGTCTCGCATCAGGGTTGTACAGGCAGTCCTTGTCTTACGACCACAACTGAGACCCGGATTTTGGTCACTGAGCAAGGCCATTGTCATTAAGTACAGGTTACCTTCAAGAAGTAAGGGGAGCCGAATGTCAACCCGTAAAATATTTCTATGGTCTTTTTTGAGTTGCCAACAAAAAAGGGAGGGGGCAGCAATGCAGCTGCTTGCAAACCGAAAGTGCATTCCATAAATAGTTTTTCAAAGATAGTAACTAGGTGACCGAAGTTTCTGCCGGGCAAAATTCTAACTGGAGAACATGATTGAGGACTCTGGGCTATGATATGTCGAATTACGATACACCCAAGGGTTTGGGGGAAAACCAGGGTCAAGGGTGACTATGAATGATGTGTCTCAGAGTCGGCTGCACCCAGGCAGTGCTGGACATGTTTACTCCCAATAAATCCTTTAGAAGTTTTGGAAGTCTGGCTCGAGACTCAGGATTTAAATGGGGGGAACTGACGGAGCCCTGACACGAGCCACCTATATTTCCATGATTGTTCAGAGGTACGTAAATCGAACTGATGTCAGTCAAGGACTACCTGTATTTAGATCAGGGGGAGGGAAGGATGCCCCTTTTATTTCTCGTGGACTCCAACAGTTCTGACTTAAACCCTTTTCCAATAAAAGAAACATGAACCAAAGGGAACAGAAACCTTTTAATGCAGTGGCCCCCAACCTTTTTTGTGCCACGGCCCGGTACCGGCATCACAAAATGATCCGCGGCCCTGTACCAGTATCAGCACGCATGACAATGCAAAGGCGAGCCGAGTGACTGGCCAGCCAGCCGTCCCCCGCTTCTCCCCACCACCTTCAACTCCTCCTTTGTACCTTTGTCAATGGGCTTCGCTTCGGGATGGCTTTGGTACGGTCGCTCAGCTCGCCTTGCCTTGGGTGCTGAAAGAATCCTCGCGCCTTAGTTTCGTTTGAAGCGCCCCCCCCCTTCGATGAAACTAAGGCGCGAGGATTCCTTCAGGACCCAAACGCCACTTTCCAACTGGAAAAGCTCACCCGGAAGCACTTTCTCATCGAAACAAGATGGCGGCTACCCAGCAAACCGGCAGCCTGGTAGAAAATGTTCCACGGACCGGTACCAGTCCGGGGCCCGATGGTTGGGGACCCCTGTTTTAATGATTCTTACAAATCCCCAGTTAAAGGGCTGTTGCAAACGAATTACCTTTGATAAGCACAAACCTCGCCCAAACTATGTGAGGCTGCCAAGAATAACAGGTAAGAAATAGTTTACAACACAAGAGTCTTCAAATGCCAACTGTAATGTTCACAAGGTTGAGTTTCAAAACGTTTTTGCTTCCTGCAAAGAATGTCTGCTTCACAGCTGGCTTTTATCATCTTGAAGGAGGGGCCATTCCCTTGCAGCCTTACTCCCGAGTCACCCGTGATGTTGCAGCTGCTCTTTCCTCCGAGCAATCCTGCGCGCACATGCACTTGGCACAGGCTCCTCGGGAACCTCCTCATCGCTGCTGCCAGCTTCCACAATCTCTGAAGGCAGCAGTCCCTAATGGTTCCTAATGGTCCAGCACTCCCTGATGGTTCTGGCCCCTCATCTTAGTCCTTGCTCTCCTTAGCCATCCGCACCTGCTGCCAGCTAACCACAACATTGACTTGCTTGCTTGCAACAATTTGCAGATTAAATCAGCTGATACAGTCAATAAATGAAATTTTTCTTTTTAAGATAATGAGCAGAGGTAATAAAATCCACCTCTTGCCATGCGTTGGCACTCAAAAACATAGCTCACATTAGATGATATATGTTGGTATTCATTGTTGGAATATATTTTTGTGCAACAACTACAGTAGTTTTCAGCCAGTAGATGGTAGTGTTTACATGTTTGGCTCTATGGTATATACTCTATGCTCTTTTGTTCTAAGTAGAGTTTCCTGTTTCTTGTTAACAGTAAAATGGTTGAGCAGCAAAGCACATGGTGACTGTGCTCTTTGTTTGCTCTGTGGTGCTATATATAAACAGAATTTCTAACAATATATATATATATATATATTTTCTCCCTTCATAGTTCTGGACCTTGGCAGCTGATTACAACTTGCAACCTTAAGTGCAATTGTTCACTTTCCTTTTTCAACCCGGTTTGTGGGCAGGACCGCATGGAATACATCTCCCCTTGCTTTGCGGGCTGCACCAAACTCAACATCAATCCCATCACCAAGGCCATTGTGGTGTGTAGAAGTTTTCTTCCTACTTTCAGGTTGGAAAGAGGACTAAAAACAAATGCACCTTTATTGCATTTACATTTATGTTTATTTACATACTAGCTGGATACCCGTGCTTCGCTACAAAATTATGTCGTTGGGCTTAGTTTTGGGGGAGGAAAATAGGTGGGGGGGAATTGTGCCTCTGCCTACCAGCATCCATTGGTATTCATCTGGCTAGCGTCCTGTCAGTGTGCAACAGATTGGAGGGCTGCTAAGAAACCGAAAGAGTATTTGCTGTGTGAGCAAGGAGGAGACAGCAAGGAGCCTGGCCGTGGCTTAGCTTAAATGTTCTGTACTAAAGCTGCTTGGTGCTCTGAAACTGAAATTCCTCTCCTCTGCTTGTGTTTTGCATTTGGAAGAGATTTCTTTTTTTCAGGTGGGGAGGGGGAGTAGAACTCCTTAGCATCAGAGCGTGTTAATAATAATAATAATAATAATAATAATAATAATAATAATAATAATAATAATAATAATAATGGCAATGGCAATGGCAATGGCAATGGCAATGGCAATGGCAATGGCAATGGCAATGATAATAATATAGGAAATACTCTCAATGCTCTGAGGCTCATTTGGAAAAATCATTTCTTAGTGAGCCCCGAGAAGCCGAGAGGAACCTATGTGCCAAATTTCAAGTTTCTAGGCTTTATGGTTCTGGAGATTTTGTGATGATGTGTGAGGGTTATATCACTTTTATATAGAGAGAGATTGCATTTCATTTTGAGGGGGAAACCTTCTGCAGTCATTGTGCCAAGAGTTTGTACCTTCCAACAACTCTCTGACTCTCAACCCCAAAATGATCATTTTGACTGAAGAAGTGACTTGGATGAATAACAAAACGTCTCGGTTTTCATAAACTTCGGTCCAGTTGTCACGATTTAACCTTTTTTAAAGATATTTTTGGCCTGGAGGATTGAATCTTCATTTACATATTAAAAACAAAAGGACCGGTGGTCAGAATCAATTTTTTTTACTACCGGTTCTGTGGGTGTGGCTTGGTAGGTGTGACAGGGGAAGGATATACTACAAAATCCCCCTTCCCTCCCCACCCCCCTAACCTGCTTTCCAGCTCCGTTCTCCTGGGCAGGGCAACCAAAGGGGACCCAGCCAATCAGCTGTGGGCGTGGCTTGGTGGGTGTGGTGTTCTGTGGGTGTGGCTTGGTGGACGAGGCAGAGGAAGGATATACTGCAAAATCCCGCTTCCCTCCACACCCCACTGACCTGCTTTCCAGCTCCGTTCTCCTGGGCAGGGCAACCAAAGGAGACGCAGCTGATCAGCTGGGACTCAATGGGAGGCAGAGAAGAGAGATGGGGTTGGCGGGGCCACTCAGAGGTGGGATTCTGAACTACTCCAAATTTCCACTACCGGTTCTCCAGAACTGGTCAGAACCTGCTGAATGCCACCTCTGGACCGGAAGGCAGTTATCAGCAGGTGAGGACAGAATAATTGTCTTCTGGTACTTGGGTAGGTTGTCACAGCAAAGAAGGGGACAACTTATTCTTCAAAGCATCCAAGAAACAATGGAGGGAAACTCATCAAAGAGAGAAGCAAGCTGGAATGAAGGAGAAACGTCATAACAGGGAGGACAATTAACCAGTGGAACTGCTTGCCACTAGAAATTGTGGACACTCCATCACTGGAGGTTTTTAAGAAGAGATTGGACAGTCAATTGTCTGAAATGATATTACAGGGTAAAGCAAGGTGTCCATCCTTGGGAACTTTAAGATTTATGGATTTGTGGACAAGGCTGGCTGGGGAATTCTGGGCGTTGGAAGTCCACAAGTCTTAAAGGCGCCAAGGACACGCCTTGTGTGTGGTCTCCTGCTTGAGCAAGGGTTGGACTATCAGACCTCCAAGGTCCCTTCTGTTCTTCTGTATATTCCCTGATTCTTTCCTGACGTCCTTCTTCCCCTTCTCCGTTCAGAATTACACCGAATGCAACTGCATCCTCGTCAACGGAGCCATCAGCTACGCTAAGCCCGGCCACTGCAGCTCTTCCTGTGGCCACTTCCTGATGCCATTCGTTCTGATCGCGGCCATATCTGGATTCTTAGGCAGCCTCTCCCACACGCCGGCCTTTGTGCTGGTTCTCAGGTAGCTGAAGAAGCCAAGCAACCTTGGTTCGTTTCGTTATTTGTGACCTGCCTTGATGATCTTTACCAATGATTCAAATAATCCAAAGGCAGCGGACCTAGCCAATGTACCTTCTTCCTTGTTTTTCCCACAACAGTCCTGGGAGGTAGATTGGACTGAGAGAGAGGGACTGGCCCAAAGTCACCCAGCCAAGTTTCATGGGCTAAGGTGGGATTAGAATTCCACGTCTCCTGGGGATTGGCCCAAAGTCCCCCAGCCTTTCATACCTAAGGCCGAACTAGAACTCCCTGTCTCCTGGTGATTGCCTGAAAGTCGCCCAGCCAGGTTTCATGCCTAGAAGTCACCGTCTCCTGGTGATTGGCCCAGTCGCACATCTGTATTTCATAGTTAAAGCAAGACTAGAACTTAGCACATCTTGGGGATTGGCCCGAAGTCACCTAAGGCCCAAAGTCATGCCTAAGGTAAGACTCGAATTCATAGGCCATGGGGGGCCATTAGCATCATGGTCTCTCACTCATTGAGAAACTGAAATAGGAATCCTTGTGGACAACAGTCCCCAAAGGGCCACCAAGTTCTTCTCTCACAGCCCTGAGAAGGTTAATAGCTGGCAATGACCGGAGGCAGGAAATTGGGGGGAGCTCTCCGTTGCACATACTTGGTCTCCCTTCTGGCAATGAGGTATCCCCCAAAGTTTTGATTTGGCAGAAAGCGAGAGGAATGGATGTATGTCTGTGGCGGTCCTCACTGTGCTTCTTCAACAAGCAACTGAACTGTATTTTTCCTGGAAGAACGAGAGGAGGAGGAGGAGGAGGAGGAGGAGGAGGAGGAGGAGGAGGAGGAGGAGGAGGAGGAGGAGGAGGAGGAGGAGGAGGAAGAAATAGAGGAGGAGGAAGAAGAATTAGAAGAAGAAGACAAAGAAGAAGAAATAGAAGAGAAGAAGGAAGAAGTAGAGGAAGTAGAATTAGAGGAGACGGGGGAGGAGGAGGAGGAGGAGGAAGGAGAAGAGAAAAGAGAAATAGAAGAGAAGGAGGAAGAAGAAGTAGAGGTAGAAGAAGAAGAGAAAGAAGAAGAAGAAGAAGAGAAGGAAGAAGAAGAAATAGAAGAGAAGAAGGAAGGAGAATTAGAAGAATTAGAGTAAGTAAAATTAGAGGAGGAGGAGGAGGAGGAGAAAGAAGAGGAAGAAGAAGAAGAAAAAGGAGAAGGAATAATTTCACTTCGTATCCAAGAAGCTTCATCCATTGTGACGATGAACCATCCAGTCAGAACTGATGAAGCTTCTTGGATGTGAAACAAAGCCTCTTTTTCTTCTTTCTGGAGTAAAAAAAAAAACAACACAGTCCGGTTGTCTTTTGAAAGAGCCCCTTTGAGACAGGAGTCCCTGTTCACCTGCAGAGAAGCCATAGCGAAGGGCCTAAATCTGTCAGGGACCCTCAAATCCGCATCCCCAGAGAGCCACAGTAGGTGTCCCCCCCCCCACCCGCCATGTGCCTATTGATCCCCAAGTAAATCTTTTTCCCTTCGGGGGTTTTAGGAACGTCAAGAAACAAGACAAATCCTTCGCCCTGGGCTTACAGTTCCTGCTCTTGAGGCTTCTCGGTGAGTCAACTTGCAAGGCCAGTTCCGCTGGGGATTCTGGGACAGGGCTGGGCTTCAACAATTTTAGCAACTGGTGGCTGGGTGGGCGTGGCCATGGTGGGCGTGGCCTACCTGCACCACGATGGGAGTGTTGGGGGAGGGCATTTTCGCCTTTCCTTGGCTCCGGAGGCTTTCCTAGAGCCCTTGGGAGGGGGAAAGTGGCCTCCCTGGGCTCTGGAGGCTTTTCGGAAGCCAGAAACACCTTCTGTCTCCAGCCTCTGGGAAGCCTGTTTTCCTTTCCCTTCTTTTCTTTTCTTCCCTTCCCTTCCTGTTTCTTTCCCTTCCCTTTATTCCCTTCTCTTTCCCTTCCTGTTTCTTTCCCTTCCCTTTATTCCCTTTTATTTCCCTTCTTCCTTTCTTTCCTTTCCTTTCCCTTCTTCCCTTCCTTCCTTTCCTTTCCTTTCCTTTCCTTCCCTTTCTTTCCTTTCCTTTCCTTTCCTTCCTTTCCCTTCCCTTCCCTTCCCTTCCCCTCCCTTCCCCTCCCTTCTTCCCTTCCCTCTCTTTCCCTTCTTCCCTTCCCTTCCCTTCCTTTCTTCCCTTCCCTTCTCTTTCCCTTCTTCCCTTCCTTTCCTTTCCTTCCCTTCCCTTCCTTTCCCTTCTTCCCTTCCTTTCCTTTCCTTCCCTTCCCTTCCTTTTCTTTCTTTCCTTTCCTTCCCTTCCCTTCCTTTCCCTTCTTCCCTTCTTTCCTTTCCTTTCCTTTCCTTTCCTTTCCTTCCCTTTCTTTCCTTTCCTTCCTTTCCTTTCCCCTCCCTTCCTTTCCCTTCTTCCCTTCCTTTCTTCCCTTCCCTCTCTTTCCCTTCTTCCCTTCCCTTCCTTTCCTTTCCTTCCCTTCCCTTCTCTTTCCCTTCTTCCCTTCCCTTCCCTTCCCTTCCTTTCCTTCCCTTCCCCTTCCCTTCTCTCCTGGGATGGGAAATCAGGACGGGTTGAACTCCCCAGCTGAATGGATCCAGCCGCCTGCAGCTTCAGCACCTCGGACAGTTCAGGGCTGGGATAGGCTGGACCCGAAGGCAGACGGACTCCGGGGGCGTTTTCCCCCAGAACGGAACTTAACATTTTAGGAAATGGGGCAGCACACGAAGGAGGAGGAGGAGGAGGAGGAGGAGGCAGTCATGTGCCCGCCTTTCACAGGTTCAAGGCAGCACCTGAACTCTACAGGTAGTCCTTGACTTACAACCGCAATGGAGCCCCAAATTTCTGTCACTAAGCAAGACATTTGTCAAATGAGTTTTTGGTCCATTTTATGCTCTTCCTTGCCACCGTTGTTAAGCGAATCACTGCCATTCTTAGGACAGCAACGCCATCGTTAAGTAAATCCGGCTTCCCCCATGGACCTTGCTGGTCGAAGGGTCACAAATGGGGATTACCTGACCCCTGTGTATCATCCTAAATAGGAGCCCTTTGCAAATGTATCTGCATATAATTCACGGGACCCTGGGGAGGCTGCAACAGCTGTAAGTGTGAAAAACGGTCATAAGTCACTCTTTTTTCCAGTGCCATTGTAACTTTGAACGGTCACTAAATGAACTGTCATAAGTCAAGGGCTGCATATACTGTCTATATACCCTTTGCTTCTTTCTCAGCCTGGTTGCCTGCGCCTGTGGTCTATGGCAGCGCCATCGACACAACCTGTCTCCTGTGGCAATATAAGTGCAAAAAGAGAGCCACCTGTCGATACTACGACCACACAGCCTTCCGCCGAAGGTAAGTCCTCTCCCTTGGCCCAACCTTTTCCTTCTTTTAATAACTGGATGTCAGTTGGCCCTGCCAGGACTAAGGAGGTAAGCAGCAGGCAAAGGATCTTGGTTTGTGTCAGTGGTGGGATTCTAACAGTTCGGCCCAGTTGAGATGAACTGGTAGTAAAAAAAAAAAAAAAATGCTACTGTTCAGCTGAACCAGTATTTAAAAAAACCAGCTACCAGTTTGCCAGAACCGCAGCGGTGAGATGCAGCCGGTTCTCACCGGTTCAACAGAACTGGTTGTTAACTTTCTGAGTAGTTTGGTGATCTGGTTATTGGAAGAAATCATGAGGGCAGAGAATCGGTTGTTAAATTATTTGAATCCCATCACTCCTGAACCAGGATTTCCTTTCCTTTCCTCCTGCTGATCAGCTGTTCCAATGATCAGTTGTTCCGGGATCTCCCTTCCTGTCCTACTGATTCACCTACAAGGCTTCTCTGAGGCCCAGGAGGCCAAAAAACCCCGGAGCGCACGGGGGTGCTGCAAAAAAAAAACCGAAGAAGCCATGCCTACCCAGTTGCATGGCCATGCCCACTTTAGCCACTCCCACCTAGCCACGCCCACAGAACTGGTAGTAAACATATTTGCATCCCACCCCTGGTGTGTGTGTAGGGGAAAGTGGCAGGACCTGGGGGCTGGAATCAAAAGAGGCAACAGCCTAGGATTTCTACATAGTCACAAATAAACATAGTCACAAGCAAAGTACGACCACACCTGGAGTCCTGCATCCAGTTTTAGTCACCACACTATAAAAAAGAGGTTGAGATTCTAGAAAAAGTGCAGAGAAGAGCAACCAGGATGATGAGGGGACACTGGAGACTCAAACATAGGAAAAACGGTTGCAGGAACTGGGCCTGGCTAGTCTAGGGAAGAGAAGGACCAGGGGAGATAGTCTTCCAATATTTGAGGGGCTGCCCCAGAGAGGAAGGGGTCAAGCTATTTTCCAAGGCCCCCAAAGGCCAAACAAAGAATAATGGATGAAAACTGACCAAGGAGAGATTCAACCTGGAAATAAAGAGAAACTTTCTGATAGTGAGAACAATCAACTCATGGAACAGAAGTTGTGGCAGCATCATCACTTGAGACTTTCAAGAAGAGATTGGACTGCCCTCTGTCAGAAATGGTGTAGGGTCTCCTGCTTGGTTGGGGGGTTAGACTGGATGACCTACAAGGTCCCTTCCAACTCTGTGAATCTGTATCTGTATCTGATTCCAATTTAAACAAATAATCACAGCTTCCAGATTCAATTCACCCACCTTCAAACCGAGTTGAAAGTTTCAGTCTGGCACAACCCAGAGAAACATACAGGCAGTCCTTGACTTGAACCATTTGTTTAGTGACTGTTTAAGTTAAGCAGCAGTCACAAAAAAATGTATTGTCTTTCTAATCTTTTTAGTTTCTAACCTCTGTTTCTGTTAGTTAGCCATTGGTAAAACAAGTTCCATGTTAAAAAGTATTCTGTTTCTTCCTTTTCTTTTAAGTGTTAATCTACCCATCTCGACACATTCTAATATTTTTTTTTTGAAACAAATTTTATTAATTTTAAAGACAAACAACACATCATTAACCATTAAGTACATAAAACCTCTTAACATTATAAATTTTTACAAGTCGGATAAAACATTATTTTTATACAACATAATTCTAATTTATCCCATTTCCATATGGACACATAAATATCTTTCAGCAAATTTCTCATTATTTCTCTTTACTCTTATTCAATTTCATTTCTTTTCTATATTTATCCATTTTATAGTCATCATATTCATTTCTTTCTGACTTGTTTACAATTACATTCCTCCAAGGTTTTATTAATTCTTTTTTTTTTTTTTAAAGATTTTAAACAATTTTACAAAAGACACAATACACAAACATACAAAACAAAAAACATAAACAAAACTAAAAGATTTTTTCTGAAGATTGTCTGATCCCGGGTTAAAACTTCACACAGACACAAATTCAAATATCATATTCACCCCATATATCCTTCCATATCTTATTATCATTTTCTTTTTTTTATATATATATATATATAAAAACCATTTTTATAAAAACAATGCACAAAGAATCAAGGCATAACAGCTTATAAATTCTTTTCTAGGAAAAAATAATAGTAAAAAACCAATAGAGCATAACAATTCCAAATTATAGTATCAATACTTTATCTATTTAACTTCATATCTTATCCCTACTTCTCCTTTTCATCCAAATTATTTCTTGTTAATTAAAATTTTATTGTCTTTTATCAATATACAAAATCCAAAAAAAACCATAACAAAACCTTTATATATCCTTCCATATCTTATTACCATTTTCAATAACATTCTTTGTCTGTTCTATTTCCAACTATCCATTCATTTTTTTTCTTTTACTATACTTCTCCTATACACCAATTGGAGTAACATCTATAACTCATTACCCTAACTTAAGAGTACCTCGTGTAACAATTTTTCTTGGGATTCTGTTTAAAAGATTCTAAAATTACATAATGAATTTTATACTCTAAATACACATATAAAAACACAAACCTATGTACCCTCCAGAATCCCTCTCTTATCCTAAATTAAATTCACCCATTGTCTCTAAATAAACTTTTTTTCTTTAGATCTTGCTTCCCCCCACCAAGTCCTCTCCTCCCCCCTTTTCTCTCCTGCTTATTCTTCTCCTTGCCCTTTTTACCCCTTTGTTTTTTCTCCTCTCTTTTTCCACTCCTTTTCCTTTGCTTTCTAACCTTGTCTCCACCTTTTCGCTCATTTTTCTCTCCTTTGGTTGTTTTTACAATTCTTAAAATCCCCTTTTTCTTATCCTTTTTCTCCTCCTCTCCGGAAGGAACCCATTGTTCATCAAAGATGGCTTCTTCTTCCTCTTCTTCCTTGTCCCAGTCCTTCTGCTGCGTAATCAACTTTTCATAAGTACATAACGCCATTTCCAAGAATTGAGACAAAGCGCCCAAAGAATCTTCCTTTTTATATTTTTGATATTCAGTCTTTAGTTCATCCACAAACAATGCCATTATGAAAAGAGAAACTTTTCCCAAAACAACCACCAGTATTTTTAATCAAAAACAATTAAAAGAAAAAAAAAATTCCAAAAGTTAATACTTTTCTTCCTTCTTCTCTTTCTCTTTCTGGGGTTAATGTTTAGTCAAAGAGGTCCAATTACCATATACCTTTCTTTGGGATTCTAGGCAATCTCCTCCTTTTTCAGCTTCTGCTCCAATTTTTTTTCCTCTCCCTTCCCACTTAAAATGTCAATTTTAAATAATCAGAAATCCATACCTCCAACAAAGGTTTCCAATTTCTTAAATTTTTCAATGTCCAAAAATCCTTTTGTTCCTTAGCTTCAACTCTCAAAACAATTCACTTTCGATGACCAATATATCCAAACATTTCTGCTGTTTCCATGGGGTGGGAGAGTGAAAAAAAAACGAAAGTTCCCTTTAACAGCTTCTCCGCCGCTTTTGCTCTTCTTAGGGATACAATGTATCCTCCAGCAATTCAAGCAGCTCAATTCCAGGCAATTTAAAGGATGTTACTTGACCCGGCTCAGACAAAACTTTCACTCTTCACATTTCCTCCAGCGCAATCTTACCCGGTTGCTGGCTTCTTCGTGGTGGCCATTGCTGACCGCCGCTCCACCGCCTTGGGAAAAAGGGGTTTTTCCGGAGAAGGGGGGGTCTGCGACACCCCCACCTCCCTGTCCGACTCCCCTCTCTCTTCAGCTGTCCCTACAGGGCAGCCATATCCCCCTGACCCATCTGGGTCGGGGGTACCTCGACGGCTAGCACAGCAGGAATCGCGAGCTGTCGCGAATTCCTGCTGCCCCGAAGCCACGCGAAACCGGAAACCCGACACATTCTAATATTTTTATAACACTTCCCTCTGTAGGGATCTCTTCATTTTTCCATTGTTGTGCAAACACAATTCTTGCTGCCGTTAACACAATGTAAAATGAAGTATGTATTCCCTTTATTATGCTGTTCTGCATAACAATACACCCAACAAGAATATTTCTGGTTTCAAATCTATATGTTGCTTTATCATTTTTCTCTAGCCAAATATGTCTTTTAGTCCAGTATTTATTTTATTTTATTTTATTTTTTGCCTTTGGGCATGTCCACCACATTGGATAAATTTTCAAACATTTTGATGGATAATTGAGGAATTTAGAGAGTGGGTTTACAAAAAACACACTGGAGGAAAAATAGGTACAAAATTGGATTTTCCCAAGGAAAAATTGGCGAAGGCATGCAATGACTGCATGCAGTAATTAATAGAGGGGGAGGATTGGAAAGCATTTTTTTTCTTTGCGTTCTTTAGTTCTTGGCCTGCACAAAAATGCTTCTCTCCCCTCTATTAATATTTAAAATAAAACCCAAGGAGAAATGAAATTTGCCCTTCTTAAGATGGGACGTTAGGCCTCTTGTTCACTGCAGCATCCCCAGTGGAGCTTTTTGAACAGAAAAGCTGTTTCTGTTTTTCGTCCTTTCTTAGGTTTGTGGGCATCCAGCTGTTATTCGAAATCAGCTGTTTTCTGTCCTTCTGCATCGTCTATATCCTCCTTATTCGAAAGGAGGATGAAGAGGAGGAAGGGGAAGAAAAACGGGGGGCTTCCCCAGAATCCGCCAAGTAATCATATCCTGGACATTTTTTTGGGGGGGGGGTGTCAGCCTTCTGCGTTTCGGCTCGGCTGAATGAATGGAAATTAGATCGCTTGGCGTGAACTGGAATGAAACTAGGATGAAGACAAGGACTTCCTTGTGCTGAGATTCAATTTGGACCTCTTCTATATTTTCTTTTTTTTTCTTCCTTTTTTTCTTTTTCTTTCTTTCTTTCTTTCTTTCTTTCTTTCTTTCTTTCTTTCTTTCTTTCTTTCTTTTTTTCTTTCTTTCTTTCTTTCTTTCTTTCTTTCTTTCTTTCTTTCTTTCTTTCTTTCTTTCTTTCTTTCTTTTCTTGCTTGCTAGTTTTCCTTCCTTCCTTCCTTGTCCTTCTTTCCTTCCTTCCCTGTTCTTCTTTTCCTTCCTTCCTTCCTTCCTTCCTTCCTTCCTTCCTTCCTTCCTTCCTTCCATCCATTCATCCATCCTCCCTCCCTCCCTCCCTCCCTCCCTCCCTTTTCTTTCGTACACATGACTGGATGTTCCTAGCCCATCTGCCATTTTCTGAAGGGCAAAATAGAAATAAATTTGTAATTTGACTGTCTGGTGAGCTGCATCAGCCAACTTATCGTAGCCGCTGAAAACCTCAGGGAAAGGAGAAGCTTCAGATTCTGTCTCCCACAGTGGCCACAGTCCATTCTGGGGGGGAGAGGGGGATCCCCGAGAAACCCTGGAATTGGGGAGTGGGGGAGGAAGCCTCTGAGGAGAACGCTCCCTTCCAATAGGACCCATTGTTCTTTGTCGCTGGGGATGAGGGGCGTTGGGTGGGATGGAGGAGCCCACCTCTTCCAAACTCATCAATTCCTTCAATTGATACCTGTGGGCTGCCGGCCACGCTCTGCACAAGCTTAAAAGCATCCTCTTTAGGGCCGCCTGGTTTCCTTGGTTATGCCCCAAACTCCATCCAGAACCCTCCAGGAGCACAGAGAAGCCGCTCACCTCCTAGGCTGACCCTCCTGGGCCAACACTCACCCTCCCAAGCGTCCTGATTTGGAGCCTGCTCACCTGCTCAGGTTGTCCTTGGACAGCCCACTGAATTCTCCGGGAGCCTGGTGGAATGTTACCCAACACAGATGAAGAAACAGGGCTGGAGGAACCGAATGTAGGTAGCGCAGGGTGGACTTGTAGGGGCCTCGGTGCTCTCTGAGCTTGGTGGTTTGCTTGCAGATGTTTCATAATCCAATTGGGTAACATCATCAGTGCTGGAAGGGAGGGGGGTTTGCAGGGGGAGAGGAGGAGGACGACTGTGGGGTCCTTGGGGCTCTCTGAGCTTGGTGGTTTTTTTGCAGACGTCTCATGGCCCAACTAGGGAACATCATCAGTGCTGGAAGGGTGTGGGGCTTGAAGGGAGGAGGAAGAAGAGGAGGAGAACTGTGGGGTCCTTGGTGCTCTGTGTCATTTTCTTGCAGACATTTCACAATCCTACTAGGGAACATCATCCGTTCTAGAATGGAGTGAGGTTTGCCAGGAGAAGGGTGAGAGGAGGACTGTGGGGTCCTTAGTACTCTCTGAGCTTGGTGGTTTTCTTGGAGACGTTTCATTACCCAGCTACATAACATCATCAGAGTTAATGCATGTGGAATTTGTTCCTGACTAGCAGAACACCCATAAGCAGTGAAGACATTCCTTAGTTGGGCCATGAAACGTCTACAAGACGTCCACCCATCTCAGAGAGTCCTCTTCCTCCTCCTCTCTGCAAACCTCCCCTTCCTTCTAGCTCTGATGATGTTCCCTACTTGGGTCATGAAACGTCTGCAAGGAAACCGCCCAGCTCAGACGGCACCGAGGACTTCACCGTTCAACCCTGAACTGCAAATACTCCTTTCAGTTAATGGCAGCAGGTTTGTTATTGTTGTTGTTGTTGTTGTTGTTGTGGCCGTTGCCTGAATATCTGCAGCGATTCCACTGTCATTTCTTCCTCGGCTGCCTCTTTCCGAGGAGCTGCTGCTGCCTTGGAAAGGGTCCGGCTATCGTCTGTGGAATCTGGCAATAAACTGCCAGGGCAACTTCACAAAATTGGCAAAAGTGATTCTGGACCAGTTCTGGAATCTTTCTCTTGTGTTAGACTTCCGGAAGAAGAGAGAGGAACCTGCCCCACTTGACATCGAAGGGGACTGTGTGGAGTGAGTTTCCTCCTTTAAATTCCTGGAAGTCCACCTCAGCGAAGATCTCTCACCTCCAAAACCAACACAACCCAGGTGGCCACAAAGGCCCAACAGAGACTCCATTTTCTCCGGGTCTTGAGAAAGAATCAAGTGGAACCACGACTGATGAGCTCCACAGTAGGAAGCATCCTCTCACATGGCATGACGGTGTAGTGCGCTGGCTTGACAGCCGTGGATAGAAAGACACTCCAGAGGGTGGTGAGCACGTCACAAAACATCGTGGGCTGTTCCCTGATACCACTAGATGACCTCGCTGGGGCTCGCTGCCTTAGAAGAGGGAGGAAAATCCTCAGGGACCACTCACACCCCGGTCAGCCCTTCTTCACTCTCCTGCCATTGGGCGGGAGATAGAGAAGCTGAGCCAGCTGCACCAACAGGCTGAAGAATAATTTCTACCCTTGGACTGTCAGACTCCTGGACGGAAAATAACTTTATGTCAACATAGTAGGGTAGACTTGTGGTGTGATGACCCAAAGGGGCGTGGCACAAAAGCAACAAAGTCACCAAAGTAGGTAAAGTCCCTTTAATTCTTCCAACTTGGCCCACAATGTCCAGTTATCATTGGCTGGAGAGAAAAAAACTCTCCCAAGAACTGTTTTCAAAGAGAAGAAATTCCATCCAAATCCAAAGTCCATCTAAATTATAAATAAAAAATAACACAAACCACACTGCAGCAATGAATGAGACAGGGCAGGATAAGGAATTGCAGACTTCCAAAAGATAATGAAACACACAGAGTTGGGAGGACGTCAAAACTTAGATAAGACTTGACAAACCAGAATAATTTCAGGCTTTGCTTCCAGCAAGGTGCTGTGCACAAACGCCCTTTAAATCCTGTTTTCCCAGCTGCAGCTAATGAAGGGAATCAGGGCCTTTTTCTCCCCTGTAACCCATGTTGCTCCCTTCTCCGTTCCTCCCTGCGTGCCCTAGGATGCAGAAGGGGTGGCCCTGGGTCTTGCCTCTCAATGCCCAGCCAGACTTTGCCCTTCCCCAGTTTCCTCCACAGCCACCGGAGCCACACTCCCACTCCCTGCCAGCTATTCCATCTCCCCCTTGGAATCAGAATCCAACAGGGACATGACATGCAGGGCTGGCACATTATGCAACAAGGTCACCTCGTGTAATAAGATTGGGACTGGGTTAGGGGCTTTCTGTCCTCCCTGTGAGCTGTGTTGGGTTGTGTGTGTGTGTGCGTGCATGAAGAGAGGCTCAGACAACCTCATTGTAGACATGTTGTACTCTGACAATAAAGGTAATAATAATTGTCATTCAGCCCTGGGCAATGGGCAATCTTGTGACGCTTTAACGCAGAGGAATCGAATGCCTACATCAACCTTGCCAATTGCAATTTATTTATGTATTTATTTATTGAATAAAGGTTTTATTCATTTTCAGTAAACAAACATACACAAACAAAGCACAAAACATGAAAACATAAAACTTCTTTTTGGAAAGCGGCTTAGTCCAGGGTTACATCTTTTTGTATAGACATAAATCAAATTCATGCTCACTTTATATACCATTTCATATCCTATTTGCAATTTATTTATTTATTTATTTATTTATTTTATTTGGTTTGTCAATTGCTTACAAGATAATAGGCATAAGTAAAAACATAGTTATGAATACATGGATACCGATAAGAAAAAATAAAAGAAACAAATTTGCACCTTGCTGGCCTTCGATGAATCCAAGCTACACGGGGGGGGGGGGGACGGATAATTGACAATTCGATCAGAAATAATGGAGAGAAGGCTCGGCTCTGCCCTCTAACTATTGGATTCAGAATATTAAATAGAAGGGAATCTTTGCAGCTAAGGGTCAAACTGCGGGTCCTTTTCACTCTTTTAGTCTAAGGAAGAGAAGGACTGGGGTGACTTGATAGCTGCCCCCAAAGAAGAGAGAAGGGTCAAGCTATTCTCCAAAGCACCTGAAGAAACAATGGATGGAAGCTAACCAAGGAGAGAAGCAACCTGGAATTAAGTAGAAACTTCCTATCGGTGAGGACAATTAACCAGTGGAACTGCTTGCCACCAGAAGTTGCGGAAGCCCCAACACTGGAGGTTTTTAAGAAGAGATTGGAAAGCCATTTGTCTGAAGTGGTATATAGGGTCTCCTACTTGAGCAAAGGGATGGTCTAGAAGACCTCCCAGGTCCCTTCCAGCTCTATTCTCTTCTATTCCAGTAAAGCAGGGGATGATGAAGAGAATTGGAGACAATGACCTAATGGACCCATTCTTTTAACTTCTGCCTCTCCCAGAAACCTTTTGTTGTGGTTCACCGGCAGCAGGGGTAGATGGCTGAGGCCTCAGAGAGCGAGGACTCAGATGAGGGGCCTGCGTGGGATGCAGGGATGGGGCCAGGACCCTCAGGGAGTGGAGTGCGGCCTTCGGAGATGGTGGAGGCTGGCAGCAGTGAGGAAGAGGACCCCAAGGAGCCTGTGCCCAGGGTGTGTGCACACAGGGCTGCTCGAAGGAAAGAGCAGCTGCAGCAGTACGGGTGACTCGGGAGTAAGGCTTCAAGGTCATGGCCCCTCCCTTAACAGATAAAAGCCAGCTGAGAACCCAGAGTTCTTTGCAGGAAGCAAAGACATTTTTGCACTCAAGCTTTGTGGATGTTCGGACTCTCTTAGTTTGTGTTTGGAGACTCTTTGTGTTTGGAATATTTCTTGGCAACTTTACCTCGTGTTCTTGGCAGCCTTGCCCAACCTTGGAAAGGCTCCTTCTTATCAGAGACAATGAGTTGGAAACAGCCTTTTAACCAGGAGGGAACGGAATTCGTAAAGAATCATGAAAAGGTTTTGCTGTTACCTCTGTTTGGTGTTGTTTTTTCCTTGGAAGAAGATTTGAGTCAAAACACCTTTGCGCTTCCTCCTTCCAGCTGCTTCCTGCAAAGGAAGAGACAAGGATGGGCAGGGGAAAATATCTTTAAATGCATGAAGAATTTATATCTTCGCTGCAGGAAAGCAGCATCTGCAGCAGTGAGAGCGAAGGATCTGAGCTGTGGCGTTTGGAGAGATCAGAGAAATCAAAATTTGCCTGCAGGCAAAAGAGTTTTAGCTAACCTTACCAAGAACTCAGCCCAGCTGTCCTTTGGCAGCTAATAAAAGGAAATTTGGGAGAACAAATAGCCCTCCCCCCCCCCCAGAAAAATCTTCTGCTATTCCTCCAGAGAGCAAAAGGACATCCCTTGATGCTCTTCTCTCCTTAATCTCTTGACAGTAAATCATCAGTCCGCTCCTAACGGGGAGCCTTACTAATTAAAACTCCCCTTCTTGGATCTGTTAATTGACTGAATGCATCAATTAAAATCTGACGACTCTGTTTTGCAACATTACCAAAGAGTCCTAGACCAGTGGTGGCTAGACTTTTTGGGCTCCTGTGCCAAAAATTGTGTGCGTGTTTGCATGCTTGTGCTTGCGTGCCAGCACCCAGAAGGCAATGTGTGCCCCTTACGCCTGTGCGTGCCATCCCGACCCAGCCCCGCCATCTCCTTACCTGCACTGCACCTCACAGGTGATTTTGGGCCGGTTTGAGGCCATGTTCGGCCTCCCGGAAGCTTGAGGAAGGCTTCTGCAGGCTTCTGCAGGCCAAAAACTAGGCCCGTTTCATCATGTCTGGTATTTCCTGGAAAAACAGGAAGTGACGAAACGGGGTTTGTTTTCGGCCTGCAGAAGCCTGCAGAAGCCTTCCTCAAGTCTTTGGGAGGCCGAAAAAGGCCTCAAACCAGCCAAAAATCAGCTGTGAGGCGCAGTGCATGTCCGCACTGAGGTAAGTTTGCCTGCAGCTCAAATGGCTCTCCAGGCCACCTGTGGCACACGTGCCATAGATTCACCCTCACGGTCCTAGATGCCTCATCAGAAACTGATGGCTTGCGGATTATCTGTTATCTGCCTGTCAACGCCAAGAATCTCTTTAATGCAAAGCAACGAACAGAAGTGGCTTTGGCAGAGAAGGAGGTAAGCAAGCCAACAAGCGATGCTGCCCCCCCCCCCCAGGTTGTACGTGGGATGTGGGAGGACTCAAGGAAAGCAAGATGACTGGTCTGACAGTTGCTGGAGGCTGGATGTTTTAGGCACATGGTTCCTGGCAGCATCGCCGAGGACCAGATGGGAAGGAGACTATGCGATGCTCACCCGAGACTTTGATGCTTGAGGCATACATGTGACAACAGTGTTGCAAGGGGATGCCCCAGAGGAGAAGGGGGAAGGGGGTCAATCTATTCTCCAAAGCCCCTCAAGGCAGGAGAGAAAACAACAGATGGAAACTAATCAAGGAGAGAAGTAACATTGGAATCTTCTATCTATCTAAAAGCGAAATACCCCTCACGCATCATCACAAAATCTCCAGAACCGTAAAGCCTACAAACTTGAAATTCGGCCCGTAGGTTCTTCTTGGCTTCTAGGGCCTCCCTAAGAAAGGATTTTTCCATTTTGATATTTGTTTATCAAAGATCCCTAACAGAAAGGGATCAAAAAAAGTGAAATATATAATAATATACTTTTTGACAAGTGGCCAGATTGGCTTATGCCCAATGTTGGAAACAGGCTCATGTTCCATCAGAGGTAGATGATGATTCAAAAAATTTCAAGTTGTACAGAAATGGACACTAACTTTGGCATTAAAAAATAAAGGCACTTCAATATACTACAACAGCTGGAACTGCTGGTACAAATGGATAGACCAAAGATAGACTTCACACTAAAAGGCAAAAGAGGATAGGATAAATCCAGAGTAGTGAAACACAGATATATGTAAGGATTAGGTGTGTGTATATGGCATAAAATAAGGATAAAAAAGAGGTCTTACAAACCGTTGAAGATGAGAATGTTTTTAATTTTCTATTTTTTTCTTTCTATTTTCTTCTCCCTTTCTTCTTTTTCTCTCTTTCATTTATGTATGTGTTGTTGGTTTGTTTTAATCGTAAAATCAATAAAATTTATTTAAAAAAAAGAAAGAAAGGATTTTTCCAAAGGACCATCAGAGCATTTAGAGTATTTCCTATATTATTATTATTATTATTATTCCACTGGAAAGAAATTCTGGGAGTTGAAGTCCTCCAGGTTAAAGTCACCAAGGTTGGGGGTCCTGCTCCAGAACTCGGTCATAAAAGCACCTTTTGGGGATGTCTGTAAAATCCTTGAATGGACACTAAGTGAGGATTACCTACCTGGTATAGTTTTGAATTATTCTTCCTGCTAGGCAATTCCACTTCCCCAAAAATAACTTTGAAAGGTTTGATGAGCAGGGAATGAAAATGGCTTTTCTCTGAGAGGCTGAAAACTAAGCAGAGCTCCAAGACCGGCTTAGTGGACAAAATTGGGTGTGTTACGGAAGGATCTTCAAAGGAAATCATCACAATTTAGTGAAGGGGGAGGTTTCTGTCCCCACAGGCTGAGCTGACGGACGAGGAGCCGCTTCAGCCGAGATGGTACCTTGAAAGCTTATGGTCCTTGAAATCTTATTAAGGGGAAGGGGGCCTTATGGTCCTTGAAATCTTATTAAGGGGAAGAGAGGAGGACTTGGCCAGCTTGAGAACAAGGAAAAAGAAAGAAAGAAAGAAAGAAAGAAAGAAAGAAAGAAAGAAAGAAAGAAAGAAAGAAAGAAAGAAAGAAAGAAAGAAAGGAAGGAAGGAAGGAAGGAAGGAAGGAAGGAAGGAAGGAAGGAAGGAAGGAAGGAAGGAAGGGAGAGAGGGAGAGGGGAAGGAAGGAAGGAAGGAAGGAGGGAGGGAGGGGAGGGAGGGAAGGAAGGAAGGAATACAGGGAGGGAGGGAGGGAGGGAAGGAAGGAAGGAAGGAAGGAAGGAAGGAAGGAAGGAAGGAAGGAAAGGAAAGGAAAGGAAGGAAAGGAAGGAAGGAAGGAAGGAAAGAAAGGAAAGAAAGGAAGGAAGGAAGGAAGGAAGGAAGGAAGGAAGGAAGGAAGGAAGGAAGGAAGGAAGGAAGGAAAGAAAAAAAAGAAAGGGAGGGAGGGAGCGAAGGAAGGAAGGGAAGGAAGGAAGAAAGAGAAGGAAGGGTGAAGAAGAAAGGATGGAAGGAAGGAAGGAAGAAGGGGGAGGGAGGAGAAAGAAAGAGAAGAAAGGGAGGGAGGGAGGAAATGGGAGAAAGAAAAATACAAGAAGGAGGAGAAGGAAGGAAGGAAGGAAGAAAAAGAAAGAGAAGAAAGCGAGGGAGGAAGGGAGGGGAGAAATGGGAGAAAGAAAAATACAAGAAAAAGGGAGATGGAGGGAGGGAAGGAAGGGAAGGAAGGAAGGAAGGATGAAAGGATGGGAGGAAGGAAGGAAGGAAGAAGAGGGAGGGAGGAGAAAGAAAGAGAAGAAAGGGAGGGAGGGAGGAAATGGGAGAAAGAAAAAAGAAGGAGGGAGAAGGAGAGGGAAAAGGATGGAAGGAAGGAAGGAAGAGAAAGAAAGAAAAAGAAAGAGAATAAAGCAAGGGAGGAAGGGAGGGGAGAAATGGGAGAAAGAAAAATACAAGAAAAAAGGGAGATGGAGGGAGGGAAGGAAAGAAGGCAGGCAGGCAGGCAGGAAGGAAGGAAATATTTTATTGTGTTTGTTGGTTGGGGAATTCTGGGAGTTGAGGACCACCCATCTTAATTTGCCAAGGTTGAGAAATTGTGGCTTAACATGATGTCCTGGTTCACACAACCCAGAAAAATAAGAGGTTTGCTTCCCTCAACACACTAAGCCCAGTCCCTTCCCTGCATCAGAACAAACTAAGTTAACACATTCACACAACATGCTGATTTAACAAGCTGGGACAAGCCAGCCTGCCTCCCCCTTCCAAAATGTTTTCATGGGTAGTTTAATTGTCCAATAGTAGAATAGCAAAATAACAGAATAGCAGACTAAGACAATAGCAGAATAAAATAACAGAAACAGAAGAAGAGATCAGCAGAATAAGAGAATAGGGAAATAAGAGCAAAACAGCAGAATAAAAAATAGCAGCATAACAGAATAATAGAATAGCAAAATAGCAGAATAGCAGAACAAGAGACTAGGAGGCTAATGCAACTGCAGAATAACAGCATAACAGCATAACAGAGTCGGAAGGGATCTTGGAGGTCTTCCAGTCCAACCCTCAGCTCAAGCCCCCTATAGCATTGTCCTGTTCTTCATTTCTTGGCTGCTGCAAAATTAGAACGCGTGCCTGGTGTAAAATAAATGTTCTCCCAGGTGCTGCAGATCCAAGATCTGTTGCCTTCCTGAAACCTGGCTTGATGGAGGTGGGGCGATCTGGAACTCTTCTTCTCCCTGGCTTGTTAATGTCTTTGGAAACCCGGGCAGAGCTTCCCAATATTAACGGGCCAATTAGCGGGAAAAGCTGCCTCCCTGCAAACATTTGTTCCTTCTTTGACAGCTTGATAAAAGAGTTTCAGAAATCTCCCCGTGTTCAGTTTGATATTTGCAGCATTCGGAGACGTTTCACTTCCCATCCAAGAAGCTTCTGCACACGCTTATTTAAAACAACTCTTGTTTTATTTCAACAGCTGGGAATTATGTGCATTCCCAGCCCCATAAAGAGTCCCAAATAGTTTCTTGAGATAAGCACCCACCTTTCTCTCCTTTGAATTGCTGCCAACAACTAAAGTGCCAAATTAACTGTAAAAAGCCAAAC
Source organism: Hydrophis major (assembly GCA_033807585.1). Classification (NCBI taxonomy): domain Eukaryota; kingdom Metazoa; phylum Chordata; class Lepidosauria; order Squamata; family Elapidae; genus Hydrophis; species Hydrophis major. The sequence goes on from CM066332.1 coordinate 244,737, forward strand.
AGAGTACAAAGTCCACACAGAGCTTCAAGGATTAATCTAGAGTGAACTATGTTGCTTCCTGCAAAGGCTCCTGTCCCTTTGCTCCTCGTTTGTGTCCTGTGGGAAGAGCCAATCACCTCCCAGCCTTACTCCTGAGTCGACCCTTTTGTCTTAACTGTTCTTGCCTTCTGGCAGCTCTGCGCATACACGCACTGAGAACAGGCTCCCGCTGTTCCTCTGCCTTGCTGCTGCCGGACTCCAGAGGCTCCAGAGGCAGCACCCCACTCCCAGATGGTCCTGGCCCCATCTCTGCATCAGATGCAGGACCCTCATCCAAGTCCTCCCCAGACTCCCAGACTGATCCCCATTCTTCCTCACTGTCCGATTCCGCTGCTGTCTGCACAGGCTGCCAGCGAACTACAACAGGGGGTCTCTAGGGCCCAAGTTATGTTGCATCCATCAACTTTACGGGAGTCTTTTTATAAAAGTTAATTAAAGGGTCAAGATTTTTTTTAGTGGAAAGGAAGACACTGAATGATTGATGAGAAGAAAATTAACAAAAGCCGTTGTCTTGATGTGTAATTCATCAGTGTCAAAAAAACAACAACTGCAAACCTGTCACACTGGCTGTGTAAGAACACATTTCACCACATCCATTAACAATGAAGAAGCAAAGGTGAACGCCAGCTGAGCTGACTTTAACCTAGGTTAATTTCCCAGGGACTCTGCTCAGAGTTTTGGACCTAAGCCTGCTGAGTTAGGGACAGGAATTGTGCTGCCCTGCGCCCCCCCCCCCCAAAAGGGTGTAATTTCAGGGTTGGGAGAATAGGGTTGTGTGAAGGCAAGCCCTCCCTTGCAGGAGCTGGGCATGGAAGGACCTTTAGGGCCCTTGGTGCTCTCTGAGCTGGGCTGTTTTCTTGCAGACGTTTCATGAGCCAACTAGGGAACATCATCAGTGGTAGAGGGGAAGGAGTTGTGGAGAGGAGGAGGAGAAGGAGAAGGAGAAGGCAGGACTGGCAGCATTGCACATGGTGGGAATAGAGACTATTTTGGGTGTCCTGAGTTAGCCAGCTCAGGGTTTCTCTGTTAAACCACCCCTAAACATTCAGTTAGAGGCTGTTTTGACATCATCCTGGCCTGCGGGTGGATTCCCAAAACATGCTAAGGATGCAAGGAAGTAATTAGCATCATTTAGAGAGCCTAATCTAGTGGCCTAGTGGTTAGACTATGCACCAGCTGGTGACCTTGAGCCAATCACCAGGAGATGATGAGTTCTAGTCCTGCCTTGGGCATGAAAACCGGCTGGGGGACTTTGGTCCAATCACTAGGAGACAATGAGTTCTAGTCCCGCCTTAGGCAGGAAAGCCCGTTGGATAATTCTGTGCCAATCACCAGGAGAGGTGAGTTCTAGTCCTGCCTTAGACATGAAAGCTGGCTGGGTGACTTTGGGCCAGCCTCTCTCTCTCCCTCAGCCTAATCCACCTCACAGGGTTGTTGTTGTGGGTGAAATAGGAGGAGGAAGGAATCATAGATTTGTTTGCCACCTTGAATGGTCTGTAAAAGTAATGAAAGCAGGACACAAATTAATAAATCTGTTGGATGAAACCATGGTGATGGGGTGTGGCTCCCTTCTCTGTGGACACCTTTGACCCCAGATGCAGGTTTGAGATTGAGGCGGCCCATTTCTTGGGTTTTTCCTGCCCTGAAAAATGCAGATATTTTGCTTCTTTTCACAGAGTCAGAAGAGGCAGACAATGGCTTTTGATGCAATCAGACCCACCAGCTTCCCCCTCCTGGGTGGCCCGGCACAAATGAAAAGAGGCTTGAGATCCTTTTTATGCAGATCTTGCAAATATCTGGAGGTGACCGGCAAGGCGAGCCAAGAAGAGGAGAAGTGAATAATTTAACGTGTCACGGCACAACAGAAAATCACAGCTAGGAAACGGGCTAATAAAAGGAGCTCTTGCACCAACGTTCCTCGGAGGCTTTTTAAAAAGAGAAGGGGAAAAAGAAAGAAAGAACATTTGCAGTTTTTAAAAAGCCAAATGACTTTTCAAGGCCACAGCCCTCAACCTGGGTGGACTTCAGCTCCAAAATTCCCTGGATAGGGAGGGAGGGAGGCAGACATAAATGGGAAATGATAGAAGAAAGAGAGGGGGATGGATGATAGCTAAGATAGGAGAAATAATAGAAAGAGATAATAGATAGATAGATAGATAGATAGATAGATAGATAGATAGATAGATAGATAGATAGATAGATAGATATAGACGGATGGAGGGTGGAAGAGAGAGAGAGGGAGAGAGAAAGAGAGAGAGATGATAGAAGATGATAGAGAGAGAGATGATACATATAAGACACAGAAGATGATAGATAGAAGATAGACAGATAGATAGATAGATAGATAGATAGATAGATAGATAGATAGATAGATAGATAGATAGAAAAGAGAAAGAGAAAGAGAGAGAGAGATGATAGAAGATGATAGAGAGAGAGATGATACATGTAAGACATAGAAGATGATAGATAGAGATAGATAGATAGATAGATAGATAGATAGATAGATAGATAGATAGATAGATAGATAGATAGATAGATATAGACGGATGGAGGGTGGAAGAGAGATAGATAGAGGAAGGGAGGGAGGAAGAGATAGAGATAGATAGATAGATAGATAGATAGATAGATAGATAGATAGATAGATAGATGATAGAAGATGATAGAGAGAGAGATGATACATATAAGACACAGAAGATGATAGATAGAAGATGGATAGATAGATAGATAGATAGATAGATAGATAGATAGATAGATAGATAGATAGATAGACAGACAGACAGATAGATAGATAGATAGATAGATAGATAGATAGAAAAGAGAAAGAGAGAGAGAGATGATAGAAGATGATAGAGAGAGAGAGATGATACATGTAAGACACAGAAGATGATAGATAGAAGATAGATAGATATACACAGAGAAGAAAGAAAGAGAGAGAGGATAGATGGTAGACAGACAGAAGATGATGGATGGATGGATGGATGATAGGAAATGAAGAGGTGGAGAAAGAGAGAAATCATTCAGATCAGTCCTTGCTGACTACACACTTTTAATCCAGGGGACTCTAACTCTGACCGAGTCCTTCAGGTCTTCCAAGGGTGCATCCACCATCACTGCCACCAAGTCCCTCTGCTTTGCTATGGTCTTCTTCTTCTCTTCCACTTTTCCCAGAATTATGGATCCCTCAAGAGGGCTGGGTAATTGCATCGATTCATTGATTGATTAGAGGGCCCCTCAAAATTAGTGTTGACCTCTAGCAAGCACAGAGCTATTCTCCCTGAAGATCTTGCCTCAGCATGGTCCTTCAGGTCACCCAATGGTGGCTGAGACCTTCTCCTTGCTGTTGGCCATCCTCTTCTTCTCCTTTCTTCCATTATTTTCCTCAGGAATTTAGAGCTGAATTAGACAAATCCGTGTTTACAAAAAAATCGATTAGTGAATTCCATGCTCTCAAGTCAAAGTCAACTCTTGAGGAGAACATACGTAGACGTTCTCCCCTGACTGTTGTGGACTACCGGTGGCTGACGGAGCAGGCCGCAAAGTCATACAGCAGTGTGAGTTTGGGAAGGAACCTGGGCCAGTCCTGGAGGCTGAGGAAGACCCAGACGAGGGCTCTGCATCGGAGGCAGATATGGGGCCAGGATAGGCTGGCCTTCGGGCTCAGACAGCAGTGAGACAGGGGAGCTTCTGGAACCGGTTCCCAGCCTGCACATGTGCAGGGCTGCCAGAAGACAAGAACCATTGAGAAAGCAGGGTCGACTCAGAAGTAAGGCCCCACCTCAGCAATGATTGGCCCCTTCCATAGGACATAAAAGAGGAGCAAACGGGATGTGAGCTTTTGCAGGAAGCAATTATTTCATTTGGTCGATTCAAGCTTTGAAAAGTTCCGCTTGACTCTGTGCCAAGTTTGGCCTTGCCCTGCGTCTTGGCCATTCGTTCTCTGGCTGTGTTCCAAGCGCGATAAGGCGGGTGTTTATCAACATTCCCCTGAAAGACTGTTTGTGAAGCCTGGCAGGCTGGGAATGAACGTAATTCACAGCCGTGGAAATAAAAGAGGTTTTGCCTGAGACTTAAGGTTGTGTTTTATGCTTTCTAAGCAGCCTAGGGCAAAACACTCGCAATCTGTGCCTAACCTGGTTCTTCAGCTCTTTGGCCCCATCCATTTTGGCCAAGCCCATTTCATCTGGTGCTTTGGCAGCTGAGATAGAGAACTCCATTGAGAGGTGCAGATTAGCATTCATGGCGGGAGCCTCAGAATTACAATGTGCTTATACAGAAGATGAGCCAGCTGAGACCACAAAGGCATCCAAAGAACTGTAGGGTAGAAGCTAAATCTTCCAAAGGGAAGTCTACTTTTAGGGATTAAACCTTGTCCTAAATCATTTCAGCAGAATTTCATTCTCCTCTGCATAGCTGTGTTTCCCAATCTTGGCCATTAGAAAATGGGTAGACTTCAACTCCCAGAATTCTGCTGGTGGAGGAATTCTGGGAATGGAAGTCCACCCATCTTGAAACATAAAATCTGGAGAATTCTGGGACTTGAAGTCTATTCATCTTGAAGCATAAAGGTTGAGGAATTCTGGGAGTTGAACTCCACCCATCTTGAGGCATGCAGGCTGGGGAATTCTGGTCGTGGAAGTCCACCTATCTTAAAGCATAAAGGCCAGGGAATTCTGGGAGTTGAAGTCCACCCATCTTAAAGCATAAAGTCTGGGGAATTCTGGGAGTGGAAGTCTATTGGTTTGCCAAGGATGGGAAACAGTGTTCATGAATCAGATAATCCTTGGCTTACAACCATTTGTTGAACAAGCATTCACTGAAAAAAGGGACTAGTGACCTGACCTCACACTTATGACCGTTCCAGCATCCCCACGATCACGTGGATCAAAACTCTGGGGCTTGGCAACTGGCATGTACTTATGACAGTTTCAGCATTCTAGTGTCCTGTGATTGCCCTTTGCAATTTTCTCAGCTGGTTTTTGACAAGCAGAGTCAATGGGGGGGGGGGAAACAGGATTTATTTAAGGACCTCGTGATTCACTTAATGACTGCAGCCATCCGCTTAACCATCGTGACGTAAAGGTCATAAAATCGGGCCACACGGCTCCCTTAACCAACTGCTTTGCTTTAGCCACGGAAATTCTCTTCCCATTTGTGGTCGTAAGTGGAGGACTATTGCAAAACGCCGGAGCAGGCTGCAAGCTGCTTTTATTTCCACGCCATAATAAAAACTAGTGCCTCTGTTTTCCCTCCTCCCTCCCGCCCCTGCCTTCCTTTCAGGACCTGTGCTGGGAGGTGGTGATAAATTATGGGCAGCAATCAAACAAGAAACACCAGCCTGAATGTTTGATATCTGCTGTGTGATAGATCGTGATTAATTTTATTTTCATTTATTATAAATGAAATAAATGAGCAGGGAAGGGAGCACGTTTGCATCCCTGCTTTATCCATCCATCACAGGTTACTTAGAAGCCTCCATTCCAGCATTAACAAACCACAGAAAATAAAGGTATTTTCCATCCAACCATCCTGGTCAGCAGAGGCCAAGGAGGAGGAGGAGGAGGGAAGAGGAGGAGGAGAGAAGAGGAGGAGGAGGAGGAGGAGGAGAAGAAAAGAGGAGGAAGAGGAAGAGAAGAGGAGAGGAGGAGGAGGAGGAGAGGAGGAGGAAGAGGAGGAGGAGGAGAAGAGGAGGAGGAAGAGGAAGAAGAAATGGAAGAAGAAGCAAAAGAGGAAGAAGAAGAAGGAGGAGGAGGAGGAGGAGAGGAAGAAGAAGAAGAGGAAGAGGAGGAAGAAGAAAATACTGAGGATGCTGGCAGCAATCTGTATCAGTCAATGATATTTGTGATACATTTTTAAATGTTCAATTGACTGAGTGTCATGTTTAATGAATAAAAACATAATAACAATGAATAAAAAGGAAGCCCAGGCTTGGTTTTCCAGCAGAAGTAATTCTACCTAGATTAGTTAGAACAATTAATCAGTGGAACTCCTTGCCTCCAGGAGTTGTAAATGCTCCAACACTGGAGGTTTATAGGAAGAGATTGAATATTTGTCTGAAGTGGTGTCGGGTTTCCTGCCTAAGCAGGGGGTTGGACTAGAAGACCTCCAAGGTCCCTTCCAACTCTGCTATTCTATTCTATTCTGTTCTGTTAATTCTAATTCTATTCTATTCTAGATTGTGTTAAGAATTTCCTTAAATTGAATTTATTTCACAGCCTCCATCATGGCCACAGAAACAGATTTTCTTGGAATGCTGCAATCAAATAAAGTTATTCCTCAATAACTTTATTCAGAAATAAATTTTTCCCTGAGTGCCAATTGTCCAAATATCTGCCAAAAACCTGCTGCCCTATTAGACAATTTGCCCCCATCCATACAGGCAATCCGGATCCTGAAAAATATTCCTTTTTTAGACAGCTCATCCATCATTTTTTCACTTGTTCCTTAGTAGTTCGCTTTTTAAATCTAATTTTTTGGGGGGGTGAGATATTGACAGTGATGGCTTTGCTTCTTTCAGGATGGAAGAGAGAGATCAAAAATAGTGTTTTGCAATTTTGGGGATTTTAAAATGTTAGCTGGGGAATTCTGGGAATTGAAGTCCAAGAGTCTTAAAGTTGCCAAATTTGGAAGTCTCTGTACAACTTTGGGCTCTGAAATCCTCAAAATCCCACATGGCGTCTCCTGATGGATGAAAAAAAAAGCACAACTTTTTTTTTCTCCCTTTGAATTATATTTTATTTTCTTGCTTTGCAGCTTTGAAGAGCTAAGCATACAAGCCAGATAGGAAAAGGGGATATTTCTTGGATTTTGAATGGAGCACACAGTGACACCCTCTTAAAAAGAGAAAGAAATACTTGACATTTATCATCCCATGGAGGAAAAGAGTAGCTGGAATTGGTCCACTGTAAAAATAAATAAATAAATAAATAAAATAAAATAAATGAAGTAACCTCTGGCAATATAAGTAACACAGTTGTGATTTATTTAATGTCCAGGAAAAATCAAAAGCCCGAGGATTTGTTTGAAGAACTAACAGATGGGATTTGCAGCCCGAAAGCTGAATCTGGGATTAAATAGCACAATTGGATGTATTCATATCCAAGTAACTAAACTGTGGTATGGACTAAAAACCAGTTTTTCTCAAGCTGGATGGCTTTCAAGGAAGGAAGGAAGGAAAGAAGGAAGGAAGGAAGGAAGGAAAAGAAAGAAAGAAAGAAAGAAAGAAAGAAAGAAAGAAAGAAAGAAAGAAAGAAAGAAAGAAAGGAGATAAATAAGGACAGGAAAGAAAGAAAGAAAGAAAGAAAGAAAGAAAGAAAGAAAGAAAGAAAGAAAGAAAGAAAGAAAGAAAGAAAGAAAGAAAGAAAGAAAGAAAGAAAGAAGATAAATAAGGACAAGAAAGAAAGAAAGAAAGAAAGAAAGAAAGAAAGAAAGAAAGAAAGAAAGAAAGAAAGAAAGAAAGAAAGAAAGAAAGAAAGGCATGCATAGGGGACGTAGAGAGGTGTGCATTGCCTTCTGGGTGCTGGTACATGAGGCACGCACACAATTTTTGGCACAGGAGCCACCACTGGACTAAGTGAACCATAAATTAAAATAAAATGAGGGAAATAGATTTACGTCTAGATCACGATGTCAACCAAAGCTGCTTTTCTGCTTGTTGATGGGAGTTTCTTCTCCCTTGTCTGTTTTCTCTCTTTCTTTTTTTTAAACTGCTTGTTAAATTGCTTTTAATGCACATTTTTATGACTGTTGTTTTTTGATGGCAAAGACAGGGCGACCGGATAAATTTGCTAAATAAATCAAGCGGTAACGAGAAGAGAAAGCTCTTTTTTTTTCAGCATAAATTTTTTATTTTTATTTTTTAAACATCTCTTTAAATAAACAATGTGATTCCAGGTTATGATATACATACATAATTATAATTGTCTTCTCCAGTTTCATATCATATCATTACCTATTCCCTTTTTCTTTTAATATGTTTTATCACTTCATATTATTTCATTCATCATTTCCAGGGGGGAAAAATAATCCAATTTCATCCTAAAATATATCATTCAATATTTATCCCCTTTCATTGTCAATTCAATCTTGTCACCTATTTTTTATTTTATATATTCTCCCCAATTTATTACCTTATTCCCAATATATAACAAATAAAAAAAGAACTAGTCAATATAACCATTTTAGTTATTACTTCTTATATTAACAACAATAATCTCCTATTTACTATTATATATCCATATATTTCTTTTCCCCACCAATTGGGTTCCACGTGGTATACTTTCCCTATTACACAATAAATCTTATATTTATTCTAAAAGCATTTACATGACAATTTTATAGTTCCCATTTTATTTCCATTTAACCAATTATAAATATGAATAAAAATATTGTACCTTTTAATTTCCATACTCTGTGTTCTTTTTCTTTATCATCTTACTCATTATAATATAATAATCTCCTTTTAAATTCTTATTTAACAATGTAATCATTTTTAATTTCTATACTCTTTATTCTCCCAATAACATTTACATAGCAAATTATATTTTCTATTTCATTCCCATTTAATCCATTATGAAAAATGAATAACAATAGAATCATTTTTAATTCTCTTAGAGAAGACAAACATCCAAGCAAGTTTTCAAGCCCGGGTCGCATTTCCTTCCCCTGCTGGGTTCCCACAACACTTGGTTTTCAAACTTCACCCGGTTAAATCTGTGATGTGATGACCCAGAGTGTAACACCGGTATAACAAAATCCAAAACATAAATAAATGTCCTTTAATGCCTCCAACTTGGCTCTACTGTTCAATAATTCTCAGTTGGAGATAAAACTTACTCAAAAATAGTCTTCAAAAGAAAGCAATACAGTACAAACTTAATGAGCAGATAGAAGTGAAATACAAAACTAAAACAAACTACAATGAAGGAATTTCCACAACAGACCAGGATAAGTAATTACCAACTTCAAGGAGATAACAAGGCAGAGTCTGTTGGAAGGACGCCAACCAAGATAACTTCAGACCAAAATAAAACACACTTTGCTTCTGGCAACACTGTGTTGTAACCATCTCTCTTATATACTATTCTCCCCAGCTGCAACCAATGAGGGGGGATCATGGCCGCTTCTTCTCTCGTAAGCCAAGTTGTTTCCTTCTCCGTTACTCCCTGCATGTCCCAGGGTGCAGATGGGCCTGTTTTTCCTCTGATTGCCCAGCCAGCCTCTGCCCTTCCCCAGCCTTCTCCACAACCTCTGGAGCCACACCTCCACTCCTTGTCGGCTGTTCCTCCTCTCCCTCAGAGTCCGACAATACCAAGGGCATGACACTGTGGTGGGAATAGAGTTGTGCATTTTCCACCCGGGTCCAAATGAGCCGGGAGCAACTCCAGGGGTGGGATTAAAAATTTTTAACAACCAGTTCTGTGGGCATGGCTAAGTGGGCATGGCTGTGTGACTGGGTGGGTGTGGCTTCTTTCTTTCTTTCTTTCTTTCTTTCTTTCTTTCTTTCTTTCTTTCTTTCTTTCTTTCTTTCTTTCTTTCTTTCTTTCTTTCTTTCTTTCTGTAAAACCCCCACCCACCCATTTTTTGCTTCCTGGGCCTAAGGAAAGCCTCCGAGGGGTGCGTTTGTGCTCCTAGGAAACTTCCCTGAGGCCCAGGAAGGCAAAAAACAGAGTGCGAGGGGGGAATAAGATAGCAAGGGGGAATCCCAGCACAGCTGATCGTCAAAACAGCTGATCGTCGGAACAGCTGGTCATCAGAACAGCTCGTCGTAGGAACAGCTGATCATCAGAACAGCTGGTCAGCAGAACAGCTGGTCATAGGAACAGCTGATTATTGGAACAGCTGGTAATCAGAGCAGCTCGTCATAGGAACAGCTGATCGTTGGAACAGCTGATCATCGGAACAGCTGATCATCAGAACAGCTGGTCAGCAGAACAGCTGGTCATAGGAACAGCCGATCATCATAACAGCTGACTATCAGAACAGCTGATCATCAGAACAGCTGATTATTGGAACAGCTGGTCATCAGAACAGCTGATTATTGGAACAGCTGGTCATCAGAACAGCTGATCATCGGAACAGCTGATTATTGGAACAGCTGATTATTGGAACAGCTGATCATCAGAACAGCTGGTCATCAGAACAGCTGGTCATCATAGTGTCAGCTGGTTATTGGAACAGCTGATCGTTGGTACAGCTGGTCGTTGGAGAGGAAAAAAAGAAATACTTAAGGAGTGATTGGGTGGGGGAGAATGCAGTCAGTGATGTCGCACTTGCATGATAAGGACTGACTGGGTGGAGAGGGGTGCGGCTAGCCAGGGGCACGATCTGCCAGTCCTCCGAAATGCACAGATTTGTAGCAACCATTTCTGTAGAACTGGGACAATCCCACCCCTTTGCAACCCCCTCCAAAAACAAATCTGGCTTCTTTTACAGATCCATTTAAAAAAGGAAAGAAAAAGCATTTTTTCTCTTCTGTCTCTCTCAAATGATGGTGAAACCAGATGGAATGCCAAGCCCATAAAAAAAATGGTCTCTTTCCAAAATTAAAATGTAATTTTCCAAGCTGTAAATCAAGATCCGGTATTGAGACACAAGTCGGATTTTGGGGCTGCGCTCCATAATTTACTTGGGACTTTCTGTTAATAACTGATTTTCTTTTTAAAAAAAATATATATCTCATCCCCCATCCCATCTCAAATATATCTTTATCCATAAATCATCATCTTCTTTTAACAACCCCCATAATCCCTTGCTGGGTGGTGTTTAGGCAACTGATTGGAGCTAGTGGAGTGTTTGCTGGCTGGATGCCTTTCCTGTTACCAATACGGAGTTTTGTTCAGCGGATATATTTGGTCCTAAGTGACTTTTTTCAGGGCCATTGTAACTTCAGTCACTAAATGAATCCTAAGTCAAGGCCGACCTTTAATGGGTGCCAGGTTGAAGAATCTTCAGGGCAGGTGATGGCTTTGGGAGAAAGGAAGGAAGGAAGGAAGGAAGGAAGGAAGGAAGGAAGGAAGGAAGGAAGGAAGGAAGGAAGGAAGGAAGGAAGGAATTTCTTTATTCCCTCCAAAGACACCCTTCAAAAGCATTTTCTTCTGCTTTCATTCAGCTTAAGAGGGGGGAAGAGAACATTTCAATGTAAATTAATCAGCTGAAACCAAATTGTCACTGCAACTAATGGCTGCATGCAAATCATCTATTTTAAGTAACTGCAGCTGGGTTGCATAATCCCAAGGATGGTTTTCTTTCCATCCTTCTGACCGAATTTACAACCCAGCAAACTGAGATTGAAATAAACTGCAGAAATTCGAAGTCCTGAACCCCTCGCTCTCTTTTGGCACAATCCCACCTCATTATTTTGTTATTTTAATACCTTATAGGTAATTCAAGGTAGCGAACATGCCTAGTATTTTTTTTTCATCCTCTCTTTTCCGTACAACTCTGTGAGGTGGGTTGGGCCAGTTGGCTTTCCTGCCTAAGGCAGGACTAGAACTCACCGTCTCCTGGTGATTGGCACAGAGTCACCCAGCTACCTTTCATGCCTAAGGCGGGACTATAACTCACCGTCTCCTGGTGATTGGCCCAAAGTCACCCAGTTGGCTTTCCTGCCTAAGGCGGGACTAGAACTCACCGTCTCCTGGCGATTGGCCCAAAGTCACCCAGCTGGTTTTCATGCCTCAGGCGGGACTAGAACTCCCTGTCTCCTGGTGATTGGCCCAAAGTCACCCAGTTGGCTTTCCTGCCTAAGGCAGGACTAGAACTCCCCGTCTCCTGGTGATTGGCCCAAAGTCACCCAATTGGCTTTCCTGCCTAAGGCGGGACTAGAACTCACCATCTCCTGGTGATTGGCCCAAAGTCACCCAGTTGGCTTTCCTGCCTAAGGCAGGACTAGAACTCACCGTCTCCTGGTGATTGGCCCAAAGTCACCCAGTTGGCTTTCCTGCCTAAGGCAGGACTAGAACTCACTGTCTCCTGGTGATTGGCCCAAAGTCACCCAGTTGGCTTTCCTGCCTAAGGCAGGACTAGAACTCACCGTCTCCTGGTGATTGGCACAGAGTCACCCAGCTACCTTTCATGCCTAAGGCGGAACTAGAACTCACCGTCTCCTGGTGATTGGCCCAAAGTCACCCAGTTGGCTTTCATGCCTAAGGCGGGACTAGAACTCCCCGTCTCCTGGTGATTGGCCCAAAGTCACCCAGTTGGCTTTCATGCCCAAGGCGGGACTAGAACTCCCCGTCTCCTGGTGATTGGCCCAGAGTCACCCAGTCCGCCTTCCTGCCAAAGTGTTTGTTAGCATGGAAAAGTTCTTCTGAGATCTTTCTGATTCTTGAATACAGTCCTAATTGCAGGGATTCTGAGTTTCGCTTTTCTGAACCAAAGTTCAATTTCACAGGCATCCCTGTGAATCTCTCCAAGTTTTAAAAGCAGCAAACCTCATTTTAGAAGTGGCCTTTTCTTGCCCAATATCAAATTACTGCGAGATTAGGTTTTGTTTTAAAATTAGTCCTCAAAGCAGCCACCCATACCAATGCGGCAAAGAAAATGATAAAAAAAGAATAAATAAATGAAAGGATATTTATCCAATATTGAAGCACAAAAGGAACTTTTACCGCACGGCTGTTTAGCAACTCATTAATCCTTCACCATATCTCTGTGAAGGTAACCATTAACATTAAAAAAAAAAAATGTTCCATCTTCTGGATGAAGGCATAAATCAGAGAGGCAAATACATATTTCGAGACGATTAGATCTTGCAGCTTGGTACTCATGTGGCCCAGGTTTTCTAGAACGTTGGATGGATGTGGCTGGGGCAGGAAATCATAGGAGCTTTTTAACCTGGCTTTTGATCGTTTTTCTCTGCTAGTTTTCCCTCTGGTGGTCTTGAGAAAGGGAGACATTGCCTGGGATTTAGAGCCCCTGCTAACCATTTCAAGTGGCTTTTGCAGATTTTATTAATACGGGGTGCTTGGTGCTCTCTGAGCTTGGTGGTTTCTTGTGGAGATTTCATGACCCAAGTCGGGGACATCATCAGTTCTAGGAGGGGATATGTTTGGGGAGGGGGAGGAGGAGGAGGAGGAAGAGGAGAATGGAGTCCTTGGTGCTTTCTGAGCTTGGTGGTTTTCTTGCAGACTTTTCATGACCCATCTAGGGAACGTCATCAGTGCTAGAAGGGAGTGGGGTGTGCAGAGAGGAGTAGGAGTAGGAGTTAATCATTGGTGCTCTCTGAGCTTGGTATTTTTCTCATAGACATTTCACTACCAAACTAGGTAACTCATCACTGCTGAGAGGCAGGGGTGGGATTCTACCAGCTCGCACCTATTCGCTAGAACTGGTTGTTAACATTCTAAGCAGTTCGGAGACCCGGTTGTTAGAAGAAATGACAGGGCTAATCCCGTAAGGAAGGCAGGAAGGAAACATTCTGGTGTTGCTTACAGAAACTGCCTCTTACATTAACCCTTATTACATTCTTGGCAGGATTAGACTTCGTGTCTCAGGAACTTCTCTGGAGGTTTTTTTCCCCTCCTTTGCTGGCACTTTGCTTGTGTGGAGGGACCATTCAAAGTTACAATGGCACTGAAAAAAGCGACTTACGACCGTTTTTCACACTTACGACTGTTGCAGCATCCCCACAGAGGCCAGGCGAGGAGATGCGCCCCTCAATGTGAGGGAGATTGAGTTGGCCATGCCCAGCCAATAACATGACCACCAAGCCACGTCCACCCAGTCACATGACCATCAAGCCACGCCCCCAACTAAGCCACCCCCACAGAACCAGTTGTTAAAAAAATTGAATCCCACCCCTGCTGGGAGGTGATAGATTTGTAGAGTGGGGGGGAGGAGGAGGAGGAGGAGGAAGAGGAGGAGGACTGGAGTCCTTGCTGCTCTCTGAGGTTGCAGACTTTTTATTACCCAACTAGATAACATCATCAGTACTAGAAGGAAGTTGGGTTTGCAGGGAAGAGGAAGGGGAGGAAGAGGAGGAAGGGGGAAGACTGTGGGGCCCTTGACGCTCTCTGAGCTTGGTGGTTCTCTTGCAGACATTTCGTGACCCAACTAGGCAACATCATCAGTACTAGTGAGTGTAGTTTGCTCTCTGTTTGAATCCAAAAGCTTGCCTAGACAGCGTTGGAGGAAGTGAAGTTTTCTCCTTGGCAGTTCTTTGATTAGAATGTTCTTTGCTGCTTGAGTATGAAACATGTCCGCTGACTTGAGTTATTTATCCAAATAATGATAATAAATAATAAAGGTGGGATACAACCAAAAATAATAAATCAAAAATAAAATCCATTATTTTGATTAATGCCTCGCTTGTCTCCCTTGACATTTCACACAACAGCCTCACCAGGCCAGTTCAAGATTGTGCAGGTGCAGCTATAACAGAATCACAAGAGTTGGGAGGGACTTTGGAGGTCATCTAGTCCAACCCCCTGCCCAAGCGGGATTCCTTACATCATTCCAGACAACTGGCTGTCCACTCCCGTCTTTAAAAACCTCTAAATTCTACAGGCAACCCACTGATTAACCCCCAGTCCTTTTCCTTCGCGGCATAGCGATTGTGGGTTTTGTGCGATTCATTTGGGAAGGGATTAATTCAACAAAGCACAAGATGAGTTAATTAGGAGAGGAAGCGAAATGGGTAGTGCTGACCCACAGCTTTTCTAAAATTCACACGTGGCTGGAAAAAATGACAAAACAGCATATAGACTTTACTGAGAGTTTTGCAATGTTAATTCAGCACCAAAAAAATAAACCCAGGTGGCCGATACTTCATTTTAACATCTTTATCAACATCAGTAGATTTGACAAACCAGTTGTAGATTTCTCCAACATGGAGCAAACTTAAACAGAAACATGTTGCAAGTTCAGAGCAGAGCTCCAGTCTTCAGCAAACAAGCAAGTTAGTTTCATCTTCCATAGACACTCAGAGCTTAACATAGAGCCACGCCTAAGCTACTTTTAGTTTCAGTTTCCAAACAGTCCTCACTGGCTGATTTAGTTGCTATGCCTATTCACTGGCTGACCTCGTTGCCAAGTTCTATTCCAGTTCATGAATATTGACTAACACACTTGAAACCTGAGATATTTGTATTGGGTATCTTACCTGAAGGATATAGCAAAGAATTGATATATTTGATCGCAAGTGTATTAACAGCAGCTAGAATTGTATTTGCCAAAAATTGGAAAAGTGAAAAAATTCCAGTAGAAGATGAGTTGATTAAGAAGATAATGGCATGTGCAGAAATGACATTAGCAATAAATTGACATTAGCAATTAGAGAGCAAGAAGATGAAGAATATTATAAAATCTGGGATTTATTTTATCAATGACTAGATAAGAAAACAGGGAAATAAAATATATGATAATATAAATATAACAGAATAGTAATGATAAGATAAGGTAATGATGTGTTATAATTGATTATAATGAAACAAATGATACTACATATTAGGTCAGGTAACAGTTGAGATTTGCTCAAAAAAAATGATATGAATTTATAATTAAAGTCTGATAAGGTGTTAATAACAATACAATATAATAGACATAGCTGATACAATAGGAATTATAATTTAAATGTAGAAGGGAAAGACTGTTGATATTGTCCAGAGAAGATATGTACTGTACAATGGAAATATGATTTTATTTGTTGTTTTATGTATGTATTTGTCAATGTTTGTTATTAAAAAAGAAAAAATTTGAGGAAAACCAGTTTGTCTGCAGTATAATGAACACAGAATAAGATGTAAGAATTTTTAGATCTTATATAAAGAAGAGATGAGCACAATTAAAGAAAAATGGAATAAGCTAAGATACGAATCGAAAATGGATAAAATCAGTATAAGGAATATAAGAATATTTGTGACAACTTATAGAAAATGGAAAATGGAATGATGTGATAAAAACCTGAATATGAAAGATAATGATGCCATTAAGGTCATATTTTTATGGAAATGTAAAAACCCGGAACCTCTTAGTTTAGCAAAATGTTTGTAAAAGATAAAAATAAAAACAAAATCTTTTTACAAAAACAAAAAAGTTTGTCTGAAGTGGTATGTAGGGTTTCCTGCCTAGCAGGGGGTCGGACTAGAAGACCTCCAAGGTCCCTTCCAACTCTGTTTTTCCTATTTCTATTAAGTGCAGAGGACAACAGAGGCCCTTTTCCAGCCTCTCCTTGGCTTTCCGAGCGTCAGCATTCGGCAGGTCCTTCCTTTAGCTCCCGTGTAATGAATCTGATTGACTGGTATTTAATTTCTTTTCAGTCTTGTGCTGAAGTCAGGGGGAAAAATGTTCAACATGCTTAAAGCCATCGGTGGCATCAGCGTTTCTCAGCAGGCATCGATGCCCTCCCTGGCCAAGGACAGAATTTGCTGGGGTTATAAATTCTACAATTTGATAGATTTTGAATGAGATTTTGGTGTAAGGTTTGTATATATATATATTTTTTCCTGCTTTCCTTTTCTTCTTTTTCCTACGTCCTTTCCTTCCTTCCTTCCTTCCTTCCTTCCTTCCTTCCTTCCTTCCTTCCTTCCTTCCTTCCTTCCTTCCTTCCTTCCTTCCTTCCTTCCTTCCTTCCTTCCTTTTTCTTACTTCTCCCACCTTTCTTCTTTGCTTTCCCTTCCTTCCTTCTTCCTTTTATCCAATTTCTTCTTTCCTTTTTTCCTTCCTTCCTTGCTTTCCCTTTCTTTCTTCTCCTTCCTCCCCAAACCAAGGGAGTGGAATTCGTGGAGAAGAGGAGGGGAACTGTGGGGTCCTTAGTACTCTCTCTGAGTTTAGCTGTTTTCTTGAAGACGTTTCATTATCCAACTAAGTGACATCATCAGTGTGAGAAGGAAAGGGGGTTGGAGAGATTAGAAGGAGGAGGAGGAGGAGGAGGAGGAGGAAGTCATCTATGGGGTTTACATACAAGTAATTTTCTTGTAGACAGCAAACCCCACTCCCTTGTACAAATGATGTTATCTAGTTGGGTCATAAAACATCTGCAAGAAAACAACCAAGCTCAGAATGCACAGTCCTCCTCCACCTCCTCTTCCTCCTCCATAAAGCCTCCTCCTTTTTAGCACTGATGATGTTACCTAGTTTGGGTCATGAAACGTCTGTGAGAAAGCAACTCAGCTCAGGGAGCACCAAGGAACCCTCCGTTCCATTAGCCTCTGTTTCGGTTTTACCGCTTTGGACAAAATTCAGATTGGAGCATCCCTGATTATAAGAGGCCTGGATGCCTCCCAGCCCTTGGAGACCCCCCAGGATGCTGGCACCTCTGAAAATGGGCCCCACTTGTGTGAATCCCAAAAGCCTTGAGCAGTTCAACTCACCTTCTTAGCAGTTTGACATCGCTTGCAGAACCGATCTCCATCTGTAGCTGGAAGAGGCTCCCATTCGCTTCGGTTGGGACCAAGCCCTTTCCAAATTTCAGAGCGCCCGTTGCAAAAAGGAAAGGAAAGAAAGAAAGACGCCCAGGAAACTGTTAGCTGCTCCCCACTTCCATCAAACCCTCCCCCAACACACACGAGACATATTTTTAATTACTGTCTGTCATTGTTCACAGCAAGAACCTCGTTTGGCGTGGCTTGTCGCTTGTGAGCAAAGCTTTCAAAATGTCTTTCTATTAAGCCTGCTCCCTGCTGGGGAAGATTAAGAGGGTAGGAGAGGGGGCACAGCAGGCCTGGGAGGAAGGGGGGCGTTCCTGAAGTTCATAAAAAGGATGGGCTGGCTTTTTCACTTTGGTTATTGAATTAACCTGCCTTCTGGAGTTGCATCAGAAGAGAAGAGAAGAGAAGAGAAGAGAAGAGAAGAGAAGAGAAGAGAAGAGAAGAGAAGAGAAGAGAAGAGAAGAGAATAAGAAAGAATAGAATGGGAGGAATGAGAATAGAATAGAATAGAATAGAATAGAATAGAATAGAATAGAATAGAATAGAATAGAATAGAGGAGAGGAGAGGAGAGGAGAGGAGAGGAGAGGAGAGGAGAGGAGAAGAGAATGGGAGGAATGAGAATAGAATAGAACAGAATAGAATGAAGAATACAATAGAGTAGAATAAAGAATAGAATAGAACAAAGAATAGATGAATATAGAATAGAATGAAGAATAGAATGAATAGGAATAGGAATAGAAAGGAGAAGAGAAGAATAGAATAGGAATAGAAGAGAAGAGAAGAGCAGAATAGGAATAGGAATAGGAAGAGAATAGGAAGAGAAGAGAAGAAGAAAAAAGAAGGGAATAGGAATAAAAGAGAAGAGAAATAGAAGAATAGAATAGGAATAGAAGAGAAGAATATAATAAAATAAATAGAATAGAACAGAATAGGAAATCAGAAGAGAATTAGCATGTCGTGAGTTTAGAGTCATTTCATCTTCAGTCATGTTCCCCAACCCGTCTCTCTTCTTAACCAGCGTAACCAATTTAACTCTCTTCTTGACTGCTTTCCTTGAAGGTTCTCACAAGCCAGGATCCCCTCCTGTTCGAAGAAGAGACGGAAGCCACAACAAAGAAGGCTGAGAAAATTGTATTTCCCCTCCGCTCTCAGTTCAGCTCCTCTGCCTTCCGAATCCTCTTCCTATATTTAACTGGTCTATTTTTGAATGTGACTCAGACGAGGGCTCCAGAGGGGGAAAAATATATATATCCTCATTGAGCAAATGGAATTTATTACCATAAGAGAAATGAAATGATCAGCCTGTTTTAGAGAGAGAGAGGGAAGGAGGGAGGGAGGGAGGGAGGGAGAGGGAGAGAGAGAGAGGAGAGAAAAGAGAGTGGAGAGAGAAAGAGAGGAGAAGAAAGAGAGGAAGGGAGAAGGAGAGAGAGAAGAAAGAGAGAAGAGAGAGGAAGGGAGGGAGGGAGAGAGGGAAGGAGGGAGGGAGGGAGAGAGAGAACTTGGATGTTTGGCTTGTCCCATATCTTTTAAAGAAGGCACCCAGGTCTCCGCGGACCCTGGACTACAATTAGGAAGACAGAAATATCTCCATCCCTTCTCATTGTTCTTCCTCAGCATGCAGTTTGCATCCAAAATAGAATGTTTTATTGAACGTCGAGCATTTGGGGTGGTTTTGTGTGTGTTTTTTTTTGTTTTAAATATCAAGAGAAAACAGGTTGTCTGTTTGCAAGGGTCCCCAGTGGAAGCTGTTTCGAAGACACATTTATCAAATGCCAAGTTGTGTTTTCAGTTGAGCTGGTGTGAGCTTTTTTTTATTTTTTATTTTTATTAGCATTTTTCTTTTTACAATTGCTGGGATTGTGAGGCCAAATTGCAGGAGTTGCTCAAACCCTGGCTGGCTTCAGATTGACTTTTATGATGTAGTCAGGAAGAGAGAGGGAAGGGACTTTGGAGGTCTTCTAGCCCATCCCCCTGTGGGCAGGAAACCCTGGCCTAGACCACTTCCTAATCTCTCTCTATAAAAAACAAAATACCCCTCATGCGCCATCACAAAATCTCCAGAACCGTAAAGCCTACAAACTTGAAATTCGGCCTGTAGGTTCCTCTCGGCTTCTCGGGGCTCAGTAAGAAAGGATTTTTCCAAAGGACCCTCAGAGCATTTAGAGTATTTCCTATATTATTATCATCATTATCATTATCATTATCATTATCATTATCATTATCATTATCATTGTTGTTGTTGTTATTATTATTATTATTGTTGTTGTTGTTGTTGTTGTTATTGTTGTTATTATTATTATTGTTGTTGTTATTGTTATTGTTATTGTTGTTGTTATTATTATTATTATTATTATTATTATCATGCTCTGATGCTAAGGAGTTCTACTCCCCCTCCCCACCTGAAAAAAAATCTGCTCCAAATGCAAAACACAAGCAGAAGAGTTTCAGTTTTAAAGCCTTATCCAGCAGCTTTAGTCCAGAACAATTGAGCTAAGCCACGCCCAGGCTCCTTGCTGTCTCCTTCTTGCTCGCACAGCAAAGACTCTTTCAGTTTCCAAACAGCCCTCCACTCTCTCACACACTGACAGGACTGTAGCCAGGTGAATACCCATGGATGCTGGTAGGCAGAGGCACAATTCCCCCCCCCCGTCTGACATTTTCCTCCCAAAAAACTAAGCCCAACCACATAGTTTCATAGCGAAGCACATGGGTATCGAGGTAGTTTAAGAATAGAATAGACCAGGGGTGTCAAACTTGATTTCATTGAGGGCTCCATCAAAGTTATTTTTGACCTCGGGGGGGGGGGAGGACGACGACGTGTCCAGGTAGACCTGTCT
Organism: Hydrophis major; assembly: GCA_033807585.1. Classification (NCBI taxonomy): domain Eukaryota; kingdom Metazoa; phylum Chordata; class Lepidosauria; order Squamata; family Elapidae; genus Hydrophis; species Hydrophis major. Next base: position 264,980 of record CM066332.1, read on the forward strand.
AGGTGGGCGTAACCAGCTTGAGGTCACTCATGTCAGGGGCACCTGCAGTGGCCCAGACAGGGCTGGCTAGGAGCTTGCTTTATTAGCACTCTGCCAGTGAAAATGGAGCTCAGGGGAGCTGCACAGGGAATCCTTCCTGAGAAGAGGGTTGGAGTAGAACAGGGGTCGCCAACCGGTGGGGCCAGGGACCATTAGTGGTCCATGAGAAAATTTTGGTGCTCTGCAGAGAAATGTCCCCCCCCCCAAAAGCAATCAACTCAGGCTGTGTGGGAACACAAGGCTGTGCCGCCCACATGGCTTGCGGGGACACAAGGCTTGCGTCGCTTGCATTGCGAACAATATGAAGTAGTGAGGGGAGGGGAGAAAGGGCGGAAGGGGGGGACTTGCCCCAGTCGCCCCACACGCCTATCCTGGCCACCGGGCTGCTTCTTTCTTCTTCTGCTTTTGACTGTACACATGGAAAGCAGCAGAAGTCTTTCTTTTTCTCCCCCAAACTCTGCCAGAAACGAGTCTTTGGGACCCTGCAAGGCCTCTTTCTCCAAGACTCATTTCTGGCGGAGTTTGGGGGAGAGAAAGGAAGACTTCTGCGGCTCCTGCAGCTTTCCTTGCATGAAGCCAAAAGTCTCTCTCTCCCCCTGAGAATGGAGCTGGAGACGGGATCCTGTGATCCCAAATAAAGAACGATCGATCGGTAGGAAAAACGGGGTGGGGGGATTTTCCTGCAGACTTTTGGGGGGGGGGATTTTCCCAGGGTCTCTGGTCCGCAGGATTTAAAATTATGAGTTTGGTGGTCCCTGAGGTCCCCAAAGTTGGACTAGAAGACCTCCGAGCTCCCTTTCTACCGCCTGTACTCTCCTCGACTTACGACAATGGAGCCCATACCTTGTGTTCTGGCTAATCGCTGCAGCATGAGGACCCCTCCCCTCCTGAGTTTTGGTCTCGGGGACATTTGGCCCTTGTGAGAAGTGACCCACCAGCCCCCTTTCCGCCTCCCTGCACGTGGTGTAGGCCTCCCTTTGGCGTAGGCCTTTTGCTGCTGCAATCCTAATCACTTTTCCAGCGCAACAATTAAATTCTCAGTGTCTCCTACCCAGGAGACAGATTTAATGTTCCTCTGCACTGCTGGATGTCATCTTCGTTAAAGGCGACTGTCTTCCCCGTTGTAATTACTCCGGTATTTAAGGCTGTTTCCCTGAGGCCGCGGTAGAAGTTTGTCTCCTTTTACTGAGGGTGGGTTCATTCCATCAGAATACAGCTGCAAGGGACCTCGAAGGTTGAACAGTTTAGCAGAGTTGGAGTGGGAAGGGACCTTGGAGGTCATCTAGTCCAACTCCCCCCCCCCTTAGCCAAGCGGGAGACCCTACTACACCATTTCTGACAGACGGCAGTCCAGTCTCTTCTTGGAAGCCTCCAGAGATGGAGCTCCCACAACTTCTGAAGGCAAGTCATTCCATTCAACATAGAATCACGGAAGGGACCTTGGAGGTCATCTAGTCCAGGGGTCGCCCACCTTTTGGACCTCAGGGAATCACCAAAGTCATTCTTTTAAATCCCGTGGACCGGAGACCCCGGGAAAATCCCCCCCCCAAAGTCTGCAGGAAAATCCCCCACCCTGTTTTCCTACTGATCGATCGTTCTTTATTTGGGATCGCAGGATATTATCTCCAGCTCTGTTCTCAGGAGGAGAGAGAGAGAGAGAGAGAGAGACTTTTGGCTTCATGCAAGGAAAGCAGCAGGAGCCGCAGAAGTCTTTCTTTCTCTCCCCCAAACTCTGCCAGAAATGAATCTTTGTCAGTGCAGCCTCTTGGAGCAGGAGGCCTTGCAGGGTCCCAAAGACTCGTTTCTGGCGGAGTTTGGGGGAGAGAAAGAAAGACTTTGGCTGCTTTCCTTGCATGCAGCCAAAAACAGAAGAAGGAAGAAGCAGAAAGCAGCAGCCCAGTGGCCAAGCCAGGTGTGTGGGGTGCATGGGGCAAGTCACCCCCTATCCACCCTTTCCCCCCTCCCCTCACTACCCTGTGTTGCTCACAATGCAAGCAACACCAACCTTGTGTTCCCACAGGCCATGTAGGCGGCACAGCCTTGTGTTGCCACACAGCCTGGATTCATTGCTTTGGGGATGACATTTCTCTATGGACCACCAACATTTTCTCACGGACCACTAATGGTCCCCGGCCCACTCGTTTGGCGACCCCTGCTCTAGTCCAACCCCCTACCCAAGCAGGAGACCCTACACGATTTCTGATAAATGGCAGTCCACTCTCTTCTTGAAAGCTTCAACGGATGAAGCTAAAATTGGGACGCTACTATCATGTCACCCCTTAATCTGTTTTCTCACTAAACTAGATACACCCCAGTTCCTGCAACCGTTCTTTGTATGTTTTATCCTCCCGTCCCCTAATCCTCTTCATTGCTTTTCTCTGCACTGATTTAGGATCAGTGCTAGACAGGTTGGGAGAAGTGGTACTTTTTGGGGGGCTTGGTTTTCTACAGAATAGAAACCTGGTGCTTTGGATGGGAGGAGGTGGGAATCCATTCTTTTTCTTTTAACTCTGTCCATCTTTCCTTCGACTCCGGCAAATGAGGAGGCTTAGAAACTGATAATCTAATTACATGCAGAAAACAAAGACTGGGAGAGAGAAAATAATTTGTTTTGCAGAAATCTTTTTAAAAAAAAAAAAAAAAACAAGATTGCAACCGGGGATGGTAGGAAATTCAGTCCTTTAATTGAATCTCGGATTCCATGAAATGCTCCAGCCTGCAAGATTAACGAGATTTAATTGATTCGGGGAGTGTATTAAGACAGAAGAATCAGCAGGCTTGCAAAAAAAAAAAAAAAAAATGGGCTGCAGCATGAGCATCCCAGGTTTCCCCTCTTGTAAAACTATAAAGGATTGGAGCTCACTGCCTTGTGCATTAAAGCTCTCATAAAGCACCTCAAATAGGTCCTTATTTATTATTTATGGCCACACGGACAAGGTTGCCGTGAGTTGCCAGACGAAGAGGGTTTTTACAACCTGCACTTCTGCTCTGCAGTGAGATCACTAAGTGGGCATCGGGAGGCAGGGCTGCCCTCAAGATGCAATGCAAACTGCAGGCATCAATGCTTCTCCTTTGCTAATGATAAGAAATAAGTTTATGAGATGAACGGTGGTACAGGAGGAGGGAGGTCATGACCTTGGTTGCAAATAGAGGCAGAAACCGTGGTTTTGGAGAAAGGAGGCTGAAGGATTGTCTAGAAAAGAACAGTGGCTGCCAACCTGCCTTCCATGGAGGACCTGTATATACTGAATGAGTCCAAAAGAGGGCTGTGAAAATATCTACAGACCCCTCACATCCCAAACACAAACTGTTCCAACTCCTTCCCTCAAAACGAGGCTATAGAGCCCTGCACACCAGAACAACGAGACACAAGGGGAGTTTTCTCCCAAATGCCATCACTTTGCTACACAAATAATTCCCACAACACTGTCCAACTATTTACTAAGTCTGCATTACTATTACTATTAATTTTCTCCTCACGCCGTATCACCCATCCCCTCCCACTTGTGACTGTATGACTGTAACTTTGTCGCTTGTATCCTTACGATTTGTATCGACTGTTTCCTAGTATGAATTGATTGTTGATTGTACCCTATAACTATTATTAAGTGTTAAGTATTCTATTCTATTCTCTTCTCTTCTCTTCTCTTCTCTTCTCTTCTCTTCTCTTCTCTTCTCTTCTATTCTATTCTCTTCTATTCTATTCTATTCTATTCTATTATCAAGATTCTGCCCCAAAGGTGCTTACCCCCACCAAAAAAAACTGGACTTTGTTCTTCCTTGAAGACATTTCACTTCTCATTCAAGAAGTTCCCCAGCCGGCTTTCATGCCTAAGGCGGGACTAGAACTCCCTGTCTCCTGCTGATAGGCCCAAAATTACCCAACTGGCTTTGATGCCTAAGGCGGGACTAGAATTCCCCGTCTCCTGGTGATTGGCCCAAAATTACCCAACTGGCTTTGATGCCTAAGGCAGGACTAGAACTCACTGTCTCCTGGTGATTGGCCCAAAGTCACCCAGCTGGCTTTGATGCTAAGGCGGGACTAGAACTCCCCGTCTGCTGGTGATTGGCCCAAAGTCACCCAGCTGGCTTTGATGCCTAAGGCGGGACTAGAACTCCCCGTCTCCTGCTGATAGGCCCAAAATTACCCAACTGGCTTTGATGCCTAAGGCGGGACTAGAACTCACCGTCTCCTGGTGATTGGCCCAAAGTCACCCAGCTGGCTTTGATGCCTAAGGCGGGACTAGAACTCCCCGTTTCCTGCTGATAGGCCCAAAATTACCCAACTGGCTTTGATGCCTAAGGCGGGACTAGAACTCCCCGTCTCCTGGTGATAGGCCCAAAATTACCCAACTGGCTTTCATGCCTAAGGCGGGACTAGAACTCCCCGTCTCCTGGTGATTGGCCCAAAGTCACCCAGCTGGCTTTAATGCCTTAAGGCGGGACTAGAACTCACTGTCTCCTGGTGATCGGCCCAAAGTCACCCAGCTGGTTTTCATGCCTCAGGCGGGACTAGAACTCACTGTCTCCTGGTGATTGGCCCAAAGTCACCCAGCTGGCTTTCATGCCTAAGGCAGGACTAGAACTCGCTGTCTCCTGGTGATTGGCCCAAAGTCACCCAGCTGGCTTTAATGCCTTAAGGCGGGACTAGAACTCACTGTCTCCTGGTGATTGGCCCAAAGTCACCCAGCTGGTTTTCATGCCTCAGGCGGGACTAGAACTCACTGTCTCCTGGTGATTGGCCCAAAGTCACCCAGCTGGCTTTCATGCTTAAGGTGAGACTAGAACTCACTGTCTCCTGGTGATTGGCCCAAAGTCACCCAGCTGGCTTTCATGCCTAAGGCGGGACTAGAACTCACTGTCTCCTGGTGATTGGCCCAAAGTCACCCAGCTGGCTTTCATGCCTAAGGCGAGACTAGAACTCTCCATCTCCTGGTGATTGGCCCAAAGTCACCCAGCTGGCTTTCATGCCTAAGGCGAGACTAGAACTCACTGTCTCCTGGTGATTGGCCCAAAGTCACCCAGCTGGCTTTCATGCCTAAGGCGGGACTAGAACTCTCCGTCTCCTGGTGATTGGCCCAAAGTCACCCAACTGGCTTTCATGCCTAAGGCGGGACTAGAACTCACTGTCTCCTGGTGATTGGCCCAAAGTCACCCAGCTGGCTTTCATGCCTCAGGCGGGACTAGAACTCACTGTCTCCTGGTGATTGGTCCAAAGTCACCCAGCTGGCTTTCATGCCTAAGGCGGGACTAGAACTCACTGTCTCCTGGTGATTGGCCCAAAGTCACCCAGCTGGCTTTCATGCCTAAGGCGAGACTAGAACTCTCCGTCTCCTGGTGATTGGCCCAAAGTCACCCAGCTGGCTTTCATGCCTTAAGGCGGGACTAGAACTCACTGTCTCCTGGTGATTGGCCCAAAGTCACCCAGCTGGTTTTCATGCCTCAGGCGGGACTAGAACTCACTGTCTCCTGGTGATTGGCCCAAAGTCACCCAGCTGGCTTTCATGCCTTAAGGCGGGACTAGAACTCACTGTCTCCTGGTGATTGGCCCAAAGTCACCCAGCTGGCTTTCATGCCTCAGGCGGGACTAGAACTCACTGTCTCCTGGTGATTGGCCCAAAGTCACCCAGCTGGCTTTCATGCCTCAGGCGGGACTAGAACTCACTGTCTCCTGGTGATTGGCCCAAAGTCACCCAGCTGGCTTTCATGCCTTAAGGCGGGACTAGAACTCACTGTCTCCTGGTGATTGGCCCAAAGTCACCCAGCTGGCTTTGATGCCTGAGGCGGGACTAGAACTCACTGTCTCCTGGTGATTGGCCCAAAGTCACCCAGCTGGCTTTCATGCCTCAGGCGGGACTAGAACTCCCCGTCTCCTGGTGATTGGCCCAAAGTCACCCAGCTGGCTTTCATGCCTCAGGCGGGACTAGAACTCACTGTCTCCTGGTGATTGGCCCAAAGTCACCCAGCTGGCTTTCATGCCTCAGGCGGGACTAGAACTCACTGTCTCCTGGTGATTGGCCCAAAGTCACCCAGCTGGCTTTGATGCCTGAGGCGGGACTAGAACTCACTGTCTCCTGGTGATTGGCCCAAAGTCACCCAGCTGGCTTTCATGCCTGAGACGAGACTAGAACTCCCTGTCTCCTGCTGATAGGCCCAAAATTACCCAACTGGCTTTGATGCCTAAGGCGGGGCTAGAACTCCCTGTCTCCTGGTGATTGGCCCAAAGTCACCCAACTGGCTTTGATGCCTAAGGCGGGACTAGAACTCACTGTCTCCTGGTGATTGGCCCAAAGTCACCCAGCTGGCTTTCATGCCTCAGGCGGGACTAGAACTCACTGTCTCCTGGTGATTGGCCCAAAGTCACCCAGCTGGCTTTCATGCCTCAGGCGGGACTAGAACTCCCCGTCTCCTGGTGATCCCAAAGGTGTTTTTTCAGGAGGCACCTGGACTTTCTTGTTTTTCTTTTGAAGACATTTCGCTTCTCCTCCAAGAATAGTGGTGGGATTCAGCCAGTTCGCATCACTTTGGGAGAACCGGTTGTTAACTTTCTGAGAAGTTTGGTGAAGTGGTTGTTGGAAGAAATCATGAGGGCAGAGAACCGGTTGTTCAATTATTTGAATCCCGCCACTGTCCAAGAAGGTTCTTTGCTTCTTTTCTAGATGGTGGGGAAGGGAAGGATTGATATTCCTTGCAGGCAGCTGGTCCTTTGCATCCTTTGAGAGAGACGTGGAGGCCACTTGGAGGTTTGCCTGTATCCTGGATGAGAAACGAAACGTCTTTAAAAAACAACAAGAAAGTCCAGTTTTGCCTCTTGGATCAAAGCACCGTTGTGACATCCATGACCTGGATGATGGAGAACCTCTGCAGTCACTGGAAGGAAATGCACTCAGAATCTCTCACTGGCTGTCAAGTGAACAACTCTATTTAAGAGGAAAAAATCTTCCCAATAGCTCCAGAGTCCAAGTCTTTTTGCACTTCTGCATTCCTCATTAGCTCTGTACAATTTTAAGATTTAGGAGAAAAGCATGGTAGGAAACAATGGGAATAACACAATTTCTCTTTGCAAAATCTGCAAACACCATATTTGGCAGCCACCCATCAAAGTTGTGTGTTTTCTTCACATTCTATATTTAAATCTGAAAATATTCGATACGGAGCAGGAACTTAAAAAGGTTTCTTTGTGTTTTGTTTTGGGGTTTATATATATATATATATATTGCAGCATTTCATCAATGTAGAAAAGTAAATATGGAATAGATTGTATCAGGCATATAATTTCAAATCATGAACTGTTATGGAGCAGTTGGTGATCAAAGAGTCGAGACCGCCAATCCATCTCTACATATATTAGTGAGTGAAAGGATTTAAATATTTCCCTGCTTCTTAATGAAGATGAAAATGCTGTCATTAAAGCCAGAATCATGTGCATGGATGAATGAGTGGGTGGCTGGCTAGATGAATGGATGGAGGGATTCGAGGATGGAGGGATGGAAAAATGGATGGATGGATGATTGGATAGATGGGTGGATGATTGGATGGATGGAAGGACAATTGGATGGCTGGATGGGTGGATGATTGGATGGATAATTGGATGGATGGATGGGATGGGTGGATGATTTGATAGATGGATGATTGGATAGATGGATGGATGGATGGATGGATGTGTAGATGGATGGATTGATAATTGGATGTATGGATGATTGGATGGATGGATGATTGGATAGATGGATGGATGGATGTGTAGATGGATGGATGGATAATTGGATGGATGGATGATTGGATAGATGGATGGATGGATGGATGTGTAGATGGATGGATTGATAATTGGCGGGATGGATGTGTAGATGGATGGATAGATGGATGGATGATTGGATGGATGATTGGATCGATGGATGATTGGATCGATGGATGGATGGATGGATAATTGGATGGATGGATGATTGGATGGATGGATGATTGGATGGATGGATGATTGGATAGATGGATGATTGTATAGATGGATGGATGGATGGATGCATAGATGGATGGATGGATAATTGGATGGATGGATGATTGGATGGATGGATGATTGGATAGATGGATGATTGGATAGATGGATGGATGGATGGATGTGTAGATGGATGGATGGATAATTGGATGCATGGATGATTGGATGGATGGATGATTGGATAGATGGATGAATGGATAGATGGATGGATGGATGGATGTGTAGATGGATGGATGGATAATTGGATGGATGGATGATTGGATGGATGGATGATTGGATGGATGATTGGATGATTGGATAGATGGATGGATGGATGCGTAGATGGATGGATGGATAATTGGATGGATGGATGATTGGATGGATGGATGATTGGATGGATGGATGATTGGATAGAAGGATGATTGGATAGATGGATGGATGGATGGATGCGTAGATGGATGGATGGATAATTGGACGGATGGATGATTGGATGGATGGATGATTGGATAGATGGATGATTGGATAGATGGATGGATGGATGGATGTGTAGATGGATGGATGGATAATTGGATGCATGGATGATTGGATGGATGGATGATTGGATAGATGGATGAATGGATAGATGGATGGATGGATGGATGTGTAGATGGATGGATGGATAATTGGATGGATGGATGATTGGATGGATGGATGATTGGATGGATGATTGGATGATTGGATAGATGGATAGATGGATGGATGTGGAGATGGATGGATGGGTGGATGGATGGGTGGATGGATGGGATGGGTTGATGATTGGATAGATGGATGATTGGATAGATGGATGGATGGATGCGTAGATGGATGGATGGATAATTGGCTGGCTGGATGTGTAGACGGATGAATGGATGCATAGATTGATGGATAATTGGATGGATGATTGCATAGATGGATGATTGGATAGATGGAAGAATGGATGGATGTGTAGATGGATGGATGGATAATTGGATGGATGGATAATTGGATGGATGGGTGGGTGGGTGGGTGGATGATTGGATAGATGGATGATTGGATAGATGGATGGATGGATGTGTAGATGGATGGATGGATAATTGGATGGATGGATGTGTAGATGGATGGATGTGTAGACGGATAGATGGATAGATGGATGGATAATTGGATGGATGGATGATTGGATAGATGGATAGATAGATGGGTGGATGATTGGATGGATGGAAGGATAATTGGATGGTTGGATGGGTGGATGATTGGATAGATGGATGGATGGATGGATAATTGGATGGATGGATGAGTGGGTGGGTGGATGGATGGGATGGGTGGATGATTGGATAGATGGATGATTGGATGGATGGATGTGTAGATGGATGGATAGATGGATGTGTGGATGGATGGAAGGATGGATGATTGGATGGATGGATGGAAGGATGATTGGATGGATGGATTGATTGATTTACAGGCAGTGGATGGGCACATAGATGGATGAATGCATGAATGCTCTTTGAGCTTGAAGATTTTCTTGCAGCCATTTCATTGCCCAACTAGAAAACAGCTAGAAGGGAAGGGGATTTTCAGAGAGGGGGAGGAGGAAAAGGACTATGAGGGTGCTCTCTGAGTTTGGTGTTTTTCTTGCAGACGTTTCATGACCCAACTAGGGAACATCATCAGTGCTACAAAGGAATAGAGTTTTCTACACACTCCCTCCCCAACCACTGCAACACTGCACATCAGCCCACATTCTGCAGACTCTGCACACTCGTCCCTTCACTCCCTTCCAGTTTGTCCACATTCCCTTCCTCTGGTTCCCAACAGTTGCCGTCAATGGCTACCATCATATCCAGGGGTCTCCAAGACAAGGGGAAATGGGTCCAAAAAAGGCAAGGTGGCCGAGGAAAACGCCACTCCTTCTTCATGTGTCCTCTTAGTTTATTTTTCACACCCACACCCACCCACACCTGCAGAGATCAGATAACAGATAATCAGAGTTGGAAGGGACCTTTTAGGTCATCTAGTCTAACCCCACTGCCCATAGGGCGGATGCTAAGGGGCAGTCTGGCAACCTCCGACCTGATTTGAAATCCCATCAAACGACGAGTCTAGAAATAGCATTGAAAATCCCTTTTATTTGTTTATTTTTTCATCGGAGAAGATCCAGTCCAGCTGCCATGCCAGACTCTGGAAAGAGGCTCTGCTTAAAAGAGTCACCAGGACAGAGCACATGAAACATGTAAGATGGCTTTGATGCTGAATCAGCATAACATGGATTGAATGGGGCCGAATCCTTCCCTCCCTCCCTCCCTCCTTGCAATCTGCCAGACTCCGAAAACACTGCAGGGAAAAAAACCTGAGAACAACAATTGGTGCATTCAGGAGCATCCAAACTCTTCCTTTTAAAATTCACTTTTTTTTTTTTTTCCTACCAACTTCCCTATCTGGCTTTGTTTGGTCTCTGTTCAATTTTGTTTTTGTTTTTTTCTTTTCTTTTGAATGTTGTCCCTTAAGCTTTCGAATAAAATTAAGAATTGGAAATGGAAAAAAAAAAAGGGGGGGGGAAATCCCTAAAGATGATTAAACAACATATAGATTTGAAGCCTGAAATATTTTTATTAGAATAGAATAGAATAGAATAGAATAGAATAGAATAGAATAGAATAGAAATTAGAATTAGAATAGAATTAGGACAGAATAGAATAGAATGGAATGGAATAGAATAGAATTATAGAATAATATGGAATGGAATAGGATAGGATAGGATAGGATAGGATAGGATAGGATAGGATAGGATAGGATAGGATAGGATAGAGTGGGATGGGATGGGTTGAGATGGAATGGAATAGAATAGAATATCGAAATAAAGAATAGAATAGAATAGAATAGAATAGAATAGAATATGAGAGAATAGAATAGAATAGAATAGAATAGAATAGAATAGAATAGAATAAGAAAGAAATGAAAAGGAAAGGAAAGGAAAGGAAAGGAAAGGAAAGGAATGGAATGGAATGGAATGGAATGGAATGGAATAGAATGGAATAGAATAGAATAGAATAGAATAGAATAGAATAGAATAGAATAGAATAGAATAGAATAGAATAGAATAGAATAGAATAGACAAGGAATTTGTCTTGATGCAAATGCTGTCAGTGCACATAAAAAGAAAAGAATTGAGAATCATAAGGTACAACACTTGATGATAGTCATAGGGTACAATTAGGGTACAATTAGGATTGGTACCTGAGGATTATAGTAAAGGAAAAAAACATACTGAATTATACAGCTGTGTGAAAAAATCCTGCACACTTTACAGTTTATGGTTTACGGTTTATGGCATTTTTTTGGATACGCCATTGATTTTGTGATATTTCATGCTAACCGCTATGCAAATATTGCTATATTTAAATAAATACTGGTGGTTTTTAAGTGGAAAGTATCAGCTTTTTGCAATTTGGTGCTGTTTGGATGGGGATTGTAAATGCTTACCATGCATGCTTACAATGTCTATGAAAACGGATTAACTGATACATACCCAGTGGCATACGTGTTGCAATTACTAAGGGTAATTCTCGTGTTTGGTTCATATTTTTACTGTTTGTGGGCCTGAAAACAACTGTTGAGGTAACCAAACATGGTTACTAATATGAAATTGACCAGCCCTTATTGCTGCCGTTGTTAAGTTGGTCACACGGTCGTTAAGGGGAAATCTGAAATTGCCGTTGATTGTGCTCATCAAAAGAGTTGCAAAAGGGGGGGTTACATGGACACACACACCCCCGGGACGCTGCAACCATCGTAAATAGGAGTCAGTGGCCAAGCCTCTGAATTTTTGATCATGTGACCGTGGGGAATGCTGCAACGGTCGTAAGTGTGGGAAACGGTCCTAAGTCACTTTTTTCAGTGCCAGTTGCAACTTCAAACAGTCACCAAATGGATGTCTAATCTAAAGCAAAGAAGGACGAAGGGTGATTGACAGCAGTCTTCCAATATTTGAAGGGCTGCTCCAAAGAAGAGAGAAGAGGGTCAAGCTATTTGGTAGAAGCAACCTGGAACTAAGGAGAAACTTCCAAAGAGTGAGGGCAGTTAGCCGGTGGAACTGCCAGCCACCAGAAGTCGTGGGTGCTCCATCACTGGAGGTTTTTGACAAGAGACCAGATAGCCATTGGTCAAACATGGCACAAGGTTGGGCTAGCTGACCTCAGAGGTCCCTTCCAACTCTGCTATTCTGCAGATTGACCGTACTAAGCGCAATATTGGATTTCTACCTTAATGGACTCAACTTGAGTGACTCAACGCAACATCGGAAGATTATCGTCAGTGGAAAATCTTCAGATATCTTCTTTCCTTCCTTTCTATTCCTTCATGCCTCCCTCCCTCCCTTCTTTTTCTACCTCTTTCCTCCTTCTTTCCTTTCCTTCTCTCCCATCCCTCGCTATATTTTTCTTTATTGCTTTCCTTTCTCTTCCTTCATCCTCCCCTCTTTCTTTCTTTATTCTTCCTATTCTTCTTTCTTTCTATTCTCTTTCCTTTTTCTATTCTTTTCTTTCTTTTCCCTTCCTCCCTCCTTGCCTTCTTTTTCTCCCTTCCTCTGTTCAATTTTGTTTTTGTTTTTTTCTTTTCTTTTGAATGTTGTCCCTTAAGCTTTTGAATAAAATTAAGAATTGGAAATGGAAAAAAAAGGGGGAAATCCCTAAAGATGATTAAACAACATATAGATTTGAAGCCTGAAATATTTTTATTAGAATAGAATAGAATAGAATAGAATAGAATAGAATAGAATAGAAATTAGAATTAGAATTAGAATTAGAATTAGAATTAGAATTAGAATTAGAATTAGAATTAGAATTAGAATTAGAATTAGGACAGAATAGAATAGAATGGAATGGAATAGAATAGAATTATAGAATAATATGGAATGGAATAGGATAGGATAGGATAGAGTGGGATGGGATGGGTTGAGATGGAATGGAATAGAATAGAATAGAATATCGAAATAAAGAATAGAATAGAATAGAATAGAATAGAATAGAATAGAATAGAATAGAATAGAATAGAATAGAATAGAAATAGAATAGAATAGAATAGAAATAGAATAGAATAGAATAGAATAAGAAAGAAATGGAAAGGAAAGGAATGGAATGGAATGGAATGGAATGGAATGGAATGGAATGGAATGGAATAGAATAGAATAAGAAAGAAATGGAAAGGAAAGGAATGGAATGGAATGGAATGGAACGGAACAGAACAGAACAGAACAGAACAGAACAGAACAAAATAGACAAGGAATTTGTCTTTCTTTGTCTTTTCTTTTCTTTCTTTTCCCTTCCTTCTTCTCTCTCTCTCTCTCTCCTTTCCCTTTTTCCTTCCCTCCTCCATTCATTTTCTTCTTCTTTCTCTCTCTCCTCCTTCTCTTCCTATTCCGTGTTCCAATCCTTCCTAAGGAACCCCAAACCATACCCAGTGGGTGGAAAGGAATAACCATATCCCACCAACCGCTATTGAGCAAAAGTTAATGACCTCCCTGGTTATTTCTGCAGAGACAAACTTAGCAGCTGGAAAAAAAAAAAAAAAAAAAGAGTTTTTCTTCAGCCAGATGGCCTGACCAGCAATTAATGAGGCCAGGAGTCAGTCTGAGCGCTAGAAACAATAGATAAATCAGCAGGGAGAGAGAGAGAAAAACCTTCACAAGAAAATGTCTCCTTCAGCCATAAAATAACACAAGGCACACACACACACAGAGGGAGAGGGAGAGGGAGAGAGAGAGAACAGCACTCTTGCAAAGAACCGCAGTTGTTCTACAAGGCTTTCAATTTGCTCAAGGGGAAAAGCTGGCAGAGCAGAACAAATGAAGTGAGGTTGTTGGCTGCAGGGAGGGGCTGGGACGGAGGGGGGAGAACTTCAGAAGGGATGGTGATGGACCTGGACCCCCTGGGAAATGGGGAGGAGGGAAGGAGGGAGGGAGGGAGGGAAGAGAAGATAGAAGGAGGGGAGGGAGGAAGAGTGGAAGGAAGGAAGTTAGGGAGGGAAAGAGGGAGGAAGAGAGGAAGGAAGGAAATGGAGGGAAGGGAGAAGGAGGGAAGGGAGGAAGGGTGGAAGGAAGGAAGTTAGGGAGGGAGAGAGGGAGGGAGGGAAGGGAAGCAGAGGGAGAGAGGAAGGAAGGAAGGAAATGGAGGGAAGGGTGGAAGGGTGGAAGGAAGGAAGTTAGGGAGGGAGGGAGGGAAGGAGGGAGGGAGGGAGGGAGGGAAGAGAAGATAGAAGGAGGGGAGGTAGGAAGAGTGGAAGGAAGGAAGTTAGGGAGGGAGAGAGGGAGGGAGAGAGGAAGGAAGGAAATGGAGGGAAGGGAGAAGGAGGGAAGGAAGGGTGGAAGGAAGGAAGTTAGGGAGGGAGAGAGGGAGGGAAGGGAGAGAGGAAGGAAGGAAGGAAATGGGGGGAAGGCAGAAGGAGGGAAGGAAGGAAGAGTGGAAGGAAGGAAGTTAAGGAGGGAGAGAGGGAGGGAAGAGAAAGAAGGAGGGGAGGGAGGAAGAGTGGAAGGAAGGAAGTTAGGGAGGGAGAGAGGGAGGGAAGGGAGAGAGGAAGGAAGGAAGGAAATGGGGGGAAGGGAGAAGGAGGGAAGGGAGGAAGGGTGGAAGGAAGGAAGTTAAGGAGGGAGAGAGGGAGGGAAGAGAAGATAGAAGGAGGGGAGGGAGGAAGAGTGGAAGGAAGGAAGTTAGGGAGGGAGAGAGGGAGGGAAGGGAGAGAGGAAGGAAGGAAGGAAATGGGGGGAAGGGAGAAGGAGGGAAGGGATGAAGGGTGGAAGGGTGGAAGGAAGGAAGTTAAGGAGGGAGAGAGGGAGGGAAGAGAAGATAGAAGGAGGGGAGGGAGGAAGAGTGGAAGGAAGGAAGTTAGGGAGGGAGGGAGAGAGGGAGGGAAGGGAGAGAGGAAGGAAGGAAGGAAATGGGGGGAAGGGAGAAGGAGGGAAGGGAGGAAGGGTGGAAGGAAGGAAGTTAAGGAGGGAGAGAGGGAGGGAAGAGAAGATAGAAGGAGGGGAGGGAGGAAGAGTGGAAGGAAGGAAGTTAGGGAGGGAGAGAGGGAGGGAAGAGAGAGAGGAAGGAAGGAAGGAAATGGGGGGAAGGGAGAAGGAGGGAAGGGAGGAAGGGTGGAAGGAAGGAAGTTAAGGAGGGAGAGAGGGAGGGAAGAGAAGATAGAAGGAGGGGAGGGAGGAAGAGTGGAAGGAAGGAAGTTAGGGAGGGAGAGAGGGAAGGAGGAAATGGAGGGTAGGAAGGATAGGGATAGAATGGAGGAACAGAGGAAAGATGGGGATGGAAGGGAGGAAGGGAGAGAAGAGGAGGGAAGGGACAACAAGGAGGGAAGGGAGGAAGTTAGGGAGGGAAGATGGGATAGGGAGGAAGGAAGAAAATGGAGGGAAGTGAGAAAGAGGGAAGGAAAGACAGGAAGGAAGGAAGGAAGGAGGGAGGGAGAGAGGGAAGGAAGGAAGGAAGGAAGGCAGGCAGGCAGGCAGGAAGGAAGGAAGGAAGGAAGGAAGGAAGGAAGGAAAAGAGGAGCTCATCCTGGATCAGCTGTTAATTCTACTCATTGCCAGTGGAACCAAATCTCCTCCACCCTTCCAAAAATGTAGACATGCAAATCTGAAGCAGCTCCACCTTCCAAGGCCTCTTTATGAATTAAATGGCTTTTGCTCGATTTTATGGCCAGGGGTTGATCTTGCT
Organism: Hydrophis major; assembly: GCA_033807585.1. Classification (NCBI taxonomy): domain Eukaryota; kingdom Metazoa; phylum Chordata; class Lepidosauria; order Squamata; family Elapidae; genus Hydrophis; species Hydrophis major. The sequence continues at coordinate 280,679 of CM066332.1, forward strand.
TCAGCAGTTGCCGGCTTTCCATTTCTAGGAACAGTAAATGTGCTCATAAATCTCTGGTGTGCATGGTACACACACAAACACACACACACACACACAAGTGCCCCCTCCTTCCCAACAGAGGCTGTTAGCGAGAAAGTTGCTTACTTGGGCATTATCTCACCTCGTTGGCTCACAAGAACTCAGCAGAAGTTTTTTTACAGCCTTTTTCCCCTCTGCTCTTCACCTCTCGGCAACCAGAATAACAGAAAGGATAGAGTCAGAAGGGAACTTGGAGGTCATCTAGTCCACCCAACCCTGCTCAAGCAAGAGACCCTAAACCAGGGGTGCCCAACCTTGGAACTTGAAGACTTGTGGACTTCAACTCCCAGCATTCCCCAGCCAGCCTCAGACTTTAAAGGACCCTGGCTGGGGAATTCTGGGAACTTAAAGTCCATCCATTTTAAAGCATGCTGGCTGGGGAATTCTGGGAGTGGAAGTCTCCCCATCTTAAAGTATAACGGCTGGGGAATTCTGGGAATAGCAGTCCATTCATGGGGAATTGTGAGGCTTGAAGTTGATCCACGCTGCCTGGGGAATTCTGGGAGTTGAAGTCCACCCTTCTGAAAGCTGCCAAGGTTGACAAAGACCGCTTGTGTGCGGACTAAAAATAGAACATTGATCTGATTTCCATTATCAGCCCACTCAGTGAGTAACCAAAAGGCATTATCCTCACTCATGAGCTCCTTCCCATCTCCTTGCGGTGATGATGTTTGTGATCAAGAGGCATCGGTGGATGATGGGCACCCTGGGAGGTGAGGAGGGGGAGAAGGAAGCCCTGCAGGTTTTGGAGGAGTTTGTCTCAGAAAGGAAAAGCTGAAATTTGTAGCATGGCTCAACAGTAGGCAAACTGCCTCTTCCAGAACATAAGATTTAGAAGTTCCATCCATTGTACCTCACTTTGCACAGGATCTCCTGCTTGAGCAGGGGGTTGGACTAGATGACCTCAAAGCTCCCTCCCTTGTTGTTCTGCTATTCATTCCCTTGATTTCCAGTGCTTAAACGGATGCCTAATGCCAATGCAATCTGTTATGCTCCCAAAAGCCACACAATCAGAGGTGGGATTCAGCCAGTTCGGACCGGTTCGGGAGAACCAGTAGCAGAAATGTTGAGAAGTTGGGAGAACCGGCCAGTCCCACCTCGGATTCACCCCGCCAAGCCCATCTCTTCTCTGCCTCCCATCGAGTCCCAGCTGATCGGCTGGGTCTCCTTGGGTTGCCCTGCCCAGGAGAACGGAGCTGGAAAGCAGGTTAGTGGGGTGTGGGGAGGGAAGGGGGATTTGGCAGTATATCCTTCCCCTGCCACGCCCACCAAGCCACGCCCACCAAGCCACGCCCACAGAACCGGTAGTTTTAAAAAAAATTGAATCCCACCACTGCACACAATCCTAGGCTGCATCAAAAGACAGAGAGACTCAAGATCACGTGACGTGTTATTCCCACTTTATAATGCCTCGGTAAAGGCCACACGTGGAATACGGCATGATGCATCCAGTTTTGGTGGCCCCAATGTCAAAAAAGATGTCGAGACTCTAGAACAGGGGTCTCCAACCAGAGAGGATGAGGGGACTGGCAGCTCAACCACCTGAAGAACGGTTGCAGGAATTGTGCAAGTCTACTTTGATGAAAAGAAGGACCATAAAGCCCTCCCCTCATATTCAGGAGGCCATGAGTTCAATCTGCACTTAGAGGCAGATATTTCTCTCTCTCTGGACACAATGAGAAGATATCTGCTGAAACAAAACTCCACACTGGCAACAGGAAAGGCAACCGGCCAGTAAAACACT
>CM066332.1:284057-484057 GCA_033807585.1 Hydrophis major
GGAATGGAATGGAATGGAATGGAATAGAATGGAATAGAATAGAATAGAGAATGGAATGGAAGAAGAGGAGAGGAGAGGAGAGGAGAGAAGAGAAGAGAAGAGAAGAGAAGAGAAGAGAAGAGAAGAAGGAAAGAATAGAATAGAATGGAATGGGATTAGATGGGATGGAAGAGGAGAGGAGAGGAGAAGAGAGGAGAAGAGAAGAGAGGAAAGGAGAGGAGAGGAGAGGAGAGAATTCTTCTATTGGCCAAATGTGATTGGACATACAAAGAATTTTTCTTGGTGCAAATTCTCTCAGTGTCCATGAAAGAAAAAAAATACATTCGTCAAGAGTTAAGAATCATCAGGTACAACACTTAATGATAGTCAGAGGGTACAAGAAGCCATCAAATCATACTTGGGAACAGCCAATATAAATTGTTAGGATACAAGCAACAAGGTTACAGACATACAGTTATAAGTGGGAGGAAATGAGTGAAAGGAAGGTTAGGACAATTGATAGTAATAGTAATGCAGACTTTGTAATAGTTGAACAGTGTTGAGGGAATTATTTGTTTAGCAGAGTGATGGCTTTCGGGGGAAAAAACTCCCCTTGTGTCTTGTTGCTCTGGTGTGCAGGGCTCCATAGCATCGTTTTGAGGGAAGGAGTTGGAACAGTTTGTGTTTGGGATCTGAGGGGTCTATGGATATTTTCACAGCCCTCTTCTTGACTCGTGCAGGATACAGGTCCTCCATGGAAGGCAGGTTGGCTGCCATTGTTTTTTCTGCAGTCCTAATTCCTCTCTGGAGTCTGTGTCTGTCCTGTTGGGTTGCAGAACCAAACCAGACAGTGATAGAGGTGCAGATGACAGACTCCATCATCCCTCTGTAAAACTTACAGATTCAGATTAACAGAGTTGGAAGGGACCTTGTAGGTCATCTAGTCCAAACCCCCACCCCACCCCCGGTCTGTATCAGCAGGTCCTTGAGGCCGTTTGAGCTTCCTGAGTTGGCGCAGAAAGAACATTCTTTGTTGTGCTTTTTCGATGACGTTTTGGATGTTAAGTTATTGTGGCTATGACAAACCCCACTCCGTGTCAATCTCCTTTCGAGAAGAATTTCCTTGCCAGAAAAATCCCATTACTGCACTTCCGTGAGTTGTTGTTGTTGTTTTTTTTAAAAAAGTTTAAATTGTCGTTCTGCATTTGCCCACAAATCCTTCAGGTTTATTGATTGCCGAGTGCTTGGCACCCTCTCGTCTTCTGGTGGAGCACTTATGAGAAATCAGGGCCTGAATGAAACAGGAGGAACCTTTATGCCATTCCAGACAAGTGGCTCTCCAGCCTCTTCTTAAAAAACCTCCAGCGTTGGAGCGTTCACAACTTCTGGTGACAAGAAGTTGCACCGGTGATTTGTTCGCACCGTCAAGAAATCCCTCCTTCGTTCCAAGTTGCTTCTCTTCTTGATAAGTTCCCATCCATTGCTTCTTGTCCTGCCTCTTTGGAGAATAGCTTGACTCCCTCTTCTTTGGGGCAGCCCCTGAGATATTGGAAGACTGCTATCATGCATCCAGTTGTAAAAAAAAAGACGTTGAGACTCTGGAAAGAATGCAGGGAAGAGCAACAAAGAAGATTACGGGGCTGGAGGCTAAAACATAGGAAGAACAATGGTAGGAATTGGGCCTGTGTAGTTTAATGAAAAGGACTAGGGGGGACATGACAGCAGCCTTCCAATATCTCAGGGGCTGCCCCAGAGAGGAGGAAGGGATCAAATTATTCTCCAAAGAACCTGAAATCAGGACAAGGAGCAACAGATGGAAACTCATCAAGGAGAGAAGCAATTGAGAACAAAGGAGGGATTTCTTCACAGTTAGAACAATGAACCGTATCAACCCTCGGTGCCAGAAAATGATATTTGTCATACGTTTTTAAATGTTCAGTTAACCGATTGTCATGTTTAATGAATAAAAATATAATAACAATGAATAAAAAGAAAGCCCAGGCTTAGTTTTCCAGCAGAAGTAATTCTACCTAGATTGGTTTGAACAATTAACCAGTGGAACTCCTTGCCTCCAGAAGTTGTGAATGCTCCAACACTGGGAGTTTTTCAGAAGATGTTGGATAGCCCTTTGTCTGAAGTGGTGTAGGGTTTCCTGCCTAGGCAGGGGGTTGGACTAGAAGACCTCTAGGGTCCCTTCCAACTCTGTTATTCTATGTCCCCCTTAGTCCTTCTTTTCATCAAAGGAGACATCCCCAATTCCTGTAACCATTCGTCGCATGTTTTAGCTCTTTATGGCTCTTCTCTGCACTTTTTCCAGAGTCTCAACCTCTTTCTTTATATCGTGGCAACAAGAATCACGTTAACAGATGAGGCCAAGCTATTTAGAAGCCACGTAAAGTCCAGGAGATATTTTGGAGACTGCTTCCTCTGCAATCTCCATGGTGTCTGGGGGCTGTGACCTGCCAGAGAAGGTTGCCCCAAAGCGATTCAAGAATCAGAGATGGATGGATGGCTTCGGCTAAGCAAAAAATTGTGTGATATCCAGAGCCCTTTTTCCAGTTTTTCTGCAGAGTTTGCAAAACCTCGTTTGCTAAAGGAGAAAATGAAGACCAGAAAGAAGAAGGGGAAAAAAAAAACAGTAGACTTTTTTTTTTTTGCATGATATGGATTAAAAAAAGATGCACTTAGGATTTGTGGTTTTGAGGCTTGGGGGGGGGGGAACTGGGTAATAGGGAAAAAAAAGGACCACATTGGCTCCCTTCTTTGACAGTTGGTGATTTTTTTGCAAGGTCACTGAAAATGCAAAATTAAAACACCAAACCAACTAGCAGCATCAAAGTCTAAAGCAATACTAATTCAAATACAATACAAATGCAGTTAAGGAGCAGTTCAAATGCAATTCATTTTAAAGTGAGCTTTTTTCTTTCGGCTATTATTCTCTCCTTCCATAGTTTTGCTTGTTTCTTTCTTTCCTTCCTTATTCTCACCCTTTCCTTCTTTCCTCTCCCTTTTCCTTTTTTCCTTCCTTCCTTCTTCCCACCCTCCTTCCTTCCTTGTCTCTCTCCCTTTTCTTTCTCCCTTCCTTTCTTTCTCTTTCCTTCTTTCTTTCTCTCTTCCCATTTTTTATCTTTCTCTTTCCTTCCTTCCTTCATTCTTTCTTTCCTTCCTTTCCCTTTTTTCCTCTTCCTTCCTTCCTTCCCTCCCTTCTTTCTTCCTTCTCTCTCTCCTTTTCTTTCTTTTTTCCTTCTCTTCTTTCTTTCTCTTCCTGTTTTTATCTCTCTTTCCTCCCTTCCTTCCTTCTTCTTTCTTTCCTTCCCTTCCCTTCCCTTTTTTCCTCTTTCTTTCTTCCTTCCCTCCCTTCTTCCTTCCTTCTCTCTCTCCCTTTTCTTTCTTTCTCTTTTCCTTCCCTTTCTTTCTCTCTTCCTGTTTTTATCTTTCTCTTCCCTTCATTCCTTCTTCCCTTCCTACCTTCCTTCTCCTTCTTTCTTTGCTTCCTTTCCCTTTTTTCCTTTCTTACTTTCTTCCTTCCCTCCTTTCTTACTTCCTTGTCTCTCTCCCTTTTCTTTCTTTCTTTCTTTTTTCTTTCTTCCTTTTCTTCCCTTCTTCCTTTCTCTCTTCCTGTTTTTTATCTTTGTCTTTCCTCCCTTCATCCCTTCCTACCTTCTTTCTCCTTTTTTCCTTCCTTTCCCTTTTTCCTTCCTTTCCTCCCTCCTTCCTTCCTTGTCTCTTCCTTTCCTTCCTTCCTTCTTTCCTTTCTTTTCTTTCTTCCTGTTTTTTACCTTTCTCTTTCCTTCCTTCATCCCTTCCTACCATCTCCTTCTTTCCTTCCTTTCCCTCCTTTTTTCTTCTTTCCCTCCTTCCTTCATTGGGTTGCTTCTTATATTCTTTGTAAAACTTTTTGTAAAAATGATTTATAAAAGACAAAAGAGGTGAGATGCTCTCTTTCGAAAAAGCAGGTGTTTTTGAAACAATGTCAAGACAGATTTGGTGAGATTGCTCTTTCTTTTTTTAAAAAAAAAAAAATTAAGTGCCCCAGAAGGTCCCCAAAAAACCTTTTTCCAGAAGAACCCCAATTTCTTTTTTTAAAAAAGAGAATCTCTCCATATTCACCCTCCCCCCACACACACTAAGCCCATTCGCAGCCCCCTCCCCAGTTTCTCTTCTTCTCCAGTTTCATCTCTTTCTATTTCAATCGAAGCGCAAAAGGGCAGCCATTTCATTTTTTAAAAGTCTCTTTGAAGACTTTTTTTTTTTTTTGAAAGCCCGAAATAATAAGATGGAAAGAAATGGGATCGAACCAGGGCTAAAAATGGAACGTCTCCATTCCAAAGAGGACTCTCAGATAGCAAAATGAACAATAAAACATGGCAACGGCCAAAAAAAAAACACCACAAATTGTGCTGCGTGATCCACTAATAATTTCTTTGGAGGTTTTTGCTATAAAGCTTCGACAAAATACAATTGGTCCTCAACTTACCACAGTGCATTTAATGACTGTTTGAAGTTGCAGCACTGGCCAAAAAAAAAAAAAAGTGACTTATAATTCATAGAGAAACAGAGTTGGAAGGGACCCTGGAGGTCATCTAGTCCAACCCCCTGCTCGAGCAGGAGAGTCTGCTCCAAATCTCTGCCTTGACCTAGGATCGAACTCACAGCCTCCTGATTGTGAGGCAAGAAGCTCCACCACTTAGCCACCGGAGCTGGCTTTTCCACACTTACGACCACGGCAGCTTTCCCACCATTGGTGGGATTCAAATTTTTTAATGACTGGTTCTGTGGGCGTGGCTTGGTGGGCGTGGCTTGGTGGGCATGGCAGGGGAAGGTTACTGCAAAATCCCCCTTCCCTCCCCACCCCACTAACCTGCTTTCCAGCTCCGTTCTCCTGTGCAGGGCAACCAAAGCAGACCTAGCTGATCATCTGGGACTCAATGGGAGGCAGAGAAGAGATGGGCTTGGCGGGTTCTCCGAACTACTCCAAATTTCTGCTACCGGTTCTCCAGAACTGGCCAGAACCGGCTGAATCCCACCTCTGATGTTAACCCTTCAATGCACCTTGTATCCTATAAATACAGCAACATAGTGCTGCAGAGCATGTGTTTAATGTTTCAACACCGATTTCATTGCAAGTGCCAGTAAAATAAATATATGTTTAATTTGATCGACCATTTACATTTCTATTCCTGTTAAGTTGTTATTGTAGGGGCCCCCGGACACTGCTTTGCCCATCATGCTGTTAAGACGTCCCTGCCTTCCCATGCATGCTGCTTAGAATTGAATAGAATAGAGCCAGAAGGGACCATGGAGGTCTTCTAGTCCAGCCCTCTGGTCAAGCAGGAGAACCTATACCTTGTCCTCCTTCTCTATCCAGGACTCTTCCTGCTCTTCAATGCTCTACTCCTCTTAGACCTTTAAAATCAAATAATAACCATCAGATAAAATATCTACAGACCCTTCACATCCCAAACACAAACTGTTTCAACTCCTTCTCTCAAAACGAGGCTGTAGAGCCCTGCACACCAGAACAACTAGACACAAGGGGAGTTTTTTTCCCTGAACACCATCACTCTGCTAAACAAATAATTCCTTCAACAAGTCTGCTCTACTACCCTGTTTCTCCAACAATACGCCCTCCCCCAATAGGAAGTCCCAGCATGTTTTATAGGCATGAAATGAAATTAAGCCCCTCCCCCCCAAATTAAGGCCTATATTAAAACATGCAAAATGGGGGGGAATGGTGTGGGGGGGGGCTTGCCGTTAGGAAGTACTTTTGTGGCACACCTGGATATGGGGCTGCCTGCGTTGACCCCGATACGAAGTGCCCCACCAACGCCGAGGTCAACATCCAAGCCGTTGCCGCCCACCCGCAGATTCAAGGGGGGGGAAATTAAGTCACCCCTGAAAAGGCAACCTAGCCATTTTTGGGGGGCTCAAAAAAAAAAAAAAAAGACCGGCCTTATTATATGAGAAACACAATATTACTATTAATCTTCTCATAACTCTTTATTGTCCATCCCCTCCCACTTGTGACTGTGTGACTGTAACTTTGTGGCTTGTATCCTTACGATTTATACTGATTGTTTCCTAGTATGTTTTGATGGCTTATTGCACCCTATGACTATTATTAAGTGTTGCACCTGATGATTCTTGACTCTTGACGAATGTCTCTTTTCTTTTATGTACACTGAGAGCATTTGCACCAAGACAAATTCCTTGTGTGTCCAACCACACCTGGCCAATAAAAGAATTCTATTCTATCCTATCCTATCCTATTCTATCCTATCCTATTCTGTTTTGTTCTATTCCATTCCATTCCATTCTATTCTATTCTACTCTGTTTTATTCTTATTGCACTCTATGATTATTATTAAGTGTTGCACCTCATGACTCTTGACGAATGTATGTTTTATTTTATGCATACTTAGAGCATTTGCACCAAGACACAATCACATGTAGCCAATAAAGAATTCTATGCTATGCTATTCTAATTCTATTCTATTCTATTTTGTTCTGTTCTGTTCTATTCTATTCTATTCTATTCTATTCTATTCTATTCTATTCTATTCTATTCCTATTCCAATTCCAATTCCAATTCCAATTCCAATTCCAATTCCAATTCCAATTTTAATTTTAATTTTAATTTTAATTTTAATTTTAATTTTAATTTTAATTTTAATTTTAATTCTAATTCTAATTCTAATTCTAATTCTAATTCTAATTCTAATTCTAATTCTAATTCTAATCTATTCTCTTCTTTATTCTGATATTCTATTCCAGGGGTGTCCAACCTTGGCAAGGCTGAGCTTTGCTGGCTGAGGAACTCTGGGAGTTGAAGTCCACAAGTCTTAAAGTTGCCAAGGTTGGACACCTCTATTCTATTCTATTCTATTCTATTCTATTCTATTCTATTCTATTCTATTCTATTCTTTATTCTGATATTCTATTGCATTCCATTTTATTCCATTCCATATATTCTACTCTCTCCTATTCTCTTCTCTTCTTTATTCTGATGTTCTATTCTGTTCTATTCTGTTCTGTTCTGTTCTGTTCTGTTCTGTTCCAGGCTGCAACCCAGTCCCGTCCTTACAACGGGCATCTCTAGAGAAAAACCTTTGGGAGGCGTCCTTCACACGCCTCCTCCTTCCAGCATCCTTCTCCCCACCATTCCTCCGCATCACTCCGGGCGCAGCCACGCGACTTGCTCCTCGCGTCGCCTCTCCCACCCACCCACCCGTCCGTGGGGGAGATTCCCCTGGAGACGTTCCTCCGACAGCGTGGGGAGAAGAGCCGCTCCCGCCATCTCCCCTCAAGAAGAGGCAGGCACGGAGAAAGCCTCTGAGAACGTGCAGAGAGCCGGAGGATCCCGGATGCCAAAGTCGGGGCTCCCTTCTGCCCACTCCACTGAGCGACGCTCCCAAACCAGAGGGCCGACAAGGCGCAGAGCCCCTGAGAACTTGCAGAGAGCCGGACAATGCCCGAAAGAGGCAGAGAGAGCGCCTCTGAGAACGTGCAGAGAGCCGGAGCCAGGCGCCAAAGTGGAGGGGTCCCTTTCGCCCACTCCCCCGCCCCCAAACTAGAGGGCCGACAAGGCGCAGAGCCCCTGAGAATGTGCAGAGAGCCGGACAATACCCGAAAGAGACAGAGAGAGCGCCTCTGAGAACGTGCAGAGGGCCGGAGGGTGCCAGGGAACAAAGCTTCGATTCACTCCGCCGTCCGACGCCCCGAAAAAAAAAAAAAAAGGCAGGGAAGAGAGGGAGCCTCTGGGGACGTGCAGAAAGCCGAAGGATACGAGGCGTCGACGCCAGGGCAACCTAGTCTACTCACCCCACCATCCGACGCCCTCAAACAAGAAGCAGGCAAGAAAGAGCGTCTCTGAGAACGTGCAGAGAGCCGGAGAGTGCCGGGCGCCAAACTCGGGGCGGGGCGGGGGAATGACTCTCTTCTGCCCAGTCGGTCGAAGGACGCCCCGAAAGAAAAGGCAGCAAGGGCTTCTGAGAACGTGCAGAGAGCCGGGAGGGGGGGAGCCCGAAAGAGGCCGAGAGAGCGCCTCTGAGAACGTGCAGAGAGCTGGAGCCAGGCGCCAAAGTGAGGGGTCCCTTCCGCCCACTCCGCCGCCCCCAGACCAGAGGGCCGACAAGGCGCAGAGCCTCTGAGAACGTGCAGAGAGCCGGGGGGGAGCCCGAAAGAGGCCAAGAGAGCGCCTCTGAGAACGTGCAGAGAGCCGGAGGGAGCCAGGCGGCAAAGTGGAGGGGTCCCTTCCGCCCACTCTCCCGCCCCCAAACTAGAGGCCGACAAGGCGCAGAGCCTCTGAAAACGTGCAGAGAGCCGGGGGGGGGAGCCCGAAAGAGGCCGAGAGAGCGCCTCTGAGAACGTGCAGAGAGCTGGAGCCAGGCGCCAAAGTGAGGGGTCCCTTCCGCCCACTCCGCCGCCCCCAGACCAGAGGGCCGACAAGGCGCAGAGCCTCTGAGAACGTGCAGAGAGCCGGGGGGGAGCCCGAAAGAGGCCAAGAGAGCGCCTCTGAGAACGTGCAGAGAGCCGGAGGGAGCCAGGCGGCAAAGTGGAGGGGTCCCTTCCGCCCACTCTCCCGCCCCCAAACTAGAGGCCGACAAGGCGCAGAGCCTCTGAAAACGTGCAGAGAGCCGGGGGGGGGGAGCCCGAAAGAGGCCGAGAGAGCGCCTCTGAGAACGTGCAGAGAGCTGGAGCCAGGCGCCAAAGTGAGGGGTCCCTTCCGCCCACTCCGCCGTCCCCAAACTAGAGGCCGACAAGGCGCAGAGCCTCTGAGAACGTGCAGAGAGCCGGAGCCAGGCGGCAAAGTGGAGGGGTCCCTTCCGCCCACTCCGCCGCCCCCAGACCAGAGGGCCGACAAGGCGCAGAGCCTCTGAGAACGTGCAGAGAGCCGGGGGGGAGCCCGAAAGAGGCCAAGAGAGCGCCTCTGAGAACGTGCAGAGAGCTGGAGCCAGGCGCCAAAGTGAGGGGTCCCTTCCGCCCACTCCGCCGTCCCCAAACTAGAGGCCGACAAGGCGCAGAGCCTCTGAGAACGTGCAGAGAGCCGGAGCCAGGCGGCAAAGTGGAGGGGTCCCTTCCGCCCACTCCGCCGTCCCCAAACCAGAGGGCCGACAAGGCGTAGAGCCTCTGAGAACGCGCAGAGAGCCAGAGTGTGCCCGAAAGAGGCCGAGAGAGAGAGAGAGCGCCTCTGAGAACGTGCAGAGAAAGCAAGCGGGTTCCCAAACTTCCCAGCGTCCCAGCCGGAGGAGAGAGGGGGGGGGGCAAGCAGAGGCATGCGCGCGCCCCCGAAGTCCCCCGCGCGCGCGCCCCCGCCCCCCTCCCTCCCTCCCTCCCTGGAGCCGAGCCGGGGCAGCCTCCTCCTCGGCTCTCCCCGCCTCCCACCTGGGCCGTCCGGAGCAGCCTCCCCGCGCCCGGCCCAGACCGGCCTCCGCCTGCCGTCGAAAGCAGCGCTCTTCCCGGGCCAGGCGGCGGCGACGGCGGCGGCTCCGGAGCCTCGGAAGCAGCCGGCAGCCCTCCCGGGCGGCGCTGGCGGGGATGCCCAAGCGGAGCTAAGCATGGCCCGGCTCCCCCCTTCGCTGCTGCGCCTCCTCCTCCTCCTCTTCCTCCCTCCGCTGCTGCAGAGCCGGCGCTGCTCCTCTTGCTTCTGGTTCGCCACGCCGGATACGGTGCAGTGCCGCTTCGTGGTGCTGCAAGAGCCGCCGGCGGAGCTGCCGTCCGCGGTGCGCAACTTGACCGTGGTGGGCGGCAACCTGACCGTGCTGAGCCCGGCGGCCTTTGCGGGCGGCTGGGAGCCGCGGGGTTGGGCTCGACGACCTTTGCTTCACTTAACGTGGTTGGCTTTGCTCCGGAGCGGCATCGAAGCGCTGGAAGAAGCGGCTTTCGCCGGGCTGCCGTCCTTGGCCGCGCTGGATTTAAGCCACAACCCGCTGCGTCGCGTCTCGCCCGGCGCTTTCCTCTTCTGCGCCCGCTTGCACCGGCTTAGCCTCAACGGGGTGCTGACGAACGGACGGACGGCCGAAGAAGTGCTCGGTTCGGCTCTGGCCAACCTCAGCCTTGAGCGCCTGGAAGTGGCCGGCAACGGGTTGCGCTCTCTGCCCGCCGGCTGGGCGCTGCCGGCTTCTTTGCAAGAGCTGGACGCGCGCAACAACTCGCTCCGGGCGCCGCGTCCCGACGGGCTGGCCGCGCCTCTGTTGCGCTTGCAGCTGGCGGGCAATCCCCTGACTTGCGACTGTCCCGCTCTGCGACCGCTGCTGCTCTGGCTGGGCAACGCCACGTGGCGGGCGCCGGATCGGCGGGAGCTGCGCTGCGCCGATCCGCCGCAGCTGCGGGACGCGCTGGTGTTGCGCCTTCGGCCCCGCCAGCTTCAGTGCCTGGAGGAAGGGACGGCTTGGGGTCTGCTGGAGCCCGTCGGCGGGCCGGAGCCGAAGGAGCTGGAGACGGTCTCCTACGTCTTCCTGGGCATCGTGCTGGCCTTGATCGGCTTGGTTTTCTTGATGGTGCTTTACCTGAATCGACGGGGCATTAAACGGTGGCTGAACAACCTGCGGGAAGCCTGCCGGGATCAGATGGAGGGGTACCAATACCGCTACGAGCAGGACAGCGACCCCAGGCGGGCCAGCCCGGGGGGCCTCTGAAACCGGGCAGATTTGAAGGAGGTGACACGCACACCCCTTCCTAAACTTGCCAGGGAAGTTGGCAGTACCCCCGAGATTTTCTCTCTGGGGCACCTTCTTTTGATTTCCTGCCCCTCCCCAAAACATTGGACCTCCGAGGGGCAGCCAGCCCTGGTTGGATTGAGATATTGAGGGGGGTCTTGGGTTGGAGCTTTGGATGTCCTTACTAGCTGCCCCGTATCCTGAGATGCCACCGCCAACCTAGCGATGGCATCAGGCAGCTAAGCAGGGTCAGAGCTGGTCAAAGCTTGGAGGGGAGAACTGGAGGCTAGAAGGGAAGGGGGCGAAAAATCAACCTGATCTGGGAAGAAGGGACTGCAGAGATGTGGCTGCAGGACTGAGGCTGTGCCTTAAGTCTGTCTTAGATAACTAGCCTAATTGTTAACCGTGGCTAATCTGGAGAGCCTAAACCAATCTTGGCTAGATGAAAGGCAACCAGGAAGTTGTGCTAAAAATGCCAGAAGCTTGAAGTCGGAAAGGACCGTTTCGGTATGATTTCCAAAGGGACGGATTGAATCCCAGAGAACTGAAAGCCACTTTTAAAAAGGCAGCTCAGTTCTTACGGATGCTCCACTCTTGAACCCGGCACTCTGGATTCGGCCTAGGTTCCTCGCTGCCCACTGAATAGGGGACAGTTGGTGCGAATTCCTCCATCGCAGCCTGGCGCAGAAAGCCAGCTTTGTGCCATGCCAGGACTGCCTTCCGCTGAGACCCCACCCTTCCAAAGCCTCTCCCCTCCCCCACTATAAGGCTCGCGGAGGGGGGGGGTGACAGATACCCAGAAAAAATGCCACGAACCGAAGCCATCTATTCTGCCAACGTAGCTGGCCTCGGAGATTCCTTGCAATAATTTGGATACGGACGGCGGAGGATACCGGGGTTGGTTTTCCCAAAGGAATTAGGGGAAGGGGGATTGGATCCTTGGGAATGAATGAATTCCAGAGCCTGGATGAAACAAACCGGGGTCAGAAATTATGAGGAAAGGATTTCCACTGTCTTCTTGTCTGGAAAAAAAATATGATCAAAGAAAGAGCTTGGTTGCTTTTGCCCTCCCTCTCCAAATCTGTGGTTCTTTCCCCTACCCCAGTTCCAATGGGTCTGTGCCAACTCCCCCGTGCCAGCTATGGAAAGGGGGAGGGTATCCCCCGTCTTCACCTGCCCTTAGTCAGCCCAGGCCTCCCCCCGTCCTTTCCCAGAAGCATGGGTTTCGGAGTCAGTAACTTTCCGCAGGACTGTGAATTTTGAATGATTTCGGACCCAATTCTCACAGACTTTTGAGCTTCAGGGAATGTTGCAATAGAACAGAAAATCCTTTTTCTTTTTTAATTAAAAAACAAAACAAAACACTTTTTGCTGTGTTTCCAATGATTTCAGAAACACACACACATCAAGAACAGATGCCATAATCCCTACGGGGGGAAGATGTCTAGAAGTGAAGCCTGATGAATTTCCTCTGAGTAGATCCATTCCTACCAAATAATTGCTCCTTAGGGAACCGATTTGCTGATTCCCGACGGATCTCTGCAGCCGTATAGAAAACCTGAATCTCAGAAGTCACTGGCTGCAAATGCTTCTTTTATCCTTACCTCGACCTCTGCAGCGTTATTAGTCAATCTTCAAATAGGATCTGTACGCCAGGCCTTCCTAGATTTATTGCTGTTCCATATTAATTCTGATTTTTTTTTTTTAACTTTCTGAAGGAGAACTTTAAAGGACTGGGAGAGTCACTGTTGGTAAGCTCAGGGGACCAAAGGCATCAGGGAACAAATTAAAATTGTAATAAACTTCGATTTTTCTTCCAAGGAACCTGAAATTCTCTGGCTCAATGTTACTGTTTTTGTCTGCACGCTGGATTTCAATGGAAATTTACATGCTCTTTTTATTGCATCCAGCCTGAATTGCCTTCCCCAAAAATATTATCCTTCCCACTCCAGGTCCTCTTTCTGGTTTCACAGCCGTGACCAGGTGACCTTAAAAACAGAGGTCTCCAAACTTGGCTAATTTAAGACTTGTGGACTTCAACTCCCAGAATTCTTTCCAGCCAGCATCGTTTGCTCTCTTGTAACCCCTTCCTCTGCAATCTCTCTCCACTTTAGGAGATTAAGAGAAAAAAGAAACAGGCACGGCTGGCTGGCTGGCTGGGGAATTCTGGGGGTTGAAGTCCACAAGTCTTAAAGCGGCCAAAGTGGGAGACCCCTGATTTAAAACACTGAAGGAAGGAAGAAGAATGTGGCCCGGGAGAGAAAACAGAACCCCAGAGTTGGGAGTGACCTTAAAGGCCATCTAGTCAACTCCCTGCTCAATGCAGGCTGAAACAGTGTTTATAAATAAGGTAAATACCTCTTTCTTTGGGGTAGGTAGTAGAAAGCGGCAAAGAATACAGGTGGTCCTCAATTTATGTCCACAACTGGGACCAGAATATTTGTTGGCCAAACAAGACAGTGGTTTCGTGGAGTCATGCCTGAATTTATGACCTTATTTTTTTTGCCAAGGCCATTAAGTGAATCATTGAAGTTGTTAAATCAATGGCTGCAGTTAAGTAAATGGTGCAGTTGTTCAGGGAATCATTTCAGTTGTTAAGTGAATGATGTGGTCCTTAAGTGAATCTGGCTCCCTCCCCCCAGTTGATTTGGCTTATTAGAAGCTAGCTGGGAAGGTTGTCGTGTCCCTGTTGGATTCTGGTTCCAAGGGGGAAATGGAACAGCCAACAGGCATTGGCAGCGTGGCTCCCGTGGCTGTGGAGGAAACTGGGGAAGGGCACAGGCCGGCTGAGCATTCAGAGGAAGACCCAGGCCCATCCCCTCTTCATCCTAGGGCACGCAGGGAGGAACGGAGAAGGGAGCAACGTGGCTAATGGGAGAGGAAAAGGCCCTGATTCCCTTCATGGGCTGCAGCTGGGAAGACTGTTTAAAAGGGGAAACTGTGCATGGCAAAGTTGCTGGAAGCAAAGCGTGCATTATCTTGGTCGTCCTCCCTACTGTGGTTGCTACATTATCTGTTGAAAGTCTGCAATTTATCATCCTGGCCTGTCATGTTAATGACTTCAGTGGGGTTTTGGTTTTTTTTTTTTTTTTTAATTTCTAATTATCTTTACTTTGGGTTCAGACTGCATTTATTCCCTTCGTAGACTGTTTTTGGAAGAGTTTGTTATCCAGCCGAGGATAATTGGACATCGAGGCCCAAGTTAGAGGCATTAAAGGGAATTTATCTACTTTGGTGACTTCGTTATTTTTGTGCCACGCCCCTTTGGGTCATCACAGGTTGCAAGAGGCGATCTCATGACCCCAGGACAGTGCAACCGTTGTTAATAGCTTGCCAAGTGCCTGAATTTTGATCACATGACATTGGGAAATTCTATGTCGTAACTGCAAGGATTGATCCTAAGTCATTTTTTGTGTGTGCTGTTTTAACTTGGAACAAACACTAAACGAATGTCAGTCAAGGACTAAGAGAATTTTCAACTTCTGTTAAAGGGATGCTCGACAGCTTTAAGATCTGTGGACTTCAATTCCTTTCACTGGGGAATTCTGGGAGTTGAAGTCCACCCATCTTTCAGGAGCAAAGGTTGAGAAACTCTGCCTAGGGCAGAGTCGCCAACCAGTGGGCTAGGAACCACTGGTGGTCCATGAGAAAATGTTGGTTGTTCGCAGAGAAATGTCCCCCCCAAAGCAATTCATCCAGGCTGTGCGGGAACACAAGGCTTGCACTGCCCACACAGCCCGCAGGAACACAAAGCTTGCGTCGCTTGCATTGCAAACAACACGGGGTAGGAGGGGGGAAAGGGCGGAGGGGGGGAACTTGCCCCATGCACCCCACGCGCCTGGCCTGGCCACTGGGCTGCTTCTCTCCGCTTCTTTCTTCTTCTGCTTTTGGCTGCAGGCAAGGAAAGCAGCCAAAGTCTTTCTTTCTTTCCCCCAAATTCTGCCAGAAATGAGTCTTTGGGGACCCTGCAAGGCCTCCTGCTCCAAGAGGCTGCGCCGGCAAAGACTCATTCCTGGCTGAGTTTGGGGGGAGAGAAAGAAAGACTTCTGCAGCTTCTGCTGCTTTCCTTGCATGAAGCCAAAAGTCTCTCCTCTCTCTCTCTCTTTCTCTCCCCCTGAGAAAAGAGCTGGAGATAATATCCTGCGATCCCAAATAAAGAATGATCGATCGGTAGGAAAAACGGGGTGGGGGATTTTCCTGCAGATTTTGGGGGGGATTTTCCCAGGATCTCTATTCCGCAGGAATTAAAAGGATGAGTTTGGTGGTCCTTGAGGTCCAAAAGGCCGGCAACCCCTGGACTAGAGGTCTCTAAGGAAGCACCATCCAGCCTTTTTTTTTGAGGGGGGGGGAATCCATTTGAGAAAATGCATCAGATGGTGGGAATCTTCTCCCTCTCTTCCAAACATGAGAGAACGCAAAGAGGCAGGGAATCTTTTGAGGTTTCTGAATTCTGCAGAAGCCACCAAGGTGTTATGTTTTCACAAAGAGGATGGAGATCTTAGATTAGCTCTGTTTTGCTGGTGGAAAATCTCTTGGAGTTTTCTTGGGACTTTGGGTAATGAGACGGATGAAGAAAGAGAAGGAAGACAGACAAAAAAGGAGGGAGGGAAGGAAGGAGAGAGAAAGAAAATGAGAAAGGGAGGGAGGAAGAGGAAAGGAGAGAAACAAAAAGGGAGGGATGGAAAGGAGGAGAGAGAAAGAAAATGAGAAAGGGAAGAAGTGAGGGAGGAAGGAAGGGAGAAAGAGACAAAGAGAAAGAAAGAAAGAAAAGAAGAAGAAAGGAAAAAGAAAGGAAAGGAAAAAGGAAAAGAAAGGAAAGAAGGGAGGAAAAGAAAGAAGGAAAAGAAGGAAAGAAAGAAAAAGTAGTTTCAGGTTTGCTTAGAAAAGGACACCCCCCCTTGGGTGTTCAAATTTCTTGCACTTTTTGTCCCGCAGGTAGCTGCCTTCAGCCTCTGTTTGCAATTCTTCATTATATGGGTGTTGTTGTTGTTTTTTTACTGTAAACCTTGCAAACAATTTGCACTGCAATCTTGAAAGGACAAAAATAGCCCTGGGGTAGAAGGTACCCCATACAGGTGGGAGGTGGGTAGGCTTTGAATTCCAGGCAGCAAAAATAGTGTAACTCCAGGGTTTTCAGGAAGTCCTGCATGTGTGTCTGTGTATTAAGCATTATTGAGCAACATCTGATAAATCCTCAGAGAAGCTGATATATAAGCATGAATGTATATCAGTGCGTGTTTGTGTATTGTGATTTTTGGGGGGAATAGGGTTTGGTTAGCGAGGAGGCTGATTTGTGCAAAAGACTTTCATGAAGGTACACATTTCCCCCCCCCCCCCCAGTTTAAATCCTTTGGGAGACACTAAATTGCAAATTTCCTTCTTCTTCTTTCTTTTTTTTTTAATGGCAAGAGCCAATGGGCTGCTGCTCCCAGCTGGAAAATTCCTTCTGCTAACAGCTGTAAAACATGATGCGACCTTCTTTTTCCTCTTTCATTTCTGACCAGATAGATACCCTTGGAGAAGCAGGGGAGGAACAAAATAATAAAATAAAAAAGAAGGCAAAGAAAGGGGGAAAAGGAGGTTTGCGTGGAGACGTCGGTTCGAGTTTGCTGCAGAGGGCAGAATTCATGGGGAAGTGGCTGAGAATTTGCAGAATCGAAGGGCAGGCATGGCTGGAGTTGATTCTGAAGGATGTCGGGATAATCCTTGAGGACTAGAGACGCCCAGGGGTGGAAGGGGGAGAGGTTGTTGGCCCACACCACCTTGCTTGGCATGGAAATGTGGCATGAGTGGGCCTGAATTTCCTTTCCAGCAGTGCTTAAAAACCCATCAGCGGTGAAATCTTGGCAGCGTTGGTATTTTGGCCAGACTCTGCGCCTCGGCATCAATTAAGACCTTGTCACAAATGCTGTTGGAAGGGTGTGAGGCCTTCGTTTTGACTTGCTGCGGAGACAGCTAAGAGGAAAGAACCTCCAGCTGCAAAGACAGTCTAACTGCAATAAGTGTATATATATGGATGCTGGTTGGCAGAGGCAGAAGATAAATGGAAGATAGATAGATAGATAGATAGATAGATAGATAGATAGATAGATAGATAGATAGATAGATAGATAGAGATAGAGACATATATAGAGATAGAGATAGAGATATATAGATACAGATAGATGATAGATAAATAGATATAGATAGATAGATAGATAGATAGATAGATAGATAGATAGATAGATAGATAGACAGACAGACAGACAGACAGACAGACAGATTCTGGCTCTGCTTACCAGTATCCATTGGTATTCATCTGATATTTATCCTGTCAGTGTGTGAAAGAGTTGAGGGCTGTTTGGAAACCGAAAGAGTATTTGCTGTGTGAGTAAGGAGGAGACAGCAAGGAGCCTGGGCGTGGCTTAGCTCAACTGTTCTGTACTAAAGCTGCTTGGTGCTGGGAAACTGAAAGTGAAACTCCTCTGCTTGTGTTTTGCCTTTGCAAGAGATTTCTTTTTTTTCAGGCGGGGAGGGGGAGTAAAACTCCTGAGCATCAGAGCGTGTTAATAATAATCATGATAATAATATAGGAAATACTCTCAATGCTCTGAGGGTCCTTTGGAAAAATCCTTTCTTAGGGAGCCCCTAGAAGCCAAGAGGAATTTCAAGTTTGTAGGCTTTACGGTTCTGCAGATTTTGTGATGATGCTTGAGGGGCATTTTGCTTTTACAGACAGAAGATAGAAGACGAGTTGAAATCCACACAGCTTTTAAAATCCCACAGGTTGGAGAAATAACCGCTTTAGATCATGAAGTTGGAAGGGACTTTAAAGATCATCTAGTCCAGCCCCCTGCTTAGAAATCTTTTTTTTTTCCTTCATTCTGAAAAGGACATGATTTCAACTTTCCTCATATAGAAGATGCATGATTAAATTGCCCTTTTCAGAATGAAGACAAGAGAATTTTAACAAGGCTGAGATAAATTCTAAGATGGAAAAATAAAACAGGTGCTAAAATCTGAATTTTTTTTCCGTGCGGACTTACCCTAACTCAGTTTTGTCTGCAGTTTTATTTACCACTTTTTTTTGTCAGCCTATTCTAATTTTTATTCATTCTGTGCATGTGTACACAGAATGCATTTTGGGGCAGAATTTTCGCTAATACAATATACGTTTTAAAAAGTCTGGGAACTGCACTGCGGAATTCAAAGTGTTTTCAAACAGTACTTGCAAACAGAGGCATTGCAGATGGCACTAATTCATGCTTCCTGGCTTATCTTTAACCTTCCCATCCATGATTAAACCTTCATTACCCTGCATGTCTAGAGAAAAGCAGGACTAGAGGTGTCATGATCGCTGCTTTCTGTGATTCTTGGGATGCATTAATCACATTTTTAATTTCTCCATGCTTGATATCCTCAAACTAAAATGCCCAGAAGGACTAAGTGGGGGGACATGATAGCAGACTTTCAATATTTGAGGGGCTGCCCCAGAAGGTCCATCTCTTCTCCAGACCAGGGAGTCTGCAACCTTGGCCACTTTAAGCCTGGAGGACTTCAACTCCCAGAATTCCCCAGCCAGAGTATGTCTCAGCCTTGGCTGGGGGATTCTGGGAGCTGAAGTCCACATATCTTCGAATAGCCAAAGTTGACGGACACTGATTTAGAGCAGGGGACTCCAACCTCGGCCACTTTAAGCCTGGGAGACTTCAACTCCCAGAATTCCCCAGACAGGTTTGCAGAAGTGGGATTCAGCCAGTTCTGACCAAATCTGGAGAACCAGTAGCAGAAATTTGGAGTAGTTCAGAGAACCAGCCAATCCCACCTCCGACTGGCCCCGCCAACCCCATTTATTCCCTGCCTCCCGTTGAGTCCCAGCTGATGGGCTGGGTCTCCTTTGGTTGCCCTGCACAGGAGAACGGAGCTGGAAAACAGGTTAATGGGCTGGGGAAGGAAGGGGGATTTTGCAGTATATCCTTCCCCTGCCACGCCCACCAAGCCACGCCCACAGAACACCACACCCACCAAGCCACGCCCACAGCTGATCGGCTGGGTCTCCTTTGGTTGCCCTGAACAGGAGAACGGAGCTGGAAAGCAGGTTAATGGGCTGGGGAGGGAAGGGGGATTTTGCAGGATCCTTCCCTTGCCACGCCCACCAAGCCACGCCCACAGAACACCACACCCACCAAGCCACGCCCACAGCTGATGGGCTGGGTCTCCTTTGGTTGCCCTGAACAGGAGAACGGAGCTGGAAAGCAGGTTAATGGGCTGGGGAAGGAAGGGGGATTTTGCACTATATCCTTCCCCTGCCACACCCACCAAGCCACACCCACTAAGCCACGCCCACCACGCCGCACACGCCACACCCACAGAACCAGTACTAAAATAAATCGAATTTCCACCCCTGCAGCTTTGCTTCGTTGGAGTCTGCCAGGCTTAAAGTTGCCACGGTTGGAGCCCTCTGTCCCAGACCACCATGGAGGGGAAGTAATCGAGGAAAGAAGCAACCCGAAATGGAGGAGAAATGGTATAGGAATGGTATAGGATCTCCTTCTTGAGCAGGGGGTTGGACTAGAAGACCTCCAAGGTCCCTTCCAGCTCTCTTCTGATTTGATCGATTGATTTGACCCGTTCTTCTTCTGAAGATCCAGACTCATCAAATCCTTCTCATTGATTCAAAAATAGTTCTTTCCTTTCTTCCCTCCTTCCCTCCTTCCTTCCTTCCTTCCTTCCTTCTTTCCCTGTCTCCTTCATTTCTTCTCTCCCCTTCATTTGTTCCTCTTTCCTTTCCTTCTCTCCCTTCCTTCCCTGTCCTTCTTTCCCTCTTCTTTTTACCTCCCACTTTCCCTCTCCTCCTCCCCTTTCTTCTTTGTCCTTTCTTCCCTCTCTTCCTTCTCCTTCCCTCTCTCCTTCCTTCATTTTTTCCTCTCCTTCCTTCCCTCCCTCCCTCCTGTCTCTTCTGTCCTTCTCCCCTTTCTTTTCCTTCTTTTCCTTCTTTCCTTCCTTCCTTCCTTCCTTCCTCAAAGAATTACTGTTCATTTACCAGTTCAAAACCTGACATTATATATACATTGGCAATGCAGTGCTAAACCAAATAAAATTTCTCTCTCCCTCCTCCCTCCCTCTCTATCCTCTTTTCTTTCTCTCTCTCCTCTCTCTTCTTTTTCTTTCTCTCCTCTCTCTCTCTCCCTCCCTCTCCCTCTCTCCTTCTCCCTTCTTCTTCTCTCCCTTCCTCTCCCTCCCTCTTTTCCTTCTCTCCTCTCTCTCTCTTCTCTTTCCCCCTCCCCCTCTCTCTCCTCCCTTCCTCTCTCCTCTCTCTTCCCTCTCTCTCTCCACTCTCTCTTCTCTGTCCCTCTCTCCCTCCCTCTCTCCTCTCCTTTACAGCCAGGCCCTCTAAGCTTTCGCCTCGCACAATCCAGCAGGAACAGAGTGAAGATTTTGCGCTTTTACGAATCTTTTCTAATCCCCTTTCTTCCTTTCGCAGCCAGATGGACGAGGCATCGCGCTCTTTCAGTTTGTCTTGCCAAACCGAACCCCTTGTTGGCTCTATCCTGCCGTTCCAAAGCTAGGAAGCGTAGATTTGGGGCACAGTTTCCCAGTTAACGGGACAGAGAACATTTTCTCCTCTTTCTCTGTATGCACCAGCTGGTTCCAGTCCCTGGGCTGCCCGCCAAGTTTGCCAGCTGCAGTGGGTCCCAAACCTAAAAGGGAGAAGAGAGGAAGGAACCCAAAGAACCACCTCAGTCTCCAGCCTTCCCTCCTTTCTGAAGCTCACCTTGACTTTAGCCACAAAACCAGCAGAACGTCTTCTGGCTGAATCCATGCCAGTTTCCCGAAGCTGCCAATTAGCCAGGGCAAAAATGTCAGAGTCTGGTTAGCTCCGTTGGATCCTCATCCTAGACAGCCTCGGTCGATCGAACGGATCAGCCTCGGCTACGCTTCCCTGCGAAGAAACGGAGGCTCTTGCAAACGTCTGGGAAGGAAAACTACCTGGGCAAATAAGGCATAAAATCCCAAGGGATGGAAGGGGCCTCGGAGGTCATCTAGTCCGGGGGTCGCTAACCTTTTGGACCTCAGGGACCATCAAACTCATACTTTTAAATCCCGCAGACCAAAAGACCCTGGGAAAATCCTCCCCAAAAAGGTCTGCAGGAAAATCCCCCCACCCCGTTTTCCTACTGATCGATCGTTCTTTATTTGGGATCGCAGGATACCGTCTCCAGCTCCGTTCTCAGGGGGAGAGAAAGAGAGAGAGAGGAGAGACCTTTGGCTTCATGCAAGGAAAACAGCAGAAGCCGCAGAAGTCTTTCTTTCTCTCCCCCAAACTCAGCCAGAAATGAGTCTTTGCCGGCGCAGCCTCTTGGAGCAGGAGGCCTTGCAGGGTCCCAAAGACTCAGTTCTGGCAGAGTTTGAGGGAGAGAAAGAAAGACTTTGGCTGCTTTCCTTGCATGCAGCCAATAGCAGAAGAAGTAAGAAGCGGAGAGAAGTTGCCCAGTGGCCAGTCCAGGCATGTGGGGCAAGTAGGACAAGTTCCCCCTCTCCGCCCTTTCCCTCCTCTGCTCACTACCACGTGTTGTTCACGATGCAAGTGACGCAAGCCTTGTGTTCCCATGCAGCCTGGATTCATTGCTTTGGGGGGGACATTTCTCTGCGGACCAGCAAAATTTTCTCACGGACCACCAGTGGTCCCCGGCCCACCAATTGCCGACTGCTGTTCTAATACAACCCTCTGCCCAAGGCAGGAGTCTTCCTACCATCCTGGACACCTTTTTTTTTTTTTTTTGTATCTCATTTTTTTTTAAAAAAATAATACATTCAGACCAGCATGCCTCCTCGTTTAACCCAAAACAGAGAGGGTCGATCTGTTCTGTTTTTTTTAAAATTCACAATATTTTTTGGATCAATCTCTCCAAAGAACCAATTCTAACTAAAATCCGATGCCGATACTTCTAAGGATGCATGTGAGATTCAGGGAGAACATTCTGAATTCTTCACTGAAAGCATCTATGTTGTGTTTTTTACCCAACACACTAAATCAGGTCAGTTGAAAACTGTGTAAGGAAGTAAGAGTGGGAAGTGGCCTTATTGGTCATCTAGTCCAACCCTCTGCTTAAGCAGGAGACCCTATACCATTCCAGGGAAATGGCTGTCCAATCTCTTCTTGTAAACCTCCAGTGATGGAGCATTCGCAACTTCTGGTGGCAAGCCGTTCCACTGGCTAATCGTCCTCACTGAAATTTCTCAATTCCAGGTTGCTTCTCTCCTTTGTTAAGTTTCCATCCATTGCTTCTTCTCCCGCCTTCAAGTGTTTTTGGAGAATAATTTGACCCTCCTCTTCTTTGGGGGCAGCCCTTCAAAATATTGGAATACTGCTATCAGGATCAGTTCATTATCCGAGTTAGGTGTGTTGTGCAAAATGCAGCCTGTTTTATTTCTTTTATTTTTATTTCTTTATTTTTTGTCCATTGCTTACAATCGTAATTACAATGTTTGACTCTGTGCTGAGTTTGGCCTTGCCCTGCATTTTGGCAATTAAGTTCTCTGGCTGCATTCCAAGCGCGATAAGTTTTATGAACATCCCCCTGAAAAACTGTTTGCGAAGGCTGGCAGGCTGGGAATGAACGTAATTCACAGCCGTGGAAATAAGATTGTGTTTTGTGCTTTCTAAGGAAGCCTTAGGTCAGAACACATTTTTACTGCAGAAGCGAAACAATTCAGTTGCCATCCGTTCTGGAATTGGGAAGAAGTCCAGTTTAGGAAATTGGTGAGTCACTGTTCCTCGGTGTCTTTGGGATTGAGATGCATAAAATGTTTTTTTTTTTTTTTTTTTAAAAAAAAAGGTCTCCTCTCGATCATCATGAGGACTGGCACCTTGAGTTGTTCTTAAGAGCAGCAACAAAAGAGCATTTTTGTGCCAGCCAATCTCCCCCACTTCAAATTGGGTCCAAAGTTTCCAGCTAAGATCTAGGAAAATATCCTCGGCCCGAAAAGCCCAGTGAGAGGTTAATCAACGCACCTACTCTGAGTGTGCAAATTCCATTCTTATCTCTAATAAAAAGTTGGGATTTGGAGCTACAACTCTTTGTAGTTGGCTGGTTCTTAGGTCAAATCTATCGGAGTCGGAATTCCTTGGGGTTGAATAAGGGTGAACTCAAAGCCAACACATTGATGGTTTGGCTCGGTTTGGATAATTTAAACCGAGATGGGTTGCAAATTAGCTTGCCTCTTCTAGACCTAAATTCAGCCTCTTTTCGGGATGCCCTTGTGCGGATCGCGTTCACTCTTTAGGCCCTGGGAATGATCTAAAACAGGGGTGTCCAACCTTGGCAACTTTGCTGGCTGAGGAATTCTGGGAGTTGAAGTCCACAAGTCTTAAAGTTGCCAAGGTCGGACACCCCTGATCTAAAATATTCCATTTGGAGGGCAAGATGGAAAAAGGGCCCCTCTTTATTCTTCGCTAAACATGAGGGCAGAAATAAGTTTAAGAGAGAGAGAGAGAGAGAGAGAGAGAGAGAGAGAGAGGGAGAGAGAGAGAGAGAGAGGGAGAGAGAGAATGAATATATTTCCAATTGTTGTTGGAAATGTTATCTGATATTGGCTGGGCTTTTTTTTTTTTTGTTTGCAAGTCCTCTTACTGGAATATCAAAGACAGGGAGGGAGGGAGGAGAGAAGGAAGGAGGGAGGGAGGAAAAAAGGAGGAAGGAAAGGGATGGAAGGAAGGAAAAAAAAGAGGGACGAAGGGAGGGATGGAAGGAAAAAAGGGAGGAAAAAAGGGAGGGAGGGAGGGAGGGAGGAAAGGGGGATGAAGGGAAGGGATGGATGAATGGAGGGAAGGAAAAAAGGGAAGAAAAAAGGGAGGAAAAAAGAAAGGGATGGGCTTTTTTTTGGCTTTTGTTTGCAAGTCTTCTTACTGGAATATCAGGACAAAGACAGGGAGGAGGGAGGGAGGAAGGAAAAAAGGAGGAAGGAAAGGGATGGAAGGAAGGAAAAAAAAGAGGGACGAAGGGAGGGATGGAAGGAAAAAAGGGAGGAAAAAAGGGAGGGAGGGAGGGAGGGAGGAAAGGGGGATGAAGGGAAGGGATGGATGAATGGAGGGAAGGAAAAAAGGGAGGAAAAAAGAAAGGGATGGGCTTTTTTTTGGCTTTTGTTTGCAAGTCTTCTTACTGGAATATCAGGACAAAGACAGGGAGGGAGGGAGGAGGGAGGGAGGGAGGGATGGAAGGAAAAAAGGAGGAAGGAAAGGGATGGAAGGAAGGAAAAAAAGAGGGACGAAGGGAGGGATGGAAGGAAAAAAGGGAGGAAAAAAGGGAGGGAGGGAGGGAGGGAAGGGGGATGAAGGGAAGGGATGGATGAATGGAGGGAAGGAAAAAAGGGAGGAAAAAAGGGAGGAAAAAAGAAAGGGATGGGCTTTTTTTTGGCTTTTGTTTGCAAGTCTTCTTACTGGAATATCAGGACAAAGACAGGGAGGGAGGGAGGGAGGAAGGAAAAAAGGAGGAAGGAAAGGGATGGAAGGAAAGAAAAAAAAGAGGGACGAAGGGAGGGATGGAAGGAAAAAAGGGAGGAAAAAAGGGAGGGAGGGAGGGAGGGAGGAAAGGGGGATGAAGGGAAGGGATGGATGAATGGAGGGAAGGAAAAAAGGGAAGAAAAAAGGGAGGAAAAAAGAAAGGGATGGGCTTTTTTTTGGCTTTTTGCAAGTCTTCTTACTGGAATATCAGGACAAAGACAGGGAGGAGGGAGGGAGGAAGGAAAAAAGGAGGAAGGAAAGGGATGGAAGGAAGGAAAAAAAAGAGGGACGAAGGGAGGGATGGAAGGAAAAAAGGGAGGAAAAAAGGGAGGGAGGGAGGGAGGGAGGAAAGGGGGATGAAGGGAAGGGATGGATGAATGGAGGGAAGGAAAAAAGGGAGGAAAAAAGAAAGGGATGGGCTTTTTTTTGGCTTTTGTTTGCAAGTCTTCTTACTGGAATATCAGGACAAAGACAGGGAGGGAGGGAGGAGGGAGGGAGGGAGGGATGGAAGGAAAAAAGGAGGAAGGAAAGGGATGGAAGGAAGGAAAAAAAGAGGGACGAAGGGAGGGATGGAAGGAAAAAAGGGAGGAAAAAAGGGAGGGAGGGAGGGAGGGAGGAAAGGGGGATGAAGGGAAGGGATGGATGAATGGAGGGAAGGAAAAAAGGGAGGAAAAAAGAAAGGGATGGGCTTTTTTTTGGCTTTTGTTTGCAAGTCTTCTTACTGGAATATCAGGACAAAGACAGGGAGGGAGGGAGGAGGGAGGGAGGGATGGAAGGAAAAAAGGAGGAAGGAAAGGGATGGATGGATGGATGAAAGGAAAAAAAGGGAAGAAAAAAGGGAGGGAAGGGATGGGTGGAAGGGAGGGAAGGAAGGAAAAAGGGATGAAGGGAAGGGGTGGGTGGAAGGGAGGGAGGGAGGAAAAAAGGTAGGGAGGAAAAAAGAGGAAGGGAGAAAGGAAAGGGATGGATGGATGGATGGAAGGAAGGAAAAAAGGGAGGAAAGGGATGAGTGGAAGGGAGGGAAGGAAGGAAAAAAGAAGAAGGGGGAAAGGAAAGGGATGGATAGAAGGAAGGAAAAAAGGGAGGAAAAAGGGAGGGAAGGGATGGGTGGAAGGGAGGGAAGGAAGGAAAAGGGATGAAGGGAAGGGATGGGTGGAAGGGAGGGAGGGAGGGAGGAAAAAAGGGAGGGAGGAAAAAAGAGGAAGGGAGAAAGGAAAGGGATGGATGGATGGATGGAAGGAAGGAAAAAGGGAGGGAAGGGATGGGTGGAAGGGAGGGAGGAAAAAAGAGGAAGGGAGAAAGGAAAGGGGTGGATGGAAGGAAGGAAAAAAAAAAGGGACGGAGGATCCTTGTGTAGGAGTAACACCATTTGCACAAGCCGCTGAGGGAAAAAGACTTTGGAGAGTAACGGAGCATCGTCTCAGCAGGGTCACCTTCTACTCAGTTCCTGAGGTGGATTTACTCACTGGATTTACTAAGGAGGAGTTTTATCCGTTGACCATCACCCTTTTACGAGGGGTCCTTTTGGGACTTTTTGGGAGTTGGCTGCCCAGGATAAACTGAAGCAGCCGACCGCATAATCGGGGTCAGCCTTCCTCAACCTCAGCGCCGTCAAGACGGGCGGGGCCAACTCCCAGAATCCCCCCAGCCAGCCAAGGCGGATGGCTTAAAACAGCTTTCAACGCGCGAGAGGGCACTTTATGTCAGTCCTGCCGCGGAACGGTCATAGATCCCTTTTTCCAGCGCTGCTGTAACTTCGGTCACTAAACGAATGGTGCTTAAGTCGAGGACTGCCAGGAGCTGATCCTCGACGCCGAATTCTGCCCCAGTTAGAAGAATGGGAAGGGGGCCTCGGAGGTCATCTAGTCCAAACCCGCTGCTGGAGCGGGACCCCCTAGGATACCGTTTCTTAACTTGGGTAAGTTTCCTTCCCCCCCGGGAGGGCGGGGGGGGGAAAGAGGGGTGTTGCTCTGGAATCCTCATTGCTTCCAGCGTGCCTGCCCAATGGGGAGGGGACGATGGGTGCTGTGATCCCGCATATCTGGAACGGGCTGGTGATGCCGCCGCTTTTTTTTTTTTTTTTTTTTGACAAGGATGAGCAAATGTGTCCCAGCCTGGATTGAGGTCATAGCCGCCCCCCCCCCGCCCCCCCCCCCATGCAGTGAGGAGTTACAGGACACAGCTGCATTTTCCGTTGGGAAGTTTTCCTTTGGTGGGTTTGATGATCTGCCTGGACCTAATCCATGTTTTAAATGTGTTCATTTGCAAATGGTTGTTTTAAATAACTGAGGTGGCCACGTTTTTTTTCTTTTTGGACAGGTAGCAAAAGGTAACAGAAGAATAGCTGGGTGAATGTTTTGGGGTGGAAGGCAGGTCACAAACCTCTTAATACAGGTTTTTCTCCTTTTAAGAGGGGTGGACTTCAACTCCCAGAATTCCCCAGCCAGCCATTCTCACCTCTTTAAAGCATCTTGCATTATTGTATACACTGCATTGATGTCCTGCTGGGATCTGAATCGGGCACGGCCGTTTCCACTGCTATTTGGTCTTTCCTGCCAGTTAAAAATACAAGTCAAAGTCCCAGAGGGCCCATCATGCACAGCTCCCAGGGACTACGGTTCCTCCCTCTCTCCCCCGGCACTTTTTCATACTTTCTTTGATCAAAACTGCTAGTTGGGACACCCTTTTCCATATACAGGTAGCCCTTGACTTACAACAGCTCATTTAGTGACCGTCTGGAGTTACAACAGCACTGAAAAGAGTGACTTAGGCCCAGTTTTCACACTTATGGCCATTTGTGGCATCCCCGCAGTCACGTGGTCAAAATTCAGGTGCTTGGCAATTGACTCCTATTTATGACAGTCCCGTTTGCAATCTTCTGACCAGCCAAGTCAAGACCATGTGACTAATTTAACAATGGCGGTGATTCGTTTAACAACGGTGGCAAGGAAGGTCGCAAAATGTTGCCTTGCTTAGCCACAGAAATTTGGGGCTCCGTTGTGTCATACGTCAAGGACTACCAGCCTTGCTTTTTAATTTAATTTCCAATTTAGTTTTTTTTTCAGTTGAATGCCAAAATTGGAATTTAAAAAAAGATCACTCAGCCACCCCGTTTTCCCCTAGACCGACCACAAAACCACAACATTTTTGTGTTGTCTTTTTTTCCCTTTCCCCAAATCTCTTGTTGTACACGAAGCCCCATGTCCCCCCCTCCCAAAAAAAGAGAGACCCCCCAGAGCACACCTCTATCAAGGTAACATTTTATTAACTGAACACCTTTAACCAAATCGACAACAAAATCCAGACACAAAATACCTCCAAGGGGAGAGGAGAGAAAGTGCAAAGTCCACATCGAGAGCAGTTGGGTTGCCTCTTGGGCAGGAAGCGCATTGTGAAATGGAAGGAGCTTCTCGGAGGCGGCTTTTAAGATTTAGCTGAAGAGCAGGAAGGGTTGGGGGGGGGGCCTTTGGACCACCCAAATAAAGCCACCCGCTTTCCCCCTGAATAAGGGCGACTAGAAGAGACGCTAGAATTACGGGGCCGTTTGGGTGAGGGAGGAAGGCATTGAAGTGCAACTTAATCCCACTTTTCCCACCCAAGTTCAGAGAGACACCGAGTCCAATGGAAGGAGTCACACTTGTCCTGGTCTACTCTGGACCACTTCAGCTCTTGTGGGCGTCTACGTAAATGGGGAGGCATCACATCTCAAGCGGAGGAAAAGTTGTATGCCTCTCACTTCAGCTGCTCAAGAGGCGGGATTCGAGGTACGAGGTTGGTGGAGTTCTTGACTCTGGGCCATGGGGAAGGTGGCCCGTCCAACAGGGTGGCAAGAGCTGCTCCTCCTCCGTCCCGAAGAAGCTTTGCGATGTTTGTGGGTGGAAGCACAAAGGTCCCTTGGAGTCAAGAGGTCCACCGGCTTCTGATGGAAACCATCTGTCACAAGGGTCAGTAGAGGCCTCTTGAATGGGGTGTTCACGTCTCCTTTCCCTGACCTTCCTTCCATCTTCCTTCTCAAGAGGTCTACCCAGGTTTCAAGGCTAGCTACCCAAAGGGGCCAGGGCACAGGGGGGCCTTCTTTTCCAAGGGGAAAGCTCTCCCCAAGGCCGGCTTGATTCTTCCAATGTAGACAACCACACCACGGGATCCCTCCGGCCCAAAAATCCACCCAACCTCCAGCCTCAGGTGTGAAGGACCACCATGGCTCCTGTCTCAAAGAGGTTCCCTTGTGCTTTATCGGGCAGCCATGGAAATATACTCCGTGGAGAAGCTGCCTATGGTTGCACCCTTGCCCCAATCCCTTTCCGGCTGTGGGATCACTCTGAAACATCCCACAGTACCCTATACACCACACACACCGGCACACAGACGGAGGTATCAGGCCGCTTGTTTGTCCAGGAAGGGTTCAAACCCCCAAGTGACGAGGCCAAAGACGTGCGAGAGAATCTGGGAGGCACCTAGCGGAGGTCCCACACAGAGGCTGCGCACTTCCAAAGCCCAGTGGTCATCTCAACACTTCCCGTGGTCACGAAGTGGACAACCAACCCTTCAAGCATCCGTCTGTCTGCCCGCGAGGCTGCCGCACAGCCCTGCGCAAGTGGCCTTCTCCTGCCACAACTCACGGGGAGGAAATGTGCTTTCTGTGCAGCTGCCAACAGAGCACCAAAAGGATCTGGTTTTCACAAGGAAGACCCAAGGCTTTTGTTCTGTTCCCCCGTCGTGGAAGAGAGTGGCTGCCCACTGACTTTGCGACAGGGTTAAGAGAAGGAAGACCGTTAAGACATTGGTTCAACTGCTGGAGACCAGGCCTTCTTTCCACTTAAGCTAATATTGTCCCAATTTTTGTATCTCGTGCCCGCGTTGTTTTTAAAAGGCTGTACCTGGAGATCAGCAGAAAGCATGAAAGGGGAGTTTTGGGAGCGACAACAGGGGTGGTCCAACCGTGGCAACTTCAAGACTTGTGGACTTCCACTCCCAGAATTCTTGGAGTTGAAGTCCACAAGTCTTGGAAGTTGCCAAGGTTGGACTACACCTGAGCAAACCCATTCCCTTGGTGGTGCAAAACAAAAGGGAAAGAAAATGTATGCAAAACAGTTGCAAAGCTTAAAAAACAAGGACCACCACCAATAGTCAATGCTCGTTGTATGAACACATAAAATGGGAAAGGCATTTTAAACAAACCAAGACACATTTTCCTAGGCATCTTACAAATAATGGACGATCCTCCTCTTAAGTTTTTGAAGCAAGGAATCAAGAGACACCCAAATGAAAGGCTGGTGAAAGGCCAAAATCAAAGGCACCCCTGCTGCTTTTCTAAAGTTTCCCGGTTAGCCAAAGAGAGAGAGAGGAAAAAAAATACATTTCCCCAACAGCATCTGACTGATTTTGAGAAACAAGTTGCTGCAAACAATTATTATGCTGTTTTGTGGAGTATTTCCTCACCCACAAAAGGAGATCACACAGTCTATTCCAGGGTGCTTCAATGATTGGAGATTCCTTACCTAACTTCTCCATTACATGAACTGGGAAATGTTGATCTGTCCCGAGGAGACATTTCTAAAGACAGTGTGCCAACCGACAAGAGACAGCTTTGTTCTTCCATGTTTGTTTGTTCCAAAGCAACGTTGCTCTTTGCCAAAATTAGAATGCAGGAAACAGTCTCCAAGTATGGTGGCCTCCTTCCTCTTGTTTCCCGATGGCGTTTTAAATCAGGCTATATAGATCTCAAGCAAACGTATTTTTACCCACAGTTTCTGGGAAGGTTTCCACCACATAAATTAAGTTTTCTTCACTAGAATAGGAACACTTGCAAATATACAGAAAACAAAAAGAAAAACAAGAGCATTTAAAAAAAAACAAAAAACACCATTCCGTAACTGTCATTCAAAAGTATAGAAAACCTGGAAGGTACTTAAAGCTTTAAATAAAAAGCAAAATAAATAAATAAATAAATAAATGTTGCATGTAAATTGAAGACAAAATGTATCAAGAATATCTATTGCACAGCTTCAAACTTTGGAAATGCCTGTAAAACGTGAATGACCTAAGAGTTAACACTTCCAATTTCAATTTATCCCAGAAAGGCAAAAAAAATCTGGCTCTAGGTTGTATAAAGGGAAGCTTACATTTGTACAGATAGTTCTTCAAAATCCTTGCCATGTACTTTCCATGTGCAAAACGCTTTGCTTCGTTCCCGTGACTACATGAATTTTCATACTTACATAACAGCCCCCTGGGTGTCCATTTAGACCCAATTCTTCCATTTTCCGAAAACTACATAAATCATAATTCTTGAGAATCATAATTCTGGAGAATTATATTATTATCTGCCTGGAAGCTCGAAATGAGTATGACAGTGAATGCTGTAGAATCCATGGATTAGATTCCTTCTACCATGTAGCCCTGGCAGCTGCATTGAGACTGTGCTTCCAATTTGACCTTGCACCAAAACTACATACTGGAAACATTCTGTGTGTTGGTTGGGCTATCAAGAGGCTTTGTGACTGGTCCTCCACAGGACTCCTGCCACCTAGAAGGACAGAGCTCCACGCAGCTACATGGAGGGAAGGAGCTGAGGGGGTCAATGATTCTTCTCTGCGGTGAGGCCAAATCTCCCAGATCTTTTTTCCATCATTGTCACTGGCTATACTTAGCAGTGGGTGAGAAAATGCACCAAACTGTGTATATTCCATAATTTACCTAATGCCTCTTCCTAATTGGGTATCGTGGAGAGAACCCAGACTTCAATTGACAGGATTGCCAGCCAACGTGGCGTTTGGAAATTGGGAAGAGGAAGGCCAACACACAATAGGATGCAAACTGTTCCACCCTACTGCATTTTCCTGGAGTATCTTAGCCAGACCAAGGTATTCCAAGGAGATCCCTTTCCTAGAGAAATGTTAACTTCTGAGCATCAAGATTGCTTACAACTGTGATTCTCAACTGTGGCCACTTGAAGACAGGTGGACTTTAACTCCCAGAACTCCCCAGCCAGCATAGCTTCTGGGAGTTGAGGTCCACCCGTCTTCAAGCGGCCAAGGTTGAGAATCCCTGGTCTACAAGGTTTACCCAACCTTGCAAGCCAGCCCTTGTTAACATAAATAGTTGGGGAGAGATGTAACCTTCATCACAGCATTGATAAATCTCCTTTGTTCTGACAAGTCATGAACAATCTCTGTTTGCCGGTCTCTTCCAACCTCTACAAGTTTAAACAGGACTGATTATAGCACTGGCCCTTAGACTTATATACTGTTTCCCAGCCCT
This sequence comes from Hydrophis major, assembly GCA_033807585.1. Lineage (NCBI taxonomy): Eukaryota > Metazoa > Chordata > Lepidosauria > Squamata > Elapidae > Hydrophis > Hydrophis major. The sequence continues at coordinate 315,438 of CM066332.1, forward strand.
TTCTAAGCGGTTTACAGCCTCTTGCCCCCAACAATCTGGGTCCTCATTTTACCCACCTCGGAAGGATGGAAAGCTGAGTCAACCTTGAGCCTGCACTCTAGCCACTGCGCCACTGAGGCTCCTAATTATGTTTGCAAATTAAGGGAGTCTCTGTGCATGATGAGACTTAGAATAGAATAAGAGAGTTGAAAGGGACCTTGGCGGTCTTCTAGTCCAACCCACCACTTCACACACCCTTTTACTTATATGAAATCTTAGGTGAAAATTTTGCTTTTTGGTAAGAGGGGTGAATCTGCCCCAGCCCCAATCAGCTACCCTATCAGAGTCGGGATCCACCTCAACTTAAATTGCAGACAAACGCAGAAGGGGAGATCAAAACCTCGGATGATTTAGCCCGTCTTGACTGGTTCAGGGCTCAGCAGATGTCAAGAAGCAACATTGTCAGGGGTGAAAATGCCACCCAACAAAGACGATCTAAGGAGATTTTTAAAACAACTGGAATCCCCAGGACTACTGAATACCACAGCAAGAGCTAGAAAACAACAAACAAACAAAAACCTCCTGGAAAAATTAAGACTTGATAACTCAGTGAAGATAATACCGATACTCTAACTCACAATGGAGAAGCAGAACCTTTTTCTTTTTTTTTTTCCTAGGCTGAACACAATTACTTTTTTTGCAATCTAGCTGTTTTTCCTAGCTCTGGAAGGATCTTTGTAGCGCAAAGAATTTAGACAGCTGACCTTTGCTGGAGGGGGATGGGCGGGGGGGGGGGGTGAGGAAGAACACCAGGAGCTGATGCCAGAGACCCTTCCCACACCTTCTGACTCTCTTTGAGGGCCTCTCTGGACAGCTTCAGAGCAGTTTTACTACTTGGGTACACTAAAGCTGACCAAAGGTGACTGCTTTGGGATGCTGGCTAAGTAAGGGACACAGACACCCCACGCAGCAAACACTCACGGACACCTAGGAAACGAAAGCAAGGAGAGGAGGTTTTCCTCTTGGTTCCTTAGGACACAGTGCAAGGAATAACGTTGACGACAGCCAAGGCTGGAGGGAGGGGGCGTGGGGGGGGGGAGGGGCAATGGCTGCTACACACAGCGCCAGGTGAGTTGGTTCTTGCTGGGCTCCAGAAAGTGCTCCACCAGGGCTCCGATGAGCTTCGTGAGGTCCTCTTCCAACAAGGTGACATCGCTAAAGAGCAGGGAGGAGAAAGTTAGAAAGCCGTCCCCATCCAAATCAAGAAGGTTCGTTCTAAAACCCCAAACCCACAGGCAACCCACACGCTTGGAGGAGGAGGAGGAGGAGGAAGGAGGAAGAGAGGAAGAGGAGGAGGGAAAGGAGGAGGAAGAGGAAGAAGGAGGAGAAGATGAAGGAGGAGGAAGAAGGAGGAGGAGGAGGAGGAGAAAGAGGAAGAAGGAGCAGGGGGAGGAGAGAGGAGGAAGAGAGGGAGAGGAGGAGGAGGACATGAAGGAGAAGGAAGAGGAAGAAGGAAGGAAGGAAGAAGAGGAGGAGGAGGAGGGAAAGGAGGAGGAGGGAAAGGAGGAGGAAGAGGAAGAGAAAGGAAGAGGAAGAAGGAGGAGGGAGGAGGAGAAGATGGAGGAGGAGGAGGAAGGAGGAAGAGAGGGAGAGGAGGAGAAGATGAAGGAGAAGGAAGGAAGGAAGGAAGGAAGGAAGGAAGGAAGGAAGGAAGGAAGGAAGGAAGGAAGGGAAGAAGAGGAGGAGGAGGAGGGAAAGGAGGAGGAAGAGGAAGGAGGAGGATAAGATGAAGGAGGAGGAAGGAGGAGGAGGAGGAGAAAGAGGAAGAAGGAGCAGGGGGAGGAGGAGGGAGGAGGAAGAGAGGGAGAGGAGGAGGAGCAGGAGGAGGACCACCTGAAGGAGGAGGAAGAGGAAGAAGGAAGGAAGGAAGGAAGGAAGGAAGGAAGGAAGGAAGAAGAGGAGGAGGAGGAGGGAAAGGAGGAGGAGGGAAAGGAGGAGGAAGAGGAAGAGAAAGGAAGAGGAAGAAGGAGGAGGAAGGAGGAGGAGAAGATGAAGGAGGAGGAGGAAGAGAGGGAGAAGAGGAGAAGATGAAGGAGAAGGAAGGAAGGAAGGAAGGAGAAGAAGAGGAGGAGGAGGAGAAGAAGAGGAGGAGGAGGAAGACTACCCTAGTTGTTGGGATATACTGGGAAGCTGGAGGGGGGAAGGGCAATATGTGCTGCCCTGAGCATCCAAAGAGGAAATCCTTCCAAAATCAGAAGTAACGGTCATCACCCTACAAGGGAAGGTAGACTAAGAAACCATAGAGGCGAGGACTATTGCTTTACAATCATAGTAACAGCATCTTGCACGTCTGAGTGTGCTTCCTCTCCCTCCCTCCCTTTACTTTTACGCGGACTAGGGAAGGGGTGGTCTTGTTCCCGTGACTTTCCCAGCCCAGGCTCAAGCCCCGTTTATCGGACTATGGCTCTGGGGGCGGGACTTCCTCCTGCCCTTCAAGGCCATTCCCTCTCCCCTCTCTTGGCTATAAGGCCTCCTCCTCCTCCAGGAATCAGGCTCGGTGGACAGGAAGGCGTTTCCCCACCTCTGGCCGGGCGGCGCACACATCTCGGCGTAGTATTTAATCTTTGGTTCGGTTCCACTGGTCCGGAGAGTGGCCACGCAGCCGTTTTGAAAGGTGAAGGTGATCATCTGGCTGTTTTTGCTCACGGGCAACACCTGAGACAACAGGAAAAGCACCAGAAATCACAATCTCCCCCTCCCCCCCCTCCAAAAAGTACTGATCCCATGTAGGCTTGCACAGATGCCTGGAATCTGAACCTAATGGGTCTGGAGGGAGGAGTGTGTGGGGGTGGAAACATTTTTATTGATTTATTTGTGTTACTTTTGCAAACAATTCAAGGCGGTTGAACATATTTTGCTCACAGCAACCACTTGATGAGGTGAGTTGGACGCAGCTGGCTTTCATGCCTAAGGTGGGACTAGAACTCCCCATCTCCTAGTAACTGGTCCAGAGTCACCCAGCTAGTTTTTATGCCTAGAGCAGGACTAGAACTCACCACCTCCTGGCCCAAGGTCACCCAGCTGACTTTCATGGCTAAGGTGGGACTAGAACTCAGTGTCTCCTGATCTTTAGGCCAGGTCGTTCATCATCAGAACAAACAGGCTGTCCATTTCAGTGGGATGCTTTGTGCGTTTAAAGTGCGGGATGACTAAGGAAGTAAAAAATAATTACTACGCTCTGCATTGCATGCTAAGGTGTAAGGTTTACAAGTAGTCCTCGACTTAAGACCAGTGACTCAGAGACTTTCAGACCTATGGGCAGGTACTTATGACCCAGGTTTGAACTTCCAATGGTGAGCCTCCCCCTGTGGCCATGTGACTGCACTTGGTAGCCAGTCCACATTTACAGTTGTTTGCTGCATCCCATGGTTGCTTAATGAAGTGTTTGCTTAATGCCCATCACAAAAAAAGATCATAAAATCCACTTTACGACCATCAAGATTTACAATTGTAATGGGCAGGCTCCTTACGGCCCGAACTCAAAGACGGTTTTTGGATTTGAGGAAACTGATTCTGTGAAAACAGAATAAATCTGGAATTTTGGGATTTGCCACAGAAATCTGGGATTTGCCTATAATTTTCGCAGCAGGCCAATAACGAGACTTGTGCATTTCGAAGCAGGATATAAACATAGACACATATTCTTCTGATCTGCAATGCAGGAGACCCTGAATTATGAACACCATGGGGCCAATTTCCACTAAGAAGCAAGGCAGCTGTTAAGTGAGACAACCCCAATTTTACAACCTTTTTCTTTTTGCCACCACTGTTAAGTGGGCCATGTAGTCATTAAACGAATCCAGCTTCTCCCATTGATTCTGCTTGTCAGAAATCAGCTAGGAAGGTCACAAATGGTGATCACGTTACTCCGGGGTGCTGCAACTGTTCCAAAAATTGCAGACTGACAAGCACCCTAATTTTAATCGCGTGTCCGTGGCAACACTCCAAGGGCCGTAAGTGCAAGGATTAACTCAAGTCCCTTTTTCCAGTGCTGCTGTGTCTTCAAAGGGTGGTTAAGTGGAAGACTACCTATGTACATTTAATAAAACAGAAAGCATTTTTTCTGGAGCGTCCATTAAAAATGAAACGAAGCCGTAAAAGAGCTTGTTTCAAAGAAGACACTAAACCTTCTGGATTAGAAATAGCCAAACTACAGAGCTTCAGTCACTCTGAACCAAAAGATGGGAACTACTTACTGATTTTTTCTTCAGCTGGCTGCTGTCATAGCCGGTGGTGACATCCCGGACATGGAGAATACCGTACGGCCCACAAGAGGTCGAGTAAGAATCAGGCATATCGAAGTTTCTGAGCCTTTCAAATATCCTTTTGATTGTAGGGGGATCGTAACACAGGAAGTAGGAGGTTCTTGAAATGTGGTAGCCATACCTAGGAGAAGACAGGGCAGGACTGGCTGAAGGAAAACATTCTGGATCTACGGTATATTGGAGATCCTCAGTCATTCAGGTCGTGGTTGACCCAAAGGTGCTTTCCCCACTCCAAAAGGACATGGAAAACATTTTGCTTGCTTTGAAAGTCCAGTTTGGAAGAAAGCACCTTTGGATCTATTCCAAGATGGATCTATTCTGAGCAGGGACAGCCAGGCAGAATCTCTGTGGCAGCTTGCAGAGAACAGCTGCGTGCCCGTGTGAACCTCTGTTCCAGCTGTGGATTTTTTAAAAAGGGTTCAGCTGCTGCTGTTTGCATTTCTTGAATCCAGGGTAGCCAAGGACTTACGTTTTATAAATCTCCGTTAGCTGATGGGCCAGCGTTTGGCCTTTGGTGTCCAGCCAGGCAGCCATTTCTGCTATGACCACAGCAGCGCTGACCCCATCTTTGTCCAGCACCGATGTGCCGCACATGAAGCCTGAGAACCAAACACATCCCGTTCAAAGGACAGCAGTTTGTAGATTACAGCAGCACTCAAGCTTGACAAATCAAACCCCGTCAATGAGCAGTGGCTTTAAAAAAAAAAAAAGGAATTGCAGAATTCTGGGATCTTCTCCCTGGTTTTGGGATGTCAATTCTCAGAATTCTGGCAGGGTGAGAATCCTGGGATTTAAAATCCGTAACTTCTTTTGCCAAAGCTAAGAAAGACCAACTTAGGAAAGGGAGTTGGTAGATTTCCTTGGTGCTGCTGGTGGGAAACACAACCACTCATGAGCCTTTCTAGAGAAAGCAAGAACGTGTTGACAAATGGTTAGATTTGGGTCAAAACCTGGACACAAGGCAACTGTCAGAATGGGAGTATGTGGTGGCTTACCAGGCAGCATCCACTCAGACACTGTGATTAAATCTGATGTTTATAGAAATAAAAATAGAGAAAATAGAGAATTCTTCTAAAAAAAAAAATCATATGAAATTTGTTATGTCCACCAAATTAGGTCTATCTCTATAACTACAAACTTACATAAATCCTGGTGTGGTTTTTATCTTTTTTTAGAACTCAATCGATCGGAAGAACAGAAGGTGGGGGGGGGGGTTTGTGCCCAAAGCACAGGGTTAATTTTTCCCTTATTCCCATCCACCCCCGTTTATCAACCGGTGTGCAATCAGGGGCTAACCAACTGTTTGGATAACAGTCCCTGTCTTTGCAGGCTGGATGGTTCCGCATTGCTTCATGTGACCTTGGAACAGCTGCCGGCTCTCATGGGATGTTTCATTTCCTCATGCTGACCCTCTCCTTACCCCACCCTGCCTTTCGCCGCCCCCTCCCCATGGCGTAGCAAGATGGCAGTCCTGACAGATTTTACTGATAAGCCCAGAGTAGTTTGCCAAGATGGGAAGCTATAGAAATTGAATAAATAGTAAACCAACTATAACTCTGCACTTCCATGCTTTCAGGCTGAGGTGTCCCTGTCAACCCAAACCAGGAACAAAATGAAAAGAGACAAGACTTTCCCAAGAAATTCTGCTGAGATGGAGTCATTTTTAGATGAAATACATCCATAGGTGTCACTGTGTCATGAGAAGGTATGACTGAGGTCATCTTGGGGGCTTCAGGGTTGCCACAATGATGATGAGGGATAGGGAACGGGGAACAGAGATAGTTGGGGTTTTGTAGCCCAAACAGTTTCCCCCTGAGAACAAAGGACATCCCCACAGGTGGCTGATGAGAGGAGGAGTGTGTCAGGGTTCCAGCGGATGCCCCAATTAATTCATGAGCCTCGAGTCAAAAGAAATCCAATTATTTATTAGGAGCAACGTGTCGGCACTTTCCCCAAATGCAGTTGGCTCTGCCCTACGTAATTTGCTGCCCACCTATGACCCTGTTTCCCCAACTCCTCCCAGGCTGTGTCATAAATCACATTCTCCAACGAAGCACTTTCCCGGGCTGGAGAAAACAGGCCTCTCCAGAGGGCTCCGGTAAGCTGAGACACAACCTGGAGAAAGGTATGCGTGGAATGTGCTTCTGGTCATAGCAACCAAACTGCTCCCATCAGATCTCCCCTCCGCTCCCTCCTTCTTATGGCAACTCAAGAGCAAGCCAGGAATGCTTTACGAGTTGACAGGATGAAGTTTCCAAGCAACTGGACCGCACCCTTGAATGGACAATTCTTTGGGGAAGGGGGGGGGGAGAAACTTACTTTTAGTTAGGGGAAAACCACAGGGACCTTCAGAGTCACTTTTCACCAGTCTGGGCCAATGTGATACGACCGATAAACCTGTTCTTTGAGGAACCTACTTGCCTTGGAGTTCTGTTTGCTCTGGGTGTATTACTTGGAATCCTAACCATTTATTTACTAAATAAATGAAAGGTTCTAGTTTGGGATTTAAAAATACCAGGAGAAATTCCTTCCAGTTATTTCCTCTGGATGAGGAGGATGCCACCACTGGCTGCTGTTAGGGATAACATTGTTTACCCTAACTGGTTTAGGTGAAATAATAAATACGTAATCATGGTTTATAAGTTAAAGTGTCTGCAATTTAAATATAGGAATGTAATTAAGGGAGTGGTTTGTGAAAGCACTTTAAAAGAAGCAAGACGACAGCTTGCTCTCTCTCTGGCTTTGATGATCCCTAATTACTGCAAGGACTCAAGACTGCGTTACTCGAACAGGAGAGAGACAAAGGACTGATTTGTAAGTGAACTGACATAGGATATTCTACACGACTTTGCTAACTGAATATCCTTGAATGGACTGACTAAACGATACATGACTAATGGACTGTTATTTTGACTATGCTATGAACTCATAATGGAATAAACTATATTTTTGATAGCACAAGCGTATCTGTTATTTTTACTGTATGTTAATAAACATACAAACTTATCTCACTCATTTATCTGTATGCCTATCTGACTAACGCTGCACATTCTGTTTAGCTTGATTCCTTAACCCTGGTTGGGGAACACAGGCTTAACAGCTGCTTACCGATGGATTCCTCGAAAGCGAAAAGGACTTCTTTCCCGCTGTCCACGAGATCCTTCACCCTGCTGCCGATCCATTTGAAGCCAGGGAGGGTCTCCTGAAATGAGACAGAGATTAGATGCTTCTTTCAGAAGGACTGCACTGGGGGCTCACACTCAGCTGCGAGCCAATTTCACCCAGGGATTCAGTCCACCAGACCTTGCCCAAAACTTCTGATGCTAAGCAAGACACTGGTGAAGCGAACTTTGTCCCATTTTGTGACTTTCCTTTGCTGTCATTGTTAAGTGAATCACTGCAGGGTTGTTAAGTGAATCTGACTCCCCTGTGGTCTTCGCTTCTCAAAAGGTCGCAAAAGGGGACCACGTAATTCTGGGACACTGCGACCTTTGTAAACATATAAGACAACTGCCAAGTGTCTGAATTTTGATCACGTGACCATAGGGATTCTGCAACAGTCGCAAGTGTGAAACTTAGTCACTTTTTCCGGTGTCATAACTTTGAACGGTCACAACATGAACCATTATAAGTCCAGGACTACCTGTACTTATCAAATTTATACGCAACCTTAAACCTCTGGACATGTATATTTACTTGAGAATTCAGCCACGCCTCCTCTCTCCAAACAAATAGAGCCAGTCTTCGACTAATGGCCACAAAATTGAGCCCACAATTTCCACTGCTAAGCAAGACAGCTGTGAAGTAAGTTTTGTCCCACTTTACGACATTTTATGACCTTTCTTAACAGTTGTTAAGTGAATCAGTGCCGTTAGTAGCACAGTTAAGTCAATCTGGCTTCTCCATTGACTTTGCTGGTCAGGGAGTTGCAAAAGGGGATCGGATCACTTGAACCCAGAAAGCAGCACAGGTGATTAAGCTAGGGGTGGGGATTGTGGGGGAGGGGAGCTGCCCTATACTTACCTTTGGACAGTTGCAGCCAGGCCTCGCACACCCTGTGCTGTCCAGACAGTATATAGTTGATTGGGAATTGGGAGCTGTCCCCTTAAGGGAACGCCTCATGGGAAACGTAGTTCATGCCTTATGGGAAATGTAGTTCAAATCATGTGATCGCCTCTGTAATCCTGATTGGTCACTGAATTGACCCTGGGTTGGGTTGGGGGAAGTTTCCTTTCTTCTTGCTTGGACTCCAGCATCGTGCTGATGTCTTTCCCTTTGCTCCATCGTTATGGGATGAAGATCACTACACTTTTACACTATGAAGTCAGCTATGCAAAGATTGGACATTAGATGGAACTCGACATAACTCTGAGTTATACCTTGAGGATGCCTTGTGATCCAATAAAGAAAGAAACTTCGTATGGAAACCTTTGTAGAGTTTTAACTGCTTATTTTAGGCATCCTTTGGAAGAGAAATGTTGCCTAAGACAAGACACACCCCGACACCTGCCTTGTCAGCCCATTCCTTCTACTGGCAAAGATTTCCTGAAGGCCTCTGTAGATAGTAACAAATCTCTGCATTGACCCACAGCTTTTTTGTTATAGCCCTTCAGGGAAGCCTTGCCAGCTGCAGAAGAAGAAGTTCCAGAAGATCCTCTGACAGCGAAAAGGAGGCCGGGGACGATGCACACAAGTGAGGTTAGTCAGTGGAGGACATCCCCTGAAAATAAGACCTGGTGGTTTCTTTTTAGTGGCAAATATATATATATATATATATAAGACAGGGCCTTATTTTGGGGGGAACAGGGTAGAGAGATACTGGCCACTTCGTTGGGCATCTTAATGGGGACATGAAAGGAACATTCCCGGGCCACGGTGATGTCACTGTTCAATCCTGTCAACCCAGAAGAGTTCTGGTGCTCCCAACAACATAGTAGGAATAAGGATGATCAACAATCAGGATTGAGGGACCCTCCTCAAAACATCTCAAGACTTCCTCTTGGAGGCCTGAGACCCCACTTGGAACATGGCCCCAAAGAGGAGGCCCCGGGCAACACTCACTTCAAAATTAAATCCTTCCTTGAGAGCGATGGCACGCAGAATTTTGGAGGAGACGGTGGTGGCCAGCATGTAAACGCTCTTCACGTCGGCTTCCTTGGGACAATTTTCCTTCCAACAAGTAAACATCCACCAGCCAAATAAGGCGGCCAGCTCATTGCCGGTGAAGACTTTCCAGCGGCCACTGGAGGGGGAGGGGAGGGGGGATGAGACAAGATTAAAAGCTTAACCAGGTTAGTCCCCGACTTAAGACCAGAATTGGGAGCTGAATTTCCATTGCTAGACAAAGCGGTGAAGTGAGCTGCGCTGGATTTTACGACTTTTTCTGCCACGATGGTTAAGGGAATCCCTGCAGGTATTAAATGAATCGCATGGTCATGAAGTGAATTCAGTTTTCATTGAGTTTGCGTATTGCAAATGGCAAGCATGTGACCGAGTGCTGGATTTTGATCACATGACCTTGGGTGACAGTTGCAAGGACAAGGACGGGTTGTAACTCTGTTTTTTTTTTTTTTTTCCCAGTGCCACTCTAATTTTGAAAAGAGGGGTCGTATGTTGACGGCCACCTGTTCTAAATTAACCCATTTTCTGGGGCAGCAGATGACAATTTCTCAAGCCAGTTCTGCGTAACATGTTATGAAACAACAAACAGGGTTCAAATTGACCTGCATAATTATAATCAAACAATCAGATGATGAAACCATGATTAAAATTTTAGTTTCTATTCTCCAAAGCACCTGAAGGCAGGACAAGAGGTAGCAGATGGAAACTTATCAAAGAGAAAAGCAACCTAGAATTAAGGAGGAATTTCCTGACAGTGAGAACAATTAACCAGTGGAACAACTTGCCTCCAGAAGTTATTAATTGCTCCAATACCAGAAGTTTTCTAGAAAAGATGGGAGAGCCATTTGACTGAAATGGTAGAGGGCTGTGGGGGCAGGCAGAGCCCTCCCTGTGCCCCAGCTCAGCTCCACCATGCAAAACCACAAGCCAGCTGGTCTTCAGGCCTCTGCTGTGCATGTGTGTGTGTTGCATTTGGGGTATTTGCGCGCGTTGTAAACACGAGCCAGTTCTTAAAATGAAAATGGCCACAAGTCACATTTTTTCATTGATGCTGTAACTTCAAACAATCATTAAACGGAGGGTTGAAGTTAAAGACTAGCTATATTTGATTGGATGAGTGTGACATTTATTTGCCACTATAAGCTGCCCAGAGTCATTCTAGATAGTGAGATAGGCAGCATAGAAATTACATAAATAAATGGTTCTTTCCCACAGACTCACGGAGAGCAGCCCAGCCGGCTTCTCCTGGGGGGTTGTGATGCTCTTGGCTCAGAAGAGGGACTTATGGCAAGGCCAAGCCACAGGAACCTCCAGCCACTCACATTTCCTGTCGTTCGGCCACCGCTAGCCTGTCCGCATCAGGATCCGTCGCCACGACCACTCGCGCTCCCTCTTTCTCCGCCAGCCGCAAGGACAGTTCCTGGAAAAACATTCGTGGTCACCATTCAAACGAGCTGATCCGAGGGTTGATCCCAGCCGATCTACTTGGAGAAGACAATTCCCCCAACCCTCATTCCTGGGGCCTGCAGAAGCACCACAGGGGCAAAAACCTACCAACACCGATTCTCCTTCTTCGGGATTGGGACATTTGACGGTGGAAAAATCTGGATCCGGATCCTTTTGTTCAGGGACTGGAATGGGGGGCTGGAAGCCAAAGGCCTGGAAAGCCAGCTGCACGTAGTCGTGTCCCACCCCGTGGAAAGACGTGTGCACAAATTTCAAGGGGGTCTTTGCGTTCAGCTCTCTGTGGTGGAAAACAGCAGGAAGAAAGCGTTAAAGGCAGGGAGTGGGATTCAAATTTCTTAACCAGTTCTGTGGGCATGGCCTAATTTGTGGGCATGGCTTGTTGTTCATGTGACTGAGTGGGCATGGTTTGCTGACTGGGCATGGCTTTGTGGCCAAGTGACTGGCTGGGCATGGCTTGTACGTAAATATTATAAATATTTGGATAAATATTGAGTTTTTCATTAAAAAAATAGCAACTTTCACCCAAAATCAGGCAAAGCAGGCAGGCAGATTGAGTTGTTTGCAGAATCACAGATTCATTCAGAGATCTATCATTCTGCCATCTGCTACCTGAGTCTGCACTGAAAAATAGAAGCTTCAGTTCTAAGGAAGGTTCAGCTCTGCTTTTAGATTAGCTAGAAAGCAAGAAATCCAAAGATTTCCTGCTTTCTAGCTAAATTAGTGTTATCTATCCAGATGGGAGAATTCATGTGAAATGGCCAATGACAGGCTGAGAAACAGATTTCCTTCTGTCTTGGCTGCAGACTTGTAGGCTGCAATTTGAAGGCAACCATGCTCTTCTGCTTTTACCAGCTGTAGGTTCATTTAATGATTGTTCAAAGTTACAACAGCAGTGAAAAAACTGACTTATGACCATTTTTCACGGGTACGACTGTTGCAGAATCCTCGTGATCCCATGACAAAAATTCAGATTTTTTGGCAACTGCTTCATATTCATGACAGTTGAAGCATCATGACTGAATCAGATAGCTTTCTAATTGGGAACACGTAACCCTGGTGAGTAAGGACCAATCTATCATTTATAACATGATAACAAGAAGAAAAGGGGCCCAGTTTGGTGTAGTGATGAAGGCACCAGACTAGAAAACAGGAGACCATGAGTTCTAGTCCCACCTTAGGCAAGATGTAGCCCAATGTAGTAGAGTAGAGGTAATGACTTCTCATCCTACCTTGGGCACAGAAGTGGGAGACATTAGGCCAATCACCAGGAGAGAGTGATTGACCCAAAAATGGGCCAATGATGAGAAGATAGTGGATTCTAGTTCCTCCTTAGGCAACAAGTGGGCCAATCTCACCTTAGACACAGAAGTGCTCTCCCTCCCTCCCTCCCTCTCTCTCTCTCTCCCTCTCTCACAGCACAATACCTCACAGGGTTGATGTTGTAAGAAAAATAGAAGGAAGAAGGAGTATTGGGTATATTCGACACTTAAGTTAAAAATGTAATTAATAAAAAAGAGGAAGTGTCATCAAACCATACAGAGAGGGTGTTGGAAATGCAAAACCAGGCAGTTTCTGTTACTCAATTCAGAGTTTTATTTATTCCTTAAAATATTATCTAATCTTGGTGTCCACTACTGCAGATAAAAGACACCTTCCTTCTTACATTTCTCCTTTTCAAAATGTGGGAATTGTGCCTACAGGAGCAGCCATGGCTAGGGCGGGGTATCTTACCGGTGGTAGCAGATCTTTTTCAGGTCCTCCATGTAGCTTGCACAGATGTTTTGCAGAGGGTCCCGAGTGAGAGGGCTGCAGTCCACCAGATTTTCGTTCCAGGAGTCATTCCACGGCTCCACGCATTCTTCGATGCATTTCAGGATCTCTTTATCGTGTGGGGATGTGATCTGAGCACCATTTTCCCAGTAGACCTGCAGTGAGAGTTCACCAAAGTGAGGAATCTGCTTAACAATCAAGCTGTGGGAAGAGATACGCAGCCCTCAACTTACAATTCACAACAACTAACAACAACTATTCTCGAAAGCAGACCCTGTTCATGTGGTAATTTTGGAGGGCTGTGGAAGCTGTGCTACAATGGGGTGTGCTCTCATACAGTCTCCAGATACTCCGGAGGTCACATGAGAGAGCTATGCCCTTGCCGAAAGCACCAAGGATGCCTCATTTTCCAAACTTTTGACACAATGAACCCAAAAGGTTCACCATCACTGACCTAGAGAGGGAAAATGTTGCAAACCAATTAATCAAATCAGGCATCTACAAAGTTTGCTGACCTACCTTGTAGCCATTGTCTTCTTTACGGTTGTGGGAAGCTGTAATCATCACGCCTGCAACCGCTCTGAGCTGCTGGACAGCATACGGCTGCAAAACAAAATGTATTTATTTATATTTAATATTGCTAAGCCCCCATCTCCCTCAGAGAGCCTGGATTATACCTGTGCTGGTTAGACAGGATATAGCTGGAAATGGGGGCTGTCCCCTTAAGGGAATGCCTCATGGGAAATGTAGACAATGCCTCATGGGAGATATAGTTCAGGTCATGTGGTCACATCTGTACTCCTGATTGGTCACTGAATTGACCGCTGGTTGGGTTGGGGGAAGTTTCTCTTCATTTTTACTTGGACCCAGCACTGTGCTGGAGTCTGCCCTAGCTGTATCATTATGGGATGCAGATAACTATCTTTTCACACTATGAAGAAGACGATGCAAAGACTGGACATTAGATGAATCTCAACAAAACTGTGAGTTATATCTTGAGGATGCCTGATATAATCCAATAAAAGAAATGTTTTTATGGAAGCCTTTGTAGTGTTTAACTCCTTATCTTAGGTATTTTGAGAAGATAAATATTGCCTGAGACAAGAACAATACCTACTAGCTGTCTAAAATCACGTGCGGTTGACCAAAATCACCCAGGTTGAGCCCCTAGAAAGAACATCAAGTACTCCAAGCACCTGTATAGCTGCTACAAGAAAAAACATTTGGAGCCTTGGAGTCAAAGCCACTTTTTGAAAAAAAAAAGATCATTTTACTTAAAATAAGGAAAATAAAATAAACCTTTTTAAATGGCAGGTGCACGAAGAGATAACTTGGCATTGCTGTTATGTTAAAACAGCATACCAGATGTACAAAAGTGTTCTTTGCCCACACAAAAGTGATAAAAAATGTTTCACAGATGCCTAACCGCTGTTCAGTTTTAGAAAATCTAGTCTCCAAATTCTTTCACTCTGAGGAAGGCAAGGCTTAAATTGTGCAGGATTGTCAACATGCAGAACTGGACCTGAAGAGGGCAGCTCACAGATATATAATCCAGGAGAAACAAGTTGCCAGTGCAGGGAGTCCTTGACTTACGACCCACAAATGAGCCCAACATTTCTGCTACTAAGCAAAACAGTTGGGAAGTGAGTTTCGCCCCATTTGATAACAGCTGCTAAGTGAATCACTGCAGTTGTTAAGTTAGCAACATGGTTGTTAAGCGAATCTGGCTTCCCCTATTGACTTGGCTTGTCGACCCCAGGACATTGCAACCGTCATCAATGTGAGTCATTTGCCAAGTGACTGAAGTTACGGCCGTTAACTGAGAAACGGCCATAAGTCACTTTCTTTCAGTGCAGCCCTGATTTCAAGTGGTCACTAAGCAAACTGTTGTAAGACAAGGATAACCTTTCAAATTGTCTCTGACTTTGTCTACAGGTTGCAGCCAAGACAGGCAATAGAAACTGCACCTTGAGCTAGTGGTATACAACTCTTGGGATTACAGTTTAGGAGCTGAATTTTCACATTTTGGGAAATCGCTTGATTCAAAAAGCAGTAATTAATTGTGAAACACAGAGCGGAGAAGAAAGTGGAGAAGGCCAGATATATCCATTTTTCCCCACCAAGCAATTGGTCAAGGCAGTCCTTGCCTTACGACTGGTTGCTTAGCAACTGTTTCAAGTTATGACTGACCTCTCATGAGCTTTTTACAACCCGGTTTCAAAATTCTAACAGCTACCACTCTCCATGCAGTCGCATTTCGGGCGCTTGGCAACCAGCCAACATTTATACAGCTGTGTGCAACACCCCACAGTCACGCAACTGTGATTTACAATGTCTTTTGCAGGAAACAGCCGAGTTCGCTTAACGACCATGGCATTCATTTTAACAATCTGTAGTGTTCATTTAGTGACAGTTAATGGCTTCTGCAAAAGAGATTGTAAAACCGGGTGCTTAACAACTGGCATGACATACAGCCAGGATTCTTACAGCCATGGCTGTAAGTTGAGGACTATCCCTGTGATTTTTTTTCAGGAGGGAGGAAGAGATGTTACTGCCGTCAGCTTTGGAAGCCATATTCTACGCTGCCCCATAGCCTAAGAAAGTGGGAGGGGAGTGATTTCCATTGAGTAGTTCTAAGTAGACAAAATAAGATTCTTTTCTTAATTCAAGGATATTAAGTGTGGCGCAGCATGGAAAAAGGATCTTACACTGAGACAGATCGTGATTGGTCCATGTGATGTGATGATGGGAGAAAAGGGGATGATGGATTGTAGCTTGGGACTTGTGCGAAATTTGGGAAACATTTAGTTTCGAGATTCCGCAGATGTGCCAGGTGGCTATTCTAATAAAGGTACTTTTGAGATGATGCTTGTCTTGGAGTTCCTGGTGAGAATGGAGGTTTGCTGGAACGTGGACAATTGCCTGTAGATCAGGGGTGTCAAACTCGCGTCATTGCGGTGTCGTCAGGTGATGTATTGGGACTTTTTTTCCCCTTCACTAAACCGGGCGGGGGCATGGGCGGCGCATGATGCATCCGGCCTACAGGCCAGGAGTTTGACAGCCCTGCCATAGATTAAGGGAAATCTTCCATTACCACAGGGAGTTGGTTGGGGTTCGCCAGCAGCCTGTGCAGATGGCAGCAGAATCAAAACAGTGAGGAAGAACAGGAACCAGTCTGGGGAGGTCTCGGATGAGGGTCCTGCATCCGATACAGAGATAGGGCCAGGACCATCTGGGAGTTATGTGCTGACTCCGGAGCCTCCAGAATCAGAGGAACGAGGGGAGCCCGTTCCCAGTGCGTGCGTGCGCAGAGCTGCCAGAAGGCAGGAGCAGCTAAGACAAAAGGGGCAACTTGGGAATAAGGCTTGGAGGTGATTGGCCCTCCCCTAAGGGATAAAGGACAGGCAAAGTTAGGAAAACCTATTCAGGAAGCAATGTCACTCACTCTGGACTCTGAAAGCTCTGTGGTGCATTTGTTCTGTTTGGTTTTGGAAAGACTAATTGGGACGTTAGTTGCTGGCAGCACTTCAAGTCAGATAAGGTGCGTTTTGATCAGATGTCTTTCGAAGAACTTTTAGCAGGCGTCCTGGGGACTAATTATAACCGGTTTAAAACTCAGATGATTCTGTGAATGATGATAATCCACAGCCACTGAACTAAAATGAAAGAGTTTTGGATTTTATATGTGTTTGTTGGTGTTTCAGGAAGCCTTGGTCAGAACAGGAGGTGCCCAGTGCTAATCCTGCTTCATATCTAGCTACAGCGGTTGAGATGGCCAGCTTGATTCAAACCACCGTGCCACCAAATTCTGCCAAAGTACAAAACTACCCCCATGAAGCTCAGTCAGGTTTTTTTTTTTTTTTAAATAGCCACTTACCACAAAAGGCGTGGGGACGTATCTTGAGAACAGGTAAACAGGAACTCCCTTCGCAAGCAGGACGGCCGCTGTGAGTCTGGCAAGTCTGTGGAAAAGAAGACATTAAAATGCAGGAAATAAACGGCTTCCTTCTCAGGAAGTCAAAACGTTCAGCCACGAGCAAGACTGGCACCAGGCTACGATGGGAGCTGCATAAAACAGCTTAGCCATTTCTTTCATGCTGCATTACGTTTTCCTAACTTTCACCACGAGAAATAGTTTGGTGTTGCAGTTAAGACATCAGACTGGATACCGAGAGATTGCGAGTTCTAATCCTGCCTTAGGCATGAAAGCCGGCTGGGTGACTTTGGTCAAATTACCAGGAGAAGGTGAGTTCTAATCCCGTTTCATGCATGAAAGCAGTTGGGTAACTCAGTGAATTCTAGTTCCATCTTAGGCACAAAAGCCAGCTGGGTGACTTCGGTTATCAGGGGACTGGGAGTTCTAGTCCCACTTTAGGCACAAAGCCACCTACCCCGGCCTCTTTCTCAGCTGAAGAAAGAAGGCAATGGCAATGGCAAACCAACCCTGCAATCTTGCCGAGAATATAGCAGGGGCTAATCCAGGCAGTCTCTAGGAGTTTTTAAAAACACCGAGTCAAGGGCATTAAAAAAGGGCCATCTTTCTCAACAGCACAAATTACTACGCAGTGCTGACTAAGGCACATGTCTGTTCTGGAGCTACCTAAAGTGCTGAGGGATAGAGCAAGCACAGAAACACAGGCCTGGGGTTCAAATTTCGCTTCTGAATCAGCTTCATGCCCGAATCAAAAGGCTTTCCATATATTACAAAATGATTTAAAAGGTATTTTTAGGCCCTGTACATCTCTTGGATTCCAGATTTATTCAATAGGATCAACGGCAAATTCTGCAGGAGAACGTATGCTAATTGTACCCAAGGTGAAAGGCTAATTCAATTCTGCTTAAATTTTTTGTCTGCAACAAAGGATTTAGATCTAGATCTACAGCTTCTATTCCGTTGTACCCAAAACTATCCAAATTTCTCAGACCCCTTGAGAGATCTGAATCCAGTCAGGTCTACGTAAAGCATTAATTAACAGTTGTTATTACTGCTGCTTATTTGCAGAAAAAAATTTGTTTATTTCCAGATCTGCTTTCCCCTTCAAACTATTTTTAGTGGCCTCTGGGAGAGAAATGGACACATTCTTTATTTCTAGATTTTTAAACCTGGATCAAGTCCATACCTGAAGCTGCTGCACATGCTGGTCACCTGGCCTCTTGTGTCATACCCCACCACAAAACCACGTTGCTTGAAGTCAGAAAAACATTGGCCAAGGTATTTGTACATCCCCTGCAGGAAAGGAAGAAGATTGTTTGCCTCAGCAGGAAACTTAAGGGAAGGTTAAGTTTATTAAGATGATTTTCTGTTGCTTAGACCAGAAGGCATCACTCTCAGATTCAGTCCAAGAAAGTGGTGGTTCCATTTGGCAATATGTATAAATTATAGGTATTACACGTTTTCCGGCCTAATGCTTAAACAAGTTATTTAAGAATTCAATTTTTTCTTTAAAAAACAAACAAACAGGAAATTCAGTGCAATTTATTTTTGTAATATTTATTTTTATACCCTTCTCTGTAGATCAGTGTTTCTCGGCTTTGTCAACTTTAAAATGTGTGGACTTCAACTCTCGGAATTCCTGGCTGGCTGGAGAATTCTGGGAGTTGAAGTCCACACATCTTAAAACCAACGAAGTTGAGAAATATTGCTACAGATGAACCAGTAGGTTAATAAAAAGAGGCATTTAATTCTTCCACGCTGAGCTTCCTCAGCCGGAATGATGGAAGAATCTGCCCTTGCTCCATTGTGCTGTTTTGTCCATCAGCCTGAGAAGAAAATTTGCCATCTTTCTATGCCAGTGTATCAAGAAGGGAAATAACGTTGATTGATGTGATTGAGGGTTTTTATTGTTATTTATTTCTCAAAACTAGAGAGCCACCTATCTCACACAAGGGATTCTGGGCAGTGAGTGTACACAATGAAAACATAAAGCGTTTTTCTTTTGAACGATAAGGAGGAATTCCTATTTACATGATGTCTGGCATGGCCCAAGGTCTCTTACAATGAGGCCCCTGAATCAGCTACTCTCTGAAGCTACTGATCCCTGGATCACTTTGCAAGAAAAACACAAAGAACTACTCTCCCTCGGTCGCTTTCACCAAGTGCCCATAAGGTGGAGATAACTGCTAAAGTAAACTTCGCAATGAACAATATTTGCTGAACGGTAAATAATTTATCCTACATATAACAGTTCATTACATTCCCAAACAATAAAGATTTCCAAAACAAACATGCCATTCCAGGCTAAAGACAGTATACTAATTCAGATAATTCTGTTTAAGTTAAGTAGATCGATATACCAGCGGCCTCTTTCTCCACACAACCGTGAACTACAACCATGCCAGAAAGCTTTCTATTTGTTATCTGGGCCACTGTCAGGTTCAAACCTAGTCGGTTAAAATCCCAACTTGTTTTCAGCTTGTTTTCTGGATAAGCAGAACTTTAGGGAGGGAGAATGGTAGGAAAGGGAGAGGGAGCTAGGGAGGGAGGGATATGAAGAAAGGAAGTGAGATGAAGATCCATCACATGGGCCAAATACTCTAACCTCCTATCGTTTATTAAACTGAGATATGACTGCATGATAGCATAAAATGCCCTGCATGACAAACAGAAGAAACTGGGCTACTCCAGATTAAAAGACTGAAGCACTCAGATGTACATATTTCTCTATTTTGGGACCCTAAAGTGAGGCAGGTAAAGACTTCGCATTCTAACTTGTAATTTTCCGAGGGAGAAATTTTTATCTATCTTCCTTCCACATACCTGACACCCTGATATTGTTCTTGGTTTGCTTTTTTTGTGTGTGTGTTCTGCGTAGGTGCAGCTCTATTAAATACACGGATGCTTTTTTTCTTTAATTTCTCCCAAATTAATCCTGCTGTGGGGATTCAAATTATGCACCCCCGATGGGTTCTCTGAATCAGCACAAATCCAACAGAGGCTCAAAATGGCTATTTGGGGGGATGCTGATTTAGTGCCTGGTACTTCGGTCAGCACAAATCCCACGCAGGAGACCTAGTGCCTGGATCTTTACCACATGTAGCTGATTGCTCAATAAGTCTGCATTGCATAGTCCTTTTCTTAGGGCAAGCTACAACATGGATTAAACAAAAAAAAAAAACCTTAGTTAAAATGTGTAAGTAAAACGTAAAGGTAGGGACCAATTCTGGACATTGGTTCATTTCAAAAACTGCTGGATTCCATTCACTTATGAGAACAATGTTTCTCCACACCTTGCCCAATTTAAGGTGTGTGTACTTCAACTCCCAGAATGCCTCAGCCAGCATGGCTGTTGCTAAAGCTGCTGGGAATTGAGATCCACACATCTTGAAGATGCCAAGATTGAGAAATGCTACCCTAAAGAAATAAACAAGAGACTTCAAAATGAGTTATGAAAGGCAACGTTGAACAAAATATGGGTCCCCCAAGAAATTCCCCAGCCCTGGCGGCCTGGCTAGCTGAGGAATTCTGGGAGTTGAAGTACACACATTGTAAAGGCAGCAAGGCTGAGAAACACTCTATTAGAAAGACCTGGGATGTGGAAGTCAGAGGTTAATCCAAGTTTCTACAGCTTTGTTTGGACTGACTTGGACATAAACCACACTGCTCTATGTCTATCCCCTATGTAGAATCAATGGGGTCATACAAGGTTGACCTAGGGAATATGGGATGGGAGGGCAGGGCAAGGACCAAAAGCAACCCCTTCCCCATCTACAAGCCAGTGCCAGCCTGCCAAAGGCTACTACAGATGCAAATGCAGTTAGCACATTAAGAGCAACTACTGCTGTGTGCAATCCACAACTTATCCAAGATTTATCACTGGATGGATAAGGCAGCTGACTGATCTTCCTCAATTAAATATGCATATGTGGCTGGCAGTTAGGATAAGATCAAGAAAAAAACACCTTCATTAACCCCCCCTCTCCCCCCCAAAAAATGCTCACTAAAATATCCTGGGGTGACTACTGGAAATTTACGGAGACATCAGCATTATTCTAAATCTAAGTGTAAGCATTGGACTTTTTCTCTTCAATCAAAAGATCAGGTAGGAATCCTTGATTGAAAGGGATTTTACCTCATCCCTAGGCAAAACAGAGTCTAAGATATCCCCAGGCAGACAGTCATAGATAAAGGAAGCTAAAATCCCTCCCCTTATTCAGATGTGGATTTTTAGTCAAACAAAGAACCAACATGTTAATTCCCCCCTCCCCTTCTCTGGGAACTCCTGTGTCTTAGAAGAGTTCCCAGGAGTGTCTTCCAGAGCTGGAATATTTATGGTTCCTTCTCATCTTGTTGTCTCTTCAAGAGGCGAAAAGTTTCTGGACATCTGGCTCCACTCCTCCAGTTGTGTATCATATGCAAGTTATATAGAATCAATAGAGCAGGGGTCTCCAACCTTGGCTCCTGGAAGCCTGGCGGACTTCAACTCCCAGAATTCCACAGCCAGCTTTGCTGGCTGTGGAACTCTGGGAGTTGAAGTCCGCCAGGCTTCCAGGAGCCAAGGTTGGAGACCCCTGCAATAGAGGGTTTAATATATTCAGGTTACATCAAAAAGGATTACTTGTACCAACTTTCCTCCACCCTTCTTCTTCCACTGAGGAATGGCAGATACACGCATCTGACACTAAGTCCTTCCTCTTCCTCCCTCCCTCCCTGCATAAACACATTGTGTTTGTGTTTGTGTGTGTACGTATATAACAAAATGTTAAAAAGTTATGATATTTACGAAGTCACTTACCAACCACATCTAAATAATATTAAAGTAACCAAAATATCTTTACGACACGCCCCCCCCCCCCCCAAGGCATGTCACAACATTTGAGCAACCCTCATGTTTGGAAATTGAAAGCTGAAAAATTTGGCACACCCCAAATGTATGCATATATAGAGGATTTCTTCATCACCAAATAACCGCCACAATTCCTCTAGACAAAAAGAATAGCAACGGCGGAGAAGGGCTACCCACAAGACCTAGGGAAGCAAACCTCCAGCAGCCCAGAACGTAATCAACAAAAGAAGCAAGCAGCCCAGAGACTCCCTGGGGTCTGCATGTGAACTTCCTCCCAGAAACCGCCTGTTTTGATTTGATCAGCCAATCTCCCAACTGCACATTCTTCCCAGCCAAGCCCAACGCAAAGGCAGCACGTGCTGGGCAGACCTCTGGGAGCATGACCAGTTCAGAGTCAAGAAGCAGGAAGTTCGGAGCTTGGCAAGCTCTTTTGACCTGCCTCCTTGCGTCTATTAATTCATGTTTACGTGATTGTACAGCAAGCAAGTCTTGCTCCAGGCATCCCCCATCTCCCCAGTTTTTCAATCCTGCGCACACAAAGCACCACCTCTTCGTATTCCAAATACTCCTAACCAAGATGGTTACAGAAGTCCACCCCTCACACATGGGCAATTCAGAGAAGGGAGAAGAAGGTCGGTCTCCATTTATACAGGTAGTGCTCGACTTACAACCACAATTGAGCCCAACGTTCCTGTTCCCGAGTGAGGTATTTGTTAAGCGAGTTTTGCCCCACTTTACGACTTTTCTTGCCAGTTGTTAAGCGGATCACCGCAGTTTTTAAGTTCGTAAGAAGGTTGTTGAGTGAATCTGGCTTCCCCACTGACTTTGTCAGAAAGTCACAAAAGGGAATCACGTGGCCTGAGAACACTGCAACCGTCACAAGTATGAACCAGTCTCCAAGGATCTGAATTTTGATCACGTGACCATGAGGATGTTGCGACAGTCGTTAAGTGTGAAAAAGGGGTCACTTTTTCCCAATGCCACTGTAACTTCGAATGGTCATTAAGTGAACTGGGGTAAGCCAAAGACCACCTGATGCACACACACGATAGCACACTACATCACTGCTACAGCCTCCCTTGGAATGATAAAAAAAAAAAATCAGATGAAAAAAGAAACGTTCCCTTCATTGGAAATGACAGCGCTTCAAGCAATGAGCCTTCTGTTTCTTAATAGGGCCGCACGACAATCATTTGAGTTCATTTCTATAAATGCATTTCCTCGGGGTTTATTCCACCTCAATCTTTTTTTAAACAACCACCACGTAATATTCTGGCAGGCGCAGGAAAAACAAATCCTCTCTTTTAATATTCCTCCAGGAAGCTCAGAGGAGCAAGCCCTGTGCCGCTTTATTGTTTCATCCTGTAAGGAAGGTAAAGCCAAGTTCACCAGTAACCCCAAGCGTTTTTGGTTTTGGGTTTTTTTTTTTGAGAATTACTTAACAAGACCGGGCAAATCTGTTTCGCTGAACCCTTGGTGCCTAGTCAACAGGAAGAAGGGTTGTCGACAGTCCCCACAATGTCAAAATCTCCCAAGCAATGCCAGGTCTTGCTTCCTCCAAGTCCTGCCTCAGATAACCTCCTCTTAGGGTAAATCCTCGGTTCTTCTACGCTACTGAAAATCGGCCTGCAACCAACAACGTTAAGCGGACAGCAACAGCAGAAATTCAGAAATGGCAGAAAATCAGCAGCTTCTCCGTTTTTCTCTCTCCCTTTTCCATTTTGCCCACAAACTTGCTTTGCTTTATTCTCTGTTTTTGAGCCTTTTTAGTTGAAGAGTATGGCAGAAACGTTTTAGATCAATGTTTCTCGATCTTGGCAACTTGAAAATGTGTGGACTTCGACTCAAAATAGTTGAACTCCCTACATCTTCAATACACCTTATATACATCTTAAAATTGAATTCTGGGACTTGAAGTACACAATCCTTGAAGCTGTATTTCACACATCTTACAGGTTGAATTCTGGGATCTGAAGAACACAGATCTTAAAATTGAATTCTGGGATTGGAAATCCACATAAAATCCAAGCTGAATTCTGAGAGTTGAAGTCTACACATTTTAAAGTTGCCAAAGCGGAGAAACATTGCTATAGATCAGTGGTCTCACAACTTTTAAAGCTTGCGATTTCAACTTCCAGAATTTGCAAGCCATCCTGACTGCTTGACGAATTCTGAAAATCCACAAATTTTAAAAGTTGCCACATTTGGAGATGTCTGCTTTACACGTACCAAGGATGTATCAGAGGCACGTGGAATATTAAACCATGATTTTTATTTTTATTTTTTGCTTTCCCAATTCAGGTTACGTCTTTCATGCACTATGGGGCACCAACAATGCATCTGATGTTGTATGTGGGGAAGAGGAGAGGGGGCAGAGCTTTTAGCCTTCCCAAGGCTCTGGAACTCACCTGGGTCGACTGGATCACAGTAAGGTCGTTGATGTAGCAGAAGCCAGCCCCCATGGCGGAACGGAGACCGGCGGTCCCAAAGGTCAGCCTGCGGCACAGACGGTCGCGTAGCTCCTTATTCTTCCCATTTCTTAACAGACTTTCAATCTGCTCTTTAGTTTTAGGATTCTGTGAAGAAAACAATTAGCAGGATGAGACTTCACGTGTTAGGAAATTGGAAGCCAAACCACGTGCTCCTAGTGGGCTAATGACTTTGTAAAGAAAGTCACGCCATCTAGTAGAGAAAGCCATAGAAAAGAATATTTGAACTGCGGGGTCCCTGATGCTCTCTGTGGTTGGTGGTTTTCTTGCAGACATTTCATTTACCCAACTAGATAACACCATCAGTGCCAGAAGGGGCTTGCAGGCAGGAGGCGGAGGAGAAGACGAGGAGGAGGACTGTGGAGGAGATGGAGGAGGAAGAGGAGTTCATTTTAATATTGTAAGCCACTCAAGAGTTGCTTTATGATGAGATGGGCAGCAAGCACCTTTAATAAATAAGATAAACAATTCAATACAAACATTAAACCTAATTCAAATTTCAGAAGTCACTTTGTTTAGTCGATAAAAGCCTAGGACAAGCCACAGCCTGCTATAATTGGAGGAAAATTTTGTGGCTGATCTCACAAAGCCTTGTACATGCTCTCATTTGTTTTTGCCAAATTCTTTCTGCGAAGGATTTGCAAAGCTCCAAGTTCATGCTTTCCTGTTTGAGATGGCTGGCTGATAGGTAGATAGATCATGGGGAGCGCAATTTGTACCGCATAACAAACCCTGCAGCTTTTGATTTAGGTGTGACTGCTTTAAGCACATGCATACAAAATAAAATCCCCTATGGATCCCAGGCTGCTCTCTGCAGCTCAGGGCCTCCGTACAGGCACTTTTAAAAGGCCATGGCATCTAAAGTCCCCGGGGTGAGTGAGAAGGCTGACCTTTACCACAAAGAGGTCAGCCAGCAGCGGGATCCAGGACTGCCAGCCATTGGTCAGTTGGTGGAAATTGAAAAATGCGCATTTCGAAAACAGAATGTTTTTATTTTATTTTATTAATTAATGAAGCCTATTTGCTGCCCACCTTGTTTCGAAACGGCTTAGGGATCCAGATCTGGCTGACCTTAGAAACAACTCAACTGACATCAGTCTTGAATAAAAGAACATCCTCTCCTGTTAAAAATCATGAAATGTGATGGAGCTGAACATGATTTGGAACATCATTTGCACATGAATTAGATGAGGTAAACAGGCTGTGTCTCATTCATGGGCAAATGATGTTCCGAATCACTGTTCAGCTCCATCAAACTGAAGTAAAAATGAAGCATTTCACAGGACAAGAACTGTACCCTGCCTTGAACAGTGAAAGGAGAGGAAAATACAGTCTCATTGCGTTAGAGGATATAAATCTGAGGTTTGTTCATGCATGATCAAATTTAAGTAACTCAAGATTCATGGGTTTTTATCTGGGATGGCAGAAGAGGAAAGAGTTCAACTGGGTCACAGAGCAATATTTTCCAATACATGGATGGGTATTTCCAACAGAAAGTAATACTGTTCTATTCTTCAACTTTAACTTTCCTTGGCAAAAAAAAAAAAACCACTAGAAAATTTAGGATTATGGATCCTTTGCACGCAGATTAATCTGTGCAAGGATCCATAATCCAACATTTTCTTTTTTTTTATACCAGTCAGCAATTACACAGTTTAAATGTGCAAATCATGGAAAACCCTGGCTATGGAGGCATGAAATAACACCTTTCTCTCCTCTCTGAGAATTTAAGAGAAGGTAGACTGCACGTGCCAATCCGACAGTGCTTTAAAAAGTAAGAGAGGGCCAAAAAGAGAAAGAACAGTACAAATAGCCCTTGACTTACAGCCGTTCCTTTAGTGACCATTCAAAGTTACATCCTTGAAAAAAGTGATTCAGGACCATTTTTCATGCTTACAACCATGGCAGGATCCCCAGGGTCACGTGATCAACCTTCAAATGCTTGGCAACTAATTGCAGGATCCCGAGGTCAGTGTCCCTTTTGTAACTTTCTGACAAGCGAAGTCAAGATTCACTTAACAACGGTGTTACTAAAGGACAACTGGAGTGATATGTAGGTAAAATGACGATACTGACTCTGCTGAAATGGTCTCCAGCTCAAGCAGGGGTTGGACTAGAAAACCTGCAAGGTTTTGAATTTTATTCTATGTTTTATTATTCACTTAACAGCTATGGCAAAACAGATCATAAAATGGGGCAAAACTCGTATAAGTGTCTCGCTTAGCGTGGAAATTTTGGGCTCAACCTGTAGTTTTCCACCAGCTGGGAAGTTTTCCATACAGGGCGCAGAATATAACATTTAACAGCCATTTAAGATTCCGCTGGAAAGAGCAAAAGGAGGAGATCGCCTTGAGGCAATCCCGATAAGATTCAGCAGTTCCCAAATCTCTTATCTGTGGTACAACATAATGATCTGTTTACCCAGCAACGGAAAGTTCAGCTCCTGTGAAAAGAATGCCCCACCCGGCGTTGATAGAGACTTTTCTGCCCAAATATTAACTGCATACTCAAAAAGAATTCAACCTCCTGGTAACTGAGCCTCCTTAAATGTGACAAAGGATTAGCCAGCTTGAATTTCCTCATTGGAAGAATATTACAAAACCACTTCGCCTGCGATTTACCTGCCATTAATACTTTGCCTTCACTTGCCGTACAGCTTGTTCTCCCTCTATATATACAAAATGGGCTTCATTGCGAACTTGTCTAATAAATGCAGATAAGATTGCAACACAGGTAGTCCACAACTTACAGCTACAATTGAGACCAGAATTCCCATTTGCAAAGCAAGATGATTGCTCAGTGCATGATTTTACAACCTTTTTGGCCATGGATGTTAAATGAATCACTGCAGTTGTTAAGTGAATCATCATCCACCCATTGAGTAAATCTACCCCCCGCTGGAAGCCACCTGAGCATCTTGCAGATGGTGACCACATGACCCTGGGATGCTGCAGCCACTGTAAATACATGCCAGTGTATTTATAAATTCTGATCACCTGACTGTGGGGATGCTAAGGTGGTTGTGAATGGAGAGCTGCTCAAACAGGAAATGTAATGCTGGACCAAACTGTGCCTGTTGCTATGTTCCAGGCTTGCAATATGCAGAACCTCTTCAAGTCAAGCTTCACATAAAAAATACCCTCTCCGCATCCTTTACCCACCATAACATTAGAAAGGGAGGCAGAAAAAACAACATTTGGAAATCTGACAATGACCAAAAGACAGCAAAACAAGAATCACTTGCTTTCTCAAAACAAGGTCAAATTCCTGGCTGAGAATATCCAAGGTCCAGTAAGAGCCAATGTTATTTCTAGGGACATATCACCAATTTCTTGCACTAGCTAACCCTTTGCTCTTGGGAAAGAAGGAAAAGGAACTCTCATTTAACCACAAACAACCTTAGATTACTATTTTAACTTTCAGATCTACTACAAGATACAGATTAGCATGGGGCAGGGAGGGGCAGCTCTAACTGACTGGCTGCCCAATATGGCTCCAAAAGTTCTGTAGGGGAAAAAAATCCATTTTTTTTTCCCACTTGTTGCAAAATCGGGATCACTCGGCCCAAAGTGCATCGTGTCATGTTGCTTCAGTTGAGCATCCCTGATATGAGGAAGAATCAACACACACCTTGTATGACTCCGTGTCCTTTTACTGTAGCAGGCCACAGTGACGGATTCCCACAATGCACTAAGCCAGGAGTATTTTACTTAAGATATTACATCTGGCCAGTTGTGGTTCACTCAACCTCCTACTCCTGAGTTAAGTGGGAATCCAATTGATGTTAGATAACTTCAGGTAGTCCTTGATTTACAAGAGTTCATTTTATGACCGTCTGAAGTTTACAACGGCACTGAAAAAAGGGATTTAGAACCATTTTCCACACTTATGACTGTTGCAGCATCCCCATGGTCATGTGACTTACGTTCAGAGGCTTGGCAACCGGTTCATATTTATGACAGGGTCATGTGATCATCTTTTGTGACCTTCTGACAAGAAATTTTCAGAATTCAGAAACTAACCTAACAACTGCAGTGATTCGCTGAGCAAATGTGGCAAGAAAAGTCATAAAATGGGGCAAAACCCACTTAACAACACTGGGCTCCGTTTTGGTCATAAATCGAGGACTCCCTGTTCTTATTTCAATTGAATCAGGATGGATTTCCTTCATGGTACCTAAGAGACCTCTCTTTTAACTGGCCAAGCCAGGAGCCGAATCTGTGATTCGCTGCCCATTTAAAAGCCAGTTCTCGACTTCTGCCGGATGCATCTCCCAAATCCGAGCAGTCGTTTTCACTTTCCCCTCTTATCTGTGCATCTGGTGCCATGTTATTAATCATTTCCTCCATCCCATTTTAGAGACAGCTGCAGCCTAAAATAGGCTTCCCAGCCCAAGGAGAGTTCTTGAAGCAAACAAATTGAAGAGAGCTCCACAATTTGAGAATAAGTCACTTGGAAGGCTGCTCCCTTCAGGGTTCATAATCTCTGAAAGATCCAACACTAATATAGGATTTATTAGAATATTAAGCATCCTGGCCGGGAAATTCTGGGAATTGAAGCCCACAGATTTTAAAGTCGCCAAGCTGAGATATACATTATTAAGCATTCTCTCTAACCGATGTTTGCTTATGAAAACCATCAGCACACAACTTAATAAGGATTGTAACAATGCAAGCCAATTCTATGACCTGGAAGACATTTTTTTTTCACATGAAGAAGCTACAAGGTTTATATAATTATTCTAGTTATTACAGAACGTCTAGGATTACTACAGGTCTGGTTTTCTAAGCATCCTAAAATGCAAAAGTCAGCAGCACTGAAGGCTATTTTTTTTAATCCAGAGCATTCAATGCTCTCAATTTAAATGCCTCTAATGGGAGCTTTTAAGCATGTAGATAAACACATACACAAATATGTGTACATAAGCTATTGTGGTGAAATATGATGGCACTGACTAAAGGGAGACTAATGGACTGTCCATTGTCACATACCTGAATTTTATTTAATTTTTGCTCCCTAGTTTTACTTTGCAATACAGCCAGACTTACACAGAGCCATCCCTCTGCCAGTCACCCACAGATAATGCCCATTAATTTCCAAAATGCAGACTCCGATTTTTAGATAGCTTTCATCCCTGTGCATATTTTTCTCTCTATTTCACACTAGTAGATTTCCTATAAGGTCATCCGTTTGGAAGGGGGGAACCTGAAAGTAGCCAAAAGACTACAAATGGATGCCAATCGGAAGTCATTTCCAAAAGAGGAAAAAAAAAAGCATACAAAAGGTTATCCATGGATAGCACTAGAAAGCATGAATTCAAGACAGGTGTTTGCTATCCATTTCTAAAATGCCTTTTATTTTCCCAAAATGAGGAAACAATCGGTTTCTACATAGCCTAGAATAAGTTTAAATGTTGAATTAATCTTGCATTACCATTTTATAGTTTATTCTGTCCTTGTTTTTTTTTATGTACGTTCGCTTGTGATATATGCAAGGTTTTTTTGTTGACTGTATGTATTCTTTATATTGTATTGCAATAAAAGAGTAGATTGAGTTCAGTTTTGCAAGGAAATGAACTTTCAGACAAAACACAAGCTGTAGTGTATGTGTGTGTGCACTTTTTATACATATATTCTATTCTTCCTGTGAGATGTCATAAAACCTGTGAGCAGCTTAAGATAAATCAGTTTAATCTCATGGTATTTCATAGCACCCCAAAGGCAGAATAGCATTTTTTTGGGGGGGAAATACCAAGTTACCTCCTGAGATAGATAGATGGATGGATGGATGGATGGAGAGGGGGGGGGGAGGGAGGGAGAGAGAGAGAGAGAGAGAGAGAGGTAGGGATAGAGATAGATAGATAGATAGGTATATAGATAGATAGATAGATAGATAGATAGATAGATAGATAGATAGATAGATAGATAGGTATATAGATAGATAGATAGATAGATAGATAGATAGATAGATAGATAGATAGATAGATAGATAGATAGATAGATAGATAGATAGATAGATAGATAGATAGATACAGAGGTAGGGATAGAGATAGATGGATGGATGGATGGATGGATGGATTGATAGATAGATATATGATAGATAGACAGATATGTAGATAGATGGATACGTAGATAGATAGATAGATAGACAGACAGACAGACAGATGCACACATAGACACAGACACACATTTTTTTTAATGTGGAGAATTGCAAAGCATCCCTTCCCTCTCAGGCATTTTCCCTCACTGCCTATCCTATCAAGATTAACAAGGCTACAGTATCTCACAAGTATTTCTCACAACAATACCATTTCAGGACCTGGTGTCGCAATCCCATAAAGCCGGGTTTTGGGTTGCTCTGGAGAAAAGAGGAAAAGCATTTCCTAAACACACTGTCATCTCCCTCCCACCCTCAAGTCGCTCTTTTTGTCCCCCCTTTGACAAAAGCAAGCAGCCTTTGCATACCATCTGGGGTTTGGGGGTTTGGGAAGGAGCCACCCACACCTCGATTTCCCCCCCCCCCGCCGCCGCCACACACACACACCCCCCAATTCGTGGCAAAGGAAACAAGAGACACAACCATGTATCTCACCTCACCCCCACATTGGTTGCCAAGGGCTGGGACAAGAAAAGGAAGAAAGCCCATTTTGGCACCAACAAGCCATTTTTGTAAAAAGACGACGACGACAACAACAACGACAACCTGCTTGTGGTCGTGGCTTGGTGGACACTCCTCCAACCTCCTTCCCAGCCTCGGACTCTTGGTCTCCAGGCAGGGTTGGCAGTAAGCCAAGGCCCGTTTACCTGACCTTCCCCCACCCCTTCCCCCCCTCTACAAAGGCCATTCCCCCTTTGTCGATTTTTCCCCCTCTTTTTGGCCAGCTCGGGGGTGGGGGTGGTGGGGGCTTCCTTCCCGGTGCCCACATACACACACCCACCTTGTCCCAGCTCAGCCACTGCCCCACCGCCCGGTCCAGCTGGGCGTCCCCGGTGCTGCAGCCGATCAGCAGGTTGGAGTTGACATCCCCCACCACCACGTCCCGGGGGTCGCCCATGGCTCTGGCCTGAGGCTGGAAGACGGACGGGGGTGGGCGGGCGGGTGGTCTCCAACAAGGGAGGGGGGAGGAGGGGGAGAGGGGGGGTCGACCCGGCGGCGGCGGCGGCGGTGGCCGCTCCCCGTTCACACGTGCAACTGCGGGAAGCGACCTGCAGCCGGGGAAGGAGGGAGGGAGGGAGTCACGTGACCGCCTCCGCCTCCTCCTGGTGATAGCCCCCCCCTCAGGGGGAGCTTTCGGGAAGGGCGGGGGAGAGAGAGAGAGAGAGAGAGGAGAAAGCAGAGGGGAGGGGCTTGTCTAAAATGGGCGGGGGGAGGGGCCTCCCTAAAATAAGTGGGTGCGGGGGAGGAGTCTGTCAATCTCCTCTTTTCTCTGCTTCCCCTCAACCTGTTCATCCTGCTCTTTTCCTCACAAGGGATGGCTGTGGGAGAAAAGGGGGACGGGGGACGGAGGGGGGGGAAGAAAGAGGCAACATTGGGAAAGGGGAGGCTTTTTTTCAAGAGAAGCGTCCAATAAATATTTGTGAGGGGCCAAGGGACCCTTCCTCATCCTAAAAAGGAACCTCCCACTACCACCTAAGACCACCACAGTCCGTCCGTTCCCCCCCCCACACCGCTTTCGCGCGTGCGCGCAAAAAAAAAACACTCCTCGGCAACCGCCTTGTCTGGAAAAAAAAAAGGAAAAAGTGGCGGTTAGCGCGCATGCGCGGTGCGCGAAACAGTTCCCCCCCCTCCCCCGTCCAGTGCGCGCCTAAAGGGTGGGTGAGTAGTACAAGGAGTGGGGGGGGGAGACCAGTGGGCGGAGAAACTCAAGCCGCCGCCCGCCCTGAAGGGCCCCGCCCACCCATGCCTTCGACTGCTCGAGCCGCGGGCGCCGCTGGGAAATGTAGTCGGGGTTGCTTTTCCCCCAATACGTCTTTCTTTCTTTCTTTCTTTCTTCTTTCTTTCTTTCTTTCCTCCTTCCTTTCTTTTTTCTCTCCATCCTTTGTTCCTGTTTTTTCCTTTTTCCTTCCTTCGTTCCTCTCTCCCTCTTTTTTCTTTCTCTCTCTTTCTTTATTCCTTTATTACTTTTCTTTCCTTTTTCTTTCTTTCTGTCTTTTGTTCCTCTCTCCCTCTTTATTTATTCTTTATTCCTTCCTTCCTTCTCTCATTCCTTCCTTTCTATTTCTTTCCTTCATCTTTCTTTCTTTCTTAATTTTTATGCCTCATATCTCCCCTATCCAGTAACTGGACGACTTACAATTTCTTTGTTTCTTTTTTCTTTCTTTTCTTTCTCTGTTTTTCTTTCTTTTCTTATGTTATTACTACTTATTAAATGTTAATGCCAGCCATCTCCACTACAAGGTCAAGGTTGTTTTTGACTCCTAAGAACTGGACATTTCTGTTGTGTATGCAATAAAATTAATAAAGTGTGAGCTTGGAGTAAGTGCAGGGTTCTGGCCCTGCACTTCTGATTGGCTGTTAAGCGGCCGGACCGGATTGGCCCGTTCCGTGGAATCCGATTGGCCCTTAACAGAGAGTTCCTATTGGTTATAAGAGCTAGCGTTCCTAGTTCCGTATTGGTTAAAAGTTACAAGGTTTGCCTATATAAGGCGGGTTTTAACTGCTATTAAACGAGTAAGTCACTATGTAAATAAAGAGCTGAAGTTCACAGTTCAGAGCCTTGTCTCCATTCTTTCTCGCCCATGCTCAAAACATAACACTGGCGACGAAGGTGGGATTTGGAGATATCTGAACCAACGAAACTTCGAAGAATACCGAGCACATGACAGATGACGCCAACAACGGAACCATGTCCGGCGGCATCGTACCACCTGCTCCATTCGATCCAGCACAGGAAGACTGGGAGTCTTACATGGATCGTTTTCAAATGTTCTTGGAGACGAACAACTTAAAGGATGCCGCGCCAGGAAAGAAACGGGCGGTATTCCTAACGCATTGTGGTCCAACCGTATTTAAGATGGCTAAAGCACTAGCCAAACCCCGAGAAGCAAAGGCAATGGATTGGAACGACCTCGAACCTCTCCTGCGAGGTCACTATGCCCCGACTGTGCCTACACTTGTGAGACGGCATGAGTTTTACCAGAGGAGCCAGCGAAAGGGAGAAAGCGTAGTCGACTTCATAGCAGACCTCCGAAATTTGGGAGGCCTCTGCGAATTCGCCGAATTAGAAGAAGCACTAAGAGATCGCGTAGTTCTGGGATTAGATGCACCAGGTGTGCAAAGCAAGCTGATGGCAAAAGGCGACCTCAGCCTTGCCGATGCCATCGCCGAAGCTACGGCAGCAGAAGCTCGCCTCTCTTCTTCCAGGCCTATCCAATGACTTGAGTACGCTGGAAGAGCAGCTGGCAAATTCAATTGGCACAAATTTCCCCTACTTATTTTCCAGGCTGGCCTTTGTCTGATCATTGCTTATTTAACAGGGCCGGCAGTGTTTCACCTGCCCACTCAGGTAACACACCGCTAGCCTTCTTGTGGTTGTTCTGTCTTTCCGGCAACTGCCTCTTTGTCCTGTTTTGCCAGCGTCATTTTAAACCAAAATTGTGATTGAACGACATCTGGATCTCCTTGCAACCAGAATACAGGATAGAATAACAGAGGAGCAGAGTTGGGAGGGACCTTGGAGGTCATCTAGTCTAGGGCTTGCCAAGCTTTTGGACTTAAGGGACCACCAAACTCATCATTTTAAATCCCGTGGACCAGAGACCCTGGAAAATCCCCCCAAAAGTCTGCAGGAAAATCCCCCACCCCGTTTTCCTACCGATCGATCGTTCTTTATTTGGGATCGCAGGATACCAGCTCCAGCTCCGTTCTCAGGGGGAGAGAGAGAGAGAGAGAGAGGAGAGACTTTTGGCTTCATGCAAGGAAAACAGCAGAAGCCGCAGAAGTCTTTCTTTCTCTCCCCCAAACTCAGCCAGAAATGAGTCTTTGTCAGCGCAGCCTCTTGGAGCAGGAGGCCTTGCAGGGTCCCAGGGACTCATTTCTGGCGGAGTTTGGGGGAGAGAAAGAGAGACTTCTGCGGCTTCTGCTGCTTTCCTTGTGTACAGCGAGAAGCAGAAGAAGGAAGAAGCGGAAAGAAGTAGCCCGGTGGCCTGGCCAGGCCAGGTGTGTGGGGCGAATAGGGCAAGTTTCCCCCCTCCATCCTTCCCCCCCTCCCCTCACCACTTCGTGTTGTTCACAATGCAAGCAACACAAGCCTTGTGTTCCTGCGGGGCCTGTAGTTGGCACAGCCTTGTGTTCCCGTGAAACCTGGATTAATTGCTTTGGGGGGAACATTTCTCTGCAAACCACCAAAATTTTATCTTCCCCGGTCCACTGGTTGGCGACCGTTGTTCTGGTCCAACCTCCTGCTCAAGCAAGAAACCCTACGCCATTTCGAACCAATGCTTGTCTAATCTCTTCTTTAAAACTCCAGTTTTGGAGCACCCACAACTTCTGAAAACAAATCGTTCCACTGATGAATTGTTCTCATCTTCAGGAGATTCCTGCTTAATTCCAGGTTGCTTCTCTCCTTGATTAGTTTCCATCCATTGTTCCTTGTCCTGCCTTCCATGGCTTTGGAGAAGAGCTTGACTCACCTTCAAATCTTGGCAGACTGCCATCATGTCACCCCTAGTCCTTTTTTTTTTTTTTCATAGAATAACAGAGATGGGACGGACTATGAAGGTCTTGTAGTCCAACTCTCTGCTCAAGCAGTTGTCCAACCTCTTCTTAAAAACCTCCAGTGACTGGACAGCTTTTAAAAATATATATTATAGTTAAAGAACATTTTTTTAAAAAAAAAACATTAAATAAAAACATTTTAAAAGAATAGAACTGCTAAATGCTATGTCTTGTTTGTCTTTCTTTCTTTTCATTGTTGTAAGCAAGCAGTAAAAGGAATAAGTGAATCTGATTGAATTGCCCCAGAAAAAAGAAATCATCTCCTTTTTCATATCTTGAGGTTGCATTGAAACTCATAAATCTTTTTTTTTTTTTAATTGAAAAAAGAAATGAGCAAGACTGATGTCAGCTACCCCTCCTGGCTTAATCCTGGGAATTATCCTTACCATTAAATCAGAACTTGAGTTTGAATTCCAGTTGGCCACCTGTGAAGGCCATGTTGGGATCCAACTTGGAGGCCTTGATCCCCACACTCCTTGGCCCTTCCTTTATTACCTGTGTGCTCACCTAGCAACTCTGCCCTGCGGTTTCCAGGGTGACTCACACCTGCCTTCAAAATGTGGTGGGATCAAAAGCATCTGAGCCAGTTGGCTGGACTCAGCTGAAGAAGAGCAGATCTTCTCCTAGCCGAAAAGTAAGCGTTGGCCTCCTCACTTCTGTCCGTATTTAGACTATCTTGGTCTTCATTTGAAGAAGCAGGCCTGGCTTGACGAATTTCGGGTTTATTTGAAAGGAAGCAGTGGTGGGATTCAAACTTTTTTACTACCGGTTCTGTGGGTGTGGCTTGATGGGCGGGGCAGGGGGAGGTTACTGCAAAATCCCCCTTCCCTCCCCACCCCACTGACCTGCTTTCCAGCTCCGTTCTCCTGGGCAGGGCAACCAAAGGAGACCCAGCTGATCAGCTATGGGCGTGGCTTGATGGGTGTGGTGTTCTGTGGGTGTGGCTTAGTTGCTTGGTGGGCGTGGCTTGGTAGGTGTGGCAGGGAAGGTTACTGCAAAATCCCCCTTCCCTCCCCACCCCACTGACCTGCTTTCCAGCTCCGTTCTCCCGGGCAGGGCAACCCAAGGAAACCTAGCTGATCATCTGGGACTCAATGGGAGTCAGAGAAGAGATGGGGTTGGCAGGGCCAGTCGGAAGTGGGATTGGCCGGTTCTCTGAACTACTCCAAATTTCCACTACCAGTTCTCCAGAACCGGCTGAATCCCACCTCTGAAAGGAAGGGATGGGATTTGGAGTCTGGTGCAGAACTCAGTTGCATTAACAGGGTATAGAATCAACATCGCACAAAGAGCCGTGGTGGTGGTGCAGTGGTTAGAATGCAGTACTGCAGGCTACTTCTGCTAACTGCCGGCTGCCAGAAGTTTGGCAGTTCGAACCTCACTGGCTCAAGGTTTGACTCAGCCTTCCATCCTTCCAAGGTGGCTCGAATGAGGACCCAGATTGTTGGGGGCAAGAGGCTGACTCTGTGTAAACCACTTAGAGAAGGGCTGGAAAGCACTATAAAGCGGTATATAAGTCTAAGGGCTATTGCTATTGCGATCAGGTGAAGTATTAATCAAGTATTAATTTTATAATGCCTTGGTCAGACCACACTTAGAATGCTGCATCCAATTTTGGTTGTCACCATATAAAAAAAAGTGTTGAGATTCTGGAAAAAGGACAGAGAAGAGCAACAAGGATGATTAGGGGACCAGAGGCTAAAAATATACAAAGACCGGTTGCTGGAATTAGGTAGTGGAAAGAAAGACCAGGAGCGACATGATATCAGTCTTCCAATGTTTGAGGGGCTGCCCCAAAGAAGAGGAGAGGGTCAACTTATTTTCCAAAGCCCCTGAAGAGGCAGGAGGAGAAGCAACAGGTGGAAACTCATCAAGGAGAGAAGCAACCTGGAATTAAGGAGGGATTTCCTCACAGGGATAGATAGATAGACAGGCAGGTGATCGATAAATAGATGGATGGATGGATGGAAAGAAGGAGAAGTGGCCTAAAAGTAGAGCTCTCGCCTCCCAATCAGGAGGCTGTGAGTTGGATCCCAGGTAATGGCAGATATTTCTCGCTCTCTGGGCACAAGAAGTAAATATCAGCAACAAACTGCATTGGCGACAGGAAAGGTATCCGGCCAGTAAATACTCAGATCCATTCAGTTGCTCCAACTCCACCCCAATGCAAGGGATTATGGGGTCATTAAAAGACACAGAGAGAGAGAGAGAGAGAGAAAGAGGACGAATGGATTGATAGATGGACGGACAGACAGACAGATTTAACAATCCAGATTTGTATATGTGTGCGTGTGTGTGTGTGTGTACACAAAACACACATACCCATGGAGGGAACTGCCATTTCTTCATCCTTTAGGGTAAAGGGATTTCTGCCCTCACTGTGAGTTGTGTGTGTGTAGGGGGGGGGGGTTGTTGTGCACGAAGGGAGGCTCAGCCAATCTCATTGTACACATGTTGTACTCTGACAATAAAGGTGATAATAAAGGAATAATCACCATCCTCAGCCAGCACCGTCCTTGACCCCCTTGGATGATGGGAGTTGCAACCCAGTCCGATCTGAGAGGCGGAGAGCAGGTTAGAAAGAAGCCTGGGTTGACCTCCTGGGACGGATCTCCAGAAGGTCCTTCAACCCCCCCTCCCCCCTCTGTGTTTGTCTCCGTCGCAGAATGGATCTGTGCGGCTTACTTGACGATGACGATGACCTTCCGAAGAGGTTGGTCTCTTTCCAGTGGGAAGATTCAGACCTGTCCCCCAACAGCCTGGAGAGGAGCCAGGAGGATTCGCAAGACGACATACCGGGGGACAATGGGGGGCCTCTGCTCCGCTGTCTCAAGCGGATCTACCGGAAAACCAAGAAGGAAAAAACAAGACGGCGGAAAAATCTGAACTCTGGTAAATGGTGGGGGGGGGCGAAAGTGGGAAGGAGAGGGGAGGGCAGAGCAAGATTGAGTTGGGGGCCTCGCTGTTCAGCCCCCTCCTTCCTGCTGGAATTAGGAATTATAGCTAGTTCTCGTACTGATGGCACACAACTGAGCCCAAGCATTCCATGGCTAAGCGAAGACAGTCGTTAAATGAGTTTTGCCCCATTTTTACGACCCCTTTCTTGCCCCTGTGGTTAAGTGAGTCACACCAGTCGTTAAACAGATCTGGCTTCCCCATTGACTTTGCTGGTCAGGAGGCCTGCAAAAAAGGAGATCACGTGCAACCGTCATAAATGTGAGTCAGTGGCCAAGCGGCCCGAATTTGGATCACGTGACCTTGGGATTGCTACGGCAGTCATAAGTGTGAAAAACGGTCACTTTTTTCAGCACTCCCATAACTTTCTCCTCAGAAAATCTACAGGTAGTCCCTGACTTACAACCATTCATTTAGTGACTGTTCAGTCACTAAATGAAAGGTTGTAAGTCAAGGACTACCTCTAGGCTTTCCGAGGAGACTCCCCACAGCATGTCCTGCCTAATAAGACCTTGGATGGAGCCCTGACGATTTCCTTTGATTCCACAAACGGTTCCACCATCTTTCCACGGAGTTGATGACATCATGTGTTGTGGCCTGCCAGCGGCTAACGGAGTTGGCCGCAGAACTGGACAGTAGTGAGGAGGTTGGGGAGGAACCTGGGCCAGTCGTGGAAGCTGAGGAAGGCTCAGATGAGGGCTCCGTGTCAGAGGCAGCGATGGAGCCAGGGCCGTCTGACAGTAATCAGCTGCCTTCGGAGTCAGAAATCAGTGGGGAAGAAGAACAGCTGGAGCCTGTTCCCAGTGTGCGCACGCACAGAGCTGCCAGGAGAAGGGAACGGTTAAGGAATAAGGGTCGACTCGGAAGTAAAGCCACAGGTGGACGGTGAATGGCCCCTGCCCATAGGGATTAAAAGAGGAGTAAAAGAGGAGGGGGCTTTTGGCAGGAAACAATTTGTTCGTTCCAGCTGTGTGAAGATCTGTCTGTGCATCTCAGAGATTCTGTGCCGAGTCCTTCCTTGTCAGCACTGCGTTTGAAAATATTTACTTGGCAGCTCTCCATGCTAGATGAGGTCTGTGCTCTTAATCCCACCCGTGAAAGGCTGTTTACCAGGCCTTTGGCTGAAGGTGAATGCAATAAATTCACCTTTGTTTAATAAAAGGGGTTTTGCCAGGACAAAGAGTTGGCTTGGTGCTTTTTGGGGGAAACCAAGGTCAGAATGTCACGCTTCTAATGACAGGGCTGGCTCAAAGCTTGAAATAACCCTTGTCCCATTTCTTCAGCTGGTTGTGGACCTCAAAAACCTTGGGAAAGATCTCCCAAGTCCACAGCTCCCACCCCTGAGCTTTCCTTCTGGGACGCACTGTGGTTCTCTGGGTGAGGTGGGGGGGTCTTCTGCCCCATTGGAGGAAAGGATTTAATTGACTCTCTCCTACCCCACCACTTTCCCACTGTAGGATTAGTTCCTGACCTCTCAGCCATGGCCACGATTTGGGAAGAAAACGACGACCCT
Organism: Hydrophis major; assembly: GCA_033807585.1. Classification (NCBI taxonomy): domain Eukaryota; kingdom Metazoa; phylum Chordata; class Lepidosauria; order Squamata; family Elapidae; genus Hydrophis; species Hydrophis major. The sequence goes on from CM066332.1 coordinate 354,556, forward strand.
CATTCGGCTCAGGAACCGGAGCTCTTGCTGTCCTCCTGGAGAAGCAGCATGGAGTATTTCAACAGCAAAAAAGAGGTTAAAAAAAAAAAAAAGAACAGGGGTTGCCCCTCTTTTGGATCTCAGGGAGCCCCCCCCAAACTCATCCTTTTAAATCCTGCAGACCAGAGACCCTGGGAAAATCCCCCCAAAAGTCTGCAGAAAAATCCCTCACCCCGTTTTCCTACCGATCGATCGGTCTTTATTTGGGATCACAGGATACTGTCTCCAGCTCCGTTCTCAGGGAGAGAGAGGAGAGACTTTTGGCTTCATGCAAGGAAAACAGCAGAAGCAGCCAAAGTCTTTCTTACTCTCCCCCAAACTTCGCCAGAAATGAGTCTTCACAGCCTCTTGGAGCAGGAGGCCTTGCAGGGTCCCCAAAGACTCATTTCTGGCAGAGTTTGGGGGAGAGAAAGAAAGACTTTGGCTGCTTTCCCTGCATGCAGCCAAAAGCAGAAGAAGGAAGAAGCGGAAAGAAGCAACCGGGTAGCCAGGCCAGGTGCGTAGGGCAAATGGGGCGAGTTCCCCCTTCCGCCCTTTCCCTCCTCTGCTCACTACCTCGTGTTGTTCGCAATGCAAGTGACGCAATCCTTTTGTTCCCCAGGGCCATGGGGGCAGCGCAGCCTTGTGTTTCTGCACAGCCTGGATTAATTGCTTTGGAGGGGACATTTCTCTGCAGACCACCAAAATTTTCTCATGGACCACCGGTGATCCCCAGCCCACTGGTTGGTGGCCACTGGTATGGAGGATGCTCACCTTCTTAGAACATAGGATAGAACATAGAATAACAGAGTTGGAAGGGAGCTTGGAGGAGACCCTATATCATTTCAGACAAATGGATGTGCAGTCTCTTTTTGAAGGCCTTCAGTGAGGGAGTGACCACAACTGGGAATAACAAAAGAAAAGGGCAGAGAAGAGCCACCAGGATGATGAGGGGACTGGAGGCTCAAACATACAACGAACGGTTGCTGGAACTGAGCCTGGCTAGTCTAGGGAAGGGAAGGACCAGGGGAGACAGGAGAGCAGCCTTCCAGCATTTGAGGGAGGGGCTGCCCCAGAGAGAAGGAAGGGGGTCAAGCTATTCTCCAAGGCACCCGAAGGCCAGACAAGGAACAATGGATGGAAACTGAACAAGGAGAGATTCAACCTGGAAATTAGCAGAAATCTCCTGACAGCAAGAACAGCTAACCAGTGGAATGACTTGCCACCAGAAGTTCTTTGTGATCCAACACTGGGAGTTTTTAAGAGGAGACTGGACAGCCATGTGACTGGAATTGTAGAAGGCCTTTGCTTCAGCAAGGGTTGGACTAGACAACCTCCAAGTCTCCTTCCAATTCTGTTATTCTATGTCAAAGGTCTCCAAACTTGGCAACTTTAAGACGTGTGTGCTTCAACTCCCAGAATTCCTCCTCCAGCCTTGTTAGCTCAGCTGAAATCCACAAGTCTTTGGGGACCCCTGTTCTATGTTATAAGAGAAGGAAGGAAGAAGGAAAGAGGGATAGATGAGAAAGAAAAGGGAAGGGAGGGAAGGAGGAAGGAAGGAAGGAAGGAAGGAAGGAAGGAAGGAAGGAAGGAAGGAAGGACAGGAGGGAAGGAAGGAAGGAAGGACAGGAGGGAAGGAAGGAAGGAAGGAAGGACAGGAGGGAAGGAAGGAAGGAAGGACAGGAGGGAAGGAAGGAAGGGAAGGAAGGAAGGAAGGGAAAGAAGGAAGGAAGGAAGGAAGGAAGGAAGGAAGGAAGGGAAAGAAGGAAGGAAGGGAGGAAGGACAGGAGGGAAGGAAGGAAGGAAGGAAGGAAGGGAGGGAGGGAGGGAGGGAGGGAGGGAGGAAGGAAGGAAGGAAGGAAGGGAACTAAGGAAGGAAGGAAGGGAACTAAGGAAGGAAGGAAGGAAGGACAGGAGGGAAGGAAGGAAGGGAAGGAAGGAAGGAAGGGAAAGAAGGAAGGAAGGACAGGAAGGAAGGAAGGAAGGACAGGAAGGAAGGAAGGAAGGAAGGAAGGGAAAGAAGGAAGGAAGGAAGGAAGGACAGGAGGGAAGGAAGGAAGGAAGGAAGGAAGGGAGGGAGGGAGGAAGGGAAAGAAGGAAGGAAGGAAGGAAGGACAGGAAGGAAGGAAGGAAGGAAGGAAGGAAGGGAAAGAAGGAAGGAAGGGAAAGAAGGAAGGAAGGAGGGAAGGAAGGAAGGAAGGAAGGAAGGGAGGGAGGGAGGGAGGGAGGGAGGGAGGAAGGAAGGAAGGGAATGAAGGAAGGAAGGAAGGGAAGGAAGGAAGGAAGGAAGGAAGGAAGGAAGGACAGGAGGGAGGGAAGGAAGGAAGGGAAAGAAGGAAGGAAGGAAGGAAGGAAGGAAGGAAGGAAGGAAGGAAGGAAGGAAGGAAGGAAGGAAGGAAGGAAGGAAGGGAACGAAGGAAGGAAGGAAGGAAGGAAGGGAAAGAAGGAAGGAAGGAAGGAAGGAAGGAAGGACAGGAGGGAAGGAAGGAAGGAAGGGAGGGAGGGAGGGAGGGAGGGAGGAGGGAGGGAGGGAGGAAGGGAAAGAAGGAAGGAAGGAAGGGAAAGGAGGAAGGAAGGAAGGAAGGAAGGACAGGAAGGAAGGAAGGAAGGAAGGAAGGAAAGGAAGGACAGGAGGGAAGGAAGGAAGGAAGGAAAGGAAGGAAGGAAGGGAAAGAAGGAAAGAAGGAAGGGAAAGAAGAAAGGAAGGAAGGGAAAGAAGGAAGGAAGGACAGGAGGGAAGGAAGGAAGGAAGGTTCTATATTCTAAACAGTGTTTCTCAGTCACTGGAGGTTTCCCAGAAGAAACTGGACAGCCATTTTGTCCAGAATGGCATGTTTCCTGCATGAGCAGAGGGCTGGTCTAGAAGACCTTCAAGGACCTTATTCTGTTATTCTGTTGTATCATCTTCATCTTATCATCTTCATCCCCACTATTATTCTAGTTCTCCCTGGGCCTGCATTTCCTCTTATGAGTTTTCTCTTTCAGGGAGTGTTGAACGGACAGAAAGATAACTAACATCACTAAAAATAACTACATAATAACTCACATAACTAAAAATAATAATAATGTCAGGGTTCCCGCAGTGACCTCCAATTAAATCCTGAGTCTCGAGCCAAACTTCCAAAACTTCAAAATGATTTATTGGGAGTTAACATGCCGGCATTGCCTGGATGCAGCTGACTCTGAGACACTTCATTCATTGTCACCCTTGACCCTGGTTTCCCCCCTAACCCCCTGGGTGTATCGTAATTCATATCCTCCAATGGGACACCTCCACAGCCCAGAGTCATCCATCAGGCTCTCCAGTTAGAATTTTGCCCAGCAGAAACTTCAGTCACCTAGAAACTATCTTTGAAAACATTTATGGAATGCACTTTCGGTTTGCAAGCTGCCGCACTGCTCCCGCCTCCCTTTCTGTTGGCAATGCTAAAAAGACCAGAGAAATATTTTATGAGTTGACAAATAATTTCCTTCTTTTAACCCATTCTTTTGTGTCTCTCTCTCTCTCTCTTTTTTCTCCTTCCTGCCCTCTCCTCCCAAATCCCCTTCCAGGAGGACGTGATGAAGAAAAGTTTCTTTCGATTCTTATCCGTCCTCAGCAAGACAATCAACTGGACCAACATGACTGAATTCTTTCTCGACAATTTTACCTCAGATATCGTGGGAGCCATCACCGTAGGTCTTTGGTTCTTTTCACCCTCCTTCCAGAGGTCTCCACAGGGTGTGGTCAAAAAAGTCAAGATGGCGCAGGAAGAGCGACACACATGACAAACAGGAAGAGCTTAGAATTCTTCCCTTGGGCCGCCATCTTGAATTTTTTGATCTTGCCATATACAATCAGGAGGCTGTGAGTTCGATCCTAGGTAGAAGCGAATATTTGGAGTAGGCTCTCCTGTTCGAGCAGGGGGTTGGACTAGATCAGTGGTTGCCAACCGGTGGGCCGGGGACCACTGGTGGTCCGCGAGAAAATTTTGGTGGTCCGCAGAGAAATGTCACCCCCAAAGCAATTAATCCAGGCTGTGCCGCCCACATGGCCTATGGCAGGGGTCTCCAACCTTGGCTCCTGGAAGCCTGGCGGACTTCAACTCCCAGAGTTCCACAGCCAGCTGGCTGTGGAATTCTGGGAGTTGAAGTCCGCCAGGCTTCCAGGAGCCAAGGTTGGAGACCCCTGGCCTATGGGAACACAAGGCTTGCATTGCTTGACTTGCGAAACCATGAGGTAGTGAGGGGAGGGGAGGGAACTTGCCCCACTTGCCCCATGCGCCTGGCCTGGCCACCGGGCTGCTTCTTTCCGCTTCTTTCTTCTTCTGTTTTTGGCTGCAAGCAAGGAAAGCAGCAGAAGTCTTTCTTTCTCTCCCCCAAACTCCGCCAGAAATGAGTCTTTGGGACCCTGCAAGGCCTCCTGCTCCAAGAGGCTGCGCTGGAAAAGGCTCATTTCTGGCAGAGTTTGGAGGAGAGAAAGGAAGACTTTGGCTGCTTCTGCTGCTTTCCTTGCATGAAGCCAAAAGTCTCTCCTCTCTCTCTCTCTCTCTCTCCCCCTGAGAACGGAGCTGGAGATGGTATCCCGTGATCCCAAATAAAGAACGATCGATCGGTAGGAGAACGGGGTGGGAAATTTTCCTGGAAACTTTTTTGGGGATTTTCCCAGGGTCTCTGGTCCACGGGATTTAAAATTATGACTTTGGTGAACCTTGAGGTCCAAAATGTTGGCGACCCCTGGACTAGATGACCTCCAAGGTCTCTTGCAATTTTGTTATTCTATGAAATAAGACAGACCTCTTTCCTTCCATCCCTCAATAAGATTCAAGGCCATGTAAATAACTCCATTGTGATATTGCCCAAGAATGAATGCAGGGAGTCCTTGACTTATGATCACAATTGAGCCCAATATGTTCCATTGCTAAGTGAAGCAGCTGTGACATGAGGTTTCCTCCATTGTGCAAACTTTCTTGACATAGTTTAAGCAAATCACTGCAAGTGTTAAGCGGAGTGTCATGCAGTCGTTAAGTGAATCTGGCTTCCTCTTTGTTGGTCAGGAGGTTGCAAAAGCAGATCACATGAGCCTGGGACCTAGCAACCATCATAAATATGAATCCGTTGCCAAGCGTTTGAATTGTGACCATGAGGATGCTGTAATCGTTGTAACAGAGGTGTCAGGATTCCAGCAATCACCCTAATTCAATCATGATTCTCGAGCCAAACTTCAAAAAACTTCCAAGGATTCATTAGAAGCAACATACTGGCACTGCCCTGTATCAAGCCAACTCTGGCCTACATAATTTACAGTCCACTAGGACCCTGTTTCCTCCCCTCCCCCCCCCGGGTATGTCATAAATCAGATTCTCCAACTGAGCACCTTCATGGGCTGGGTGTCATCAATCATGTTCTCCAATTACATATATTCCCGGGCAAAAGCTCTAGTAGTTTAGTTACAACTTTTAAAGATAAGAGTTGGAATGTACTTTCACTTACAAACTGCTGCACTCTTCCAGATTTCCTACCTCCCCCCCCCTTTTTTTATGACAACTACTAAAACAAGTATAGGAATGTTTTATGAGTTGGCAAGAGGGAGTATTCAGTGGGTTCTGACCAGTTCTGGAGAACCAGTAGCAGAAATTTTGAGTAGTTCGGAGAACCGGCCAATCCCACCTCTGTCTGGCCCCGCCAACCCCATCTATTCTCTGCCTCCCATTGAGTCCCAGCTGATTGGCTGAGTCTCCTTTGGTTGCCCTGCCCAGGAGAACGGAGCTGCAAAGCAGGTTAGTATCCTTTCCCTGCCACGCCCACCAAGCCATGCCCACAGAACACCACGCCCACCAAGCCACGCCCACAGCTGATCAGCTGGGTCTCCATTGGTTGCCCTGCACAGGAGAACAGAGCTGGAAAGCAGGTTAGTGGGGTGGGGAGGGAAGGGGGATTTTACAGTATCCTTCCCCTGCCATGCCCACAAAGCCACGCCCACAAAGCCACGCCCACAGAACCCGTAGTAAAAAAAAAAATTGAATCCCACCACTGGCTTGTAAGCATGAAAAATGGTCATGTCCCTTTTTGCTCCGTGCTATTCTAACTTCGGTCAATAAATAAACTGTTGTAAGTTGAGGATGAGCTATCTTGCCCCAATTGTATAAAAACCAAATCCAGACATCTGACAAAACGGATGACTATTCACATTTTTCTCGTCTTTCCCAGATTATTTTTAAAAATCTGAAATTTCTAATAGTTGCTTTTCAACCTTGCCAGGATCAGATCCCTGAAATTAAGTTGGCCAGGCAACTCATCGGAGGGGAATTTTTTTCCTTATAGACCCTTTCCGTGATTCAGGGATGTCTGGCTGGGGAATTCTGGGAGTTGAAGTCCATTCATCTTCCAGAGTCCAAGGTTGAGAAACATTGCTCTAGATATTTGCCTTGGTGGACTGGCCAGGATTCAGTGCTGGGTGGGTTGGACCTGTTTCAGTCTAAGCCTTGACCTCACCAAAAATTATCTGCTCAACTTTATATCTTCAACTTTTAGAAGAACCCAAACTAGCAGAACCCTAAGAGAACCCAACATTATCTGCTCCTCCTTGTCATCTCAACTCTTAAGAGAACCCAACATTATCTGCCCCTCCTTGTAATCTCAACTCTTTGCAGAACCCAACATTATCTGCCCCTCCTTGTAATCTCAACTCTTAAGAGAACCCAACATTATCTGCCCCTCCTTGTAATCTCAACTCTTAGCAGAACCCAACATTATCTGCTCCTCCTTGTAATCTCAACTCTTAAGAGAACCCAACATTATCTGCCCCTCCTTGTAATCTCAACTCTTAAGAGAACCCAACATTATCTGCCCCTCCTTGTAATCTCAACTCTTAAGAGAACCCAACATTATCTGCCCCTCCTTGTAATCTCAACTCTTAAGAGAACCCAACATTATCTGCCCCTCCTTGTAATCTCAACTCTTTGCAGAACCCAACATTATCTGCTCCTCCTTGTAATCTCAACTCTTTGCAGAACCCAACATTATCTGCCCCTCCTTGTAATCTCAACTCTTAGCAGAACCCAACATTATCTGCTCCTCCTTGTAATCTCAACTCTTAAGAGAACCCAACATTATCTGCTCCTCCTTGTAATCTCAACTCTTAGCAGAACCCAACATTATCTACTCCTCCTTGTAATCTCAACTCTTAAGAGAACCCAACATTATCTGCCCCTCCTTGTAATCTCAACTCTTTGCAGAACCCAACATTATCTGCCCCTCCTTGTAATCTCAACTCTTAGCAGAACCCAACATTATCTGCTCCTCCTTGTAATCTCAACTCTTAAGAGAACCCAACATTATCTGCTCCTCTTTGTAATCTCAACTCTTAGCAGAACCCAACATTATCTGCTCCTCCTTGTCATCTCAACTCTTAAGAGAACCCAACATTATCTGCCCCTCCTTGTAATCTCAACTCTTAGCAGAACCCAACATTATCTGCTCCTCCTTGTAATCTCAACTCTTAAGAGAACCCAACATTATCTGCTCCTCTTTGTAATCTCAACTCTTGAGACCCAACATTATCTACTCCCCCTTGTCATCTCAACTCTTAAGAGAACCCAACATTATCTGCTCCTCCTTGTCATCTCAACTCTTAAGAGAACCCAACATTATCTGCTCCTCCTTGTCATCTCAACTCTTAAGAGAACCCAACATTATCTGCTCCTGCTTGTCATCTCAACTCTTAGCAGAACCCAACATTATCTGCTCCTCCTTGTCATCTCAACTCTTAAGAGAACCCAACATTATCTGCTCCTCCTTGTCATCTCAACTCTTAAGAGAACCCAACATTATCTGCTCCTCTTTGTCATCTCAACTCTTAAGAGAACCCAACATTATCTGCTCCTCCTTGTCATCTCAACTCTTAAGAGAACCCAACATTATCTGCTCCTCCTTGTCATCTCAACTCTTAAGAGAACCCAACATTATCTGCCCCTCCTTGTCATCTCAACTCTTAAGAGAACCCAACATTATCTGCTCCTCCTTGTCATCTCAACTCTTAAGAGAACCCAACATTATCTGCTCCTCCTTGTCATCTCAACTCTTAAGAGAACCCAACATTATCTGCTCCTCCTTGTCATCTCAACTCTTAAGAGAACCCAACATTATCTGCTCCTCCTTGTCATCTCAACTCTTAAGAGAACCCAACATTATCTGCTCCTCCTTGTCATCTCAACTCTTAAGAGAACCCAACATTATCTGCTCCTCCTTGTCATCTCAACTCTTAAGAGAACCCAACATTATCTGCTCCTCCTTGTCATCTCAACTCTTAGCAGAACCCAAAATTATCCGCTCAGCTTTGTATCTTCCACTCTTAGCAGAACCCAAACGAGCTGAGGTCTTCCACCTTGTGAAGTTCTTGGCGGAGCTGAGATGGTCTGATGGAGGATATGCCTTTCTCATTGACAGGAGATGGTGAAACAGGAACTTCCAGAGCCCAACATTATATGTCTTCAAGCTCTAAACACCATCACTGACTGCAGGTAGGTTGGCTTCTCCCTCAATCTACTAGATGACCTCATGTTGGTGGTCCAGAGCAGTCAAGCCATCTACCTCCGAACTTCCCACTTACATTCCTAGAAATAGTCTACTTTAGGTGTTCATGAAAATGTGAGAAATCTCAGTAGATAGCCAAAAGGCCAAAACAGTTGCCATAATAGATGTTCTGACTGCACTGATTTAATATGGAGCCAGTTTGGCCTAATGGTTAAGGTGCTGGCTTGGAACCGGGAGACAGTGAGTTCTAGTCCTGCCTTAGTAAGCAGGCTGGGTGACTTTGGGCCAATCACCAGGAGACGGTAAGTTATAGTCCTGCCTTAGTAATGAAAGCCAGCTGGGTGACTTTGGGCCAATCACCAGGAGACGGTAAGTTATTGTCCTGCCTTAGTAATAAAAGCCAGCTGAGTGACTTTCGGCCAATCACCAGGAGACAGTGAGTTCTAGTCCTGCCTTAGCCCTGAAAACCAGTTGGGTGATGGTGTGTCAATCACTAGGAGACAGTGAGTTCTAGTCCCGCCTTAGGCATGAAAGCCAGCTGGGTGACTTTGGGCCAATCACTAGGAGACGGTGAATTATAGTCCCGCCTTAGGCATGAAAGCCAGCTGGGTGACTTTGGGCCAATCAGCAGGAGACGGTGAGTTATAGTCCCGCCTTAGGCATGAAAGACAGCTGGGTGACTTTGGGCCAATCACTAGGAGACGGTGAGTTATAGTCCCGCCTTAGGCATGAAAGCCAGCTGGGTGCCTTTGGGCCAATCAGCAGGAGACGGAGAGTTCTAGTCCCGCTTTAGGCATGAAAGGCAGCTGGGTGACTTTGGGCCAATCACCAGAAGACGGGGAGTTCTAGTCCCGCCTTAGACATGAAAGCCAATTGGGTGACTTTTGGCCAATCACCAGGAGACGGTGAGTTCTAGTCCAGTCTTAGGCACGAAAACCAGCTAGGTGACTTTGAGCCAATTCCTCTGTCTCAGCCCAACCCACCTTGTTGTTTTGGGGAAAATAGGAGGAAGAAGGAGAATTAGGTAAGTTTGCCTCCTTGAGTTATTTCTAAAAATAATAAAGGCAGGAATAAAGTAATAATATGATAAATAAAATAAAGTAAAGTAAAGTAAAGTAAAATAAATAATAAAAACAAAACAAAAAATTAAAATAAAATAAAGTAAAATAAAATAAATAACAAAAACACAATAAAAGAATAAAGTAAAATAGAATAAAGTAAATAATAATAAAATAAAACAAAGTAATAATAAAAGCAAAATAAAAATAAATAAATAAAAATAGAATAAAGTAAAATAAAATAAGCAATCAAATAAGCAATCAAAACAAAACAAAATAAAAAATTAAATAAAAATAGAATAAAGTAAAATAAAACAAAACAAAATTAAAAAAATTAAAGTAAAATAGAATAAAGTAAAATAAAGTAGAATAAAATAATCCTCCCCCCCAAGCCAATGCAAAAGGACTTAAGGATGGTGCCTCCCAGTTGCTCTAACCCTTGGGCACTATTGTACAAAGCAGTGCCATTTTAAAAAAGTTCCTTGCTTTGACTTCAAAGCAGGATAACTGGCTCCAGGTAACCTCGAGCAACACATAAGCGGCTAATAAATTCAAATAAATAAATGAATCAAATCACAGCAGATTACAGAGTGATGATCTGCCCCAAGTTGCCTAGCACCCAAAATGCGTCGTAAGTCGAGGACCTTCGTGTTGTGTGGCTACAGGAAGAGAGTCTCTGAGTCAGTTGCCAGAGTAATTTTAGCAATCCCTTCCGGAAACAGGATGCGGGTTCAAATGAGGACAGCCGAAATATGTTTGTTCTTCTGGTTATCATTAAGAAATCCCTAAGCAACAACAGGAGCATGGGAACGCTAAAAAGATGCTGTTAAGCTTGGTTGCACTTAACAAACTATTTTAATTTCTGCTCATGGTGTATCTCCTTAGCTTAGAAGCCAGAAATAAAATACATCAGTTGAACACATTGAACACATTAGTTCAGACCTTAAAAAGACCTCACATTGGAGGGTTTTTAAAAAAAATTAAATAGTTTTTATTGAAATTAAGCTTTAAAAACATTGAATATGTTGGTCTTTTTGACATCTGTCTCAGTCTTTACATTATCATATGAGCAAAATATCATCCGACAATATAAACATTTATATACATATATATATATATATATATATATATATATATATATATATATATATATATATATATATATATATACATATTTACATTTGATCTTTATATCAATTTCTCTTAGACATTACGTTGCAATACAATCTCTTCTTAAATTCTAGTTCACATTTTTAAGACTTCCTTTCATATCCCTCCATACATAGAAATTTTCCCATACCACATAGAATTCTGAAGTATCTCACTCCTTCAGTTCTAACGTCATACTGTCTAACTCAGCGCATTGAAAAAAACTTTTCTATCATTGCTTCATCGTTTGGTATTCCTTTTAACTTCCATGTTCAGGCAATTAATAATCTTGCAGCTGGAATAACACCAATGATTAGGTAAATATCTGCTTTTTTGACATTCTCCTTTATTATTCCCAATAAAAACATTTCTGAGGTATAAATTATTTTTAAATCCAATATTTCTTCTAGCCATTGCCATATTTTGTGCCAGAATTCTTGTATTTTCTTGCACTCCCACCACATATGATGATAGGTGCCCTCATTCTTTCAAACATTTCACACTGGAGGTTTTTGCGTGGTTTTGAGGATCTTCATTCTTCCTCGGGAGTAGTAACCAAAGCAGTGGTGAAATTCTACCGGTTTGGCCAGGTTCACCCAATCTGGTAGTAAAAACAATGCTACCAGTTCCGCAAAAGCTCCGACAATCAGCTGAGAGGAGACAGAAGAGAAAAGTGCACGATTGGCCTTCCCACTCACCGTTGCACTTTCCTCTTCTTCATCCTCTCGGCTGATTGATGTGGCAGAGTCTCAGCTGGCGCTGGGAAAGCTGCATGCGCACGCAAAGTGCATGATCACCGAACCAGTAGAGAAACTGGTAGATTCCCACCACTGATCCAAAGAGGCCATTTTTCAGTCCAGCTTTGTCCCTTTGAGAACCAGGTCAAACATGGTGAATTCGGTGTGTGTGTGTGTGTGTTTTTGCATTGTCCACATCTGATTGTCCGACGCAGTGTCCCAAAAAATATCAAGATTTCTTTTCGTTTCCTTCAGCAAGAAGCATATCATGAAAACCATGGGCTCCTACAAGAAGGGTATTCTACTCAGAACTTTCTTCAAGACCGTCTTCTCGTTGTCACCTGTGAAAGCTGGACAGGAGGAAGAAGGAATGGATTCTTCTACGGTGCAGTACACAAAGGTAACCTGATTTTCCTTTCCAAGATCCAAGATTTTCTTGTTTTTGCCTGTATGCTCAATTTAATAGATCACATTTTCTTTCTTTCTTTCTTTCTTTCTTTCTTTCTTTCTTTCTTTCTTTCTTTCTTTCTTTCTTTCTTTCTTTTTTCTTTCTTTCTATCTATCTATCTATCTATCTATCTATCTATCTATCTATCTATCTACCTACCTATATCTATATCTATTTATATCTATATCTATATCTATTTATATCCATATCTATATCTATTTATCTATTTATCTCTATATCTCCATCTCCATCTCTATCTCTAACTATAACTCTTTCTCTCTATCTCTATCTCTAATCTCTATCTCTATCTATCTATCTATCTATATCTATATGTATCTCTCTATCTTTCTCTCTCTCTCTCTCTCTCTCAAATTTACATATATAAATATCGACAATGTGACCTTTCCGGCTTTTCCTCCACCTTACACACTGAAATAAAAGACAGATAACATACATACTATTTATACATTGCTAGGTTCGTACAGTTATTTTTGACCAATGTACTCATTTTGGTATATATATAATCTCACATTCTGGGTCTACTTAGCCTAATTATTTTATATTCTGACTCCCGCCTCTCAATTTCAACCATTGATAAAATCTATTCCATGTATCATAGTATTTTTTTTCTCCCCTTTATTTTTTAAATTCTAATGTTAATCTATCCAGTTTTGTGCAAAGCAGTATTTTCTTTATTATCTCCTTTTCTGAAGGTGTATTTTCACTTTTCCATTGTTGGGTGTTTACCATTCTCGCTGATGTCAGAATGTGTAGTATTAAATATATATTGACCCTTTATTAAAGCTCTCTGTTGTAATTCCTAGTAGAAATAGTTCTGGCTTGAATTCTAACTGTTGTCCCACCATTTTTTTTTAACCGCATCTGGATCTGTCACCAAAACCCCCTTGCTTTTTTGCATGTCCACCACATGTGGTAACATGTGTCTGGTAATTGCTTGCATTTCCATCATTTCGGGGATGTATTACTAAATATGTTAGCCAATCTTGCCGGAGGAAGATGCCACCTGTAAAACATTTTATACAAATTCTCTTTGTATGATGTGGCCAACGTTAATTTCCTAAATCCTGTTCAGATCCAAGATTTGATCGCTTTCTTACCACCATGCATGGATGTCTCTTGTCTAGCTGCCTTGCTTCTAGCAGTTGCTTCAGTGAAAGTGTCTTGTAGATGTTGTTAATAGCTACCATGTTCAATGTTCACCTCAGCACAATGAACTACAAAGTCAATCCTTCCTCAGCGACAGATGATCAATAACCAGGACATGAGAGCTAGTCGTTCCATGGTGTTCATAGAATCAGAGAACTGTAGAGTTGAGAAGGTCCACCAAGATCCACCAGGATTGAGCGATTATGATCCTTTTATCACCTATGGACTTCAACTCCCAGAATCCCCCAGAATTCTATTCACACTATTAACTTAATTAGAATTGGACTTCTACAAATAAGCTAAGCCACTGTTCTTCATTAAACCAGGAGTGGACAATTTGAACTTGGGGAAGGGAGAAGAGAAATTCAAATTGGGTGAGAAGATCCCATCAGACTTGTGGATAGAGCTGGGTTCAGAAGTTTGGGATATTTCAATCAATCAGAATAGGGCTGAAAGGGACGTTGGAGGTCTTCTAGTCCAACCCCTTTAAAAGTGCCAAGTTTGGAGACCTCTGCTCTATACCATTTCAGACAGTTGGATGTCCAGTCTTCTCTTAAAAACCTCCAGTGATGAAGCACCCATAACTTCTAAAGGCAAAATTTCATTTATTCATTTATTTTTCATTGGACAGGGGTTGATGATTGTAGAAGATTTCTAAGGTCCTTCCAACTCTATGATTCTATTTACAAGTCCACATGTATTGGCTGGGGATTCTGGAAGTCCACTTATCTTAAAGTTGCTAAGGTTGAGGAACACTGTCCTACAACATCTGGAGATGACGTTGCCCTCGCCTGGCTTCTTGAATTGTTTGCAGGAGACATACTTGGCCACAGACTTTCAAGGATGACCAGTTTTTGGGCATTTGATAAAGAATTCAGTGGTCTTTTCCTCTCTGGGCTGCTCCTTTTTTACAAACTCTTTACTTCCTCAGTCCTAAAACTTTGTATCTCCTAGAATCTCTTCATTGGAACCTACCAAGCCTTCAGTGAAATGCTCCAGCAATTAATGGTGGAGAATCCAATTCCTTCGGAGCTGGAAAGGATCTTGCAAGTAAGTTATTTGGGAGGAAAATCTTATTATTGGTTCATTACACATATGTCAATGGAGATTCAACTATCTAGGTCCGTAATGGCGAACCTACGGCACGCAGAACCATTTTTGCCGGCACGTGAGCTGCAGGCAAATTTATCTCACTGCGCATGCGTGCACCTCACAGCTGATTTTCGGCCAGTTTGAGGCCTTTTTCGGCTTCCCAGCAGCTTCAGGAAGGCTTCTGCAGGGTTCGGCAGGCTTTGCAGTTGGAAAACTAGGCCCGTTTAGTCACTTCCTGTTTGCAAGAAGTTCTTCCTGTTTCCTGAAGTTCAAACACTCAACACTCCCGGAATTCAGCATTTGTTCCCAACAAATGTCCCTCCCCACAGCGTCTCAAGTCTCAGTTCCCAAGTGTGCCTTGTGAAGAAGGCGGAGTGCTCTCCTCCCGAGTCCTCAGGTCAGTCTGCACTGTTCTCGCCTTCTCTCCACTCTCTGTGCTCTCGGATCAGGAGGAGGTGGTCCTTGCTCATTGCCTGAGCTCTGTCTCTCATGTCCACTGCTTCGCCTCCCTTGGTCATCCTGCCCCCCTTCCTCCCTACCCCTCTTCCTCTCTGCTACAAGCCATCCTAATGCTGAAAAGATCTGGCCTGACTGGGCCTGCTCCTCCCCATTTTCCTCCCAAGCCAACAAAGCCTCCCCCTTGAGTCAGTCGGCTCTAGTTCCAGCTCATCTTCTCCCGTAGATTCAGGCTTCAATGAGGACATGACAGCAACCTTCTGGCTTCCACCTTTGACCAAAGATTGTATATTTGGGTACAACTGAGATCAAGTGAGGTACTAATACCGCTTTGTAAAGCCTTAGTAAGGCCACACCTTGAGTCCTGCATCCAGTTTTGGTCACCACACTATAAAAAAGATGTTGAGACTGTAGAAAAAGTGCAGAGAAGAGCAACCAGGAGGATGAGGGGACACTGGAGGCTAAAACCTACGATGGATAGTTGCAGGAACTGGGCCTGGCTAGTCTAGGGAAGAGAAGGACCAGGGGAGACAGGAGAGCATCAGGGAAGGGAAGGGAAGGGAAGGGAAGGGAAGGGAAAGGGAAAGGGAAGGAAGGAAGGAAGGAAGGAAGGAAGGAAGGAAGGAAGGAAGGAAGGAAGGAAGGAAGGAAGGAAGGAAGGAAGGAAGGACATCTGAGTGAATCATGGATGGACAGAGGACATGTCTAATTTAAGGAAAAGAAGGATAGTGGGGACATGATAGGAGTCTTCCAATATCTCAGGGCTTCCCACAAAGAAAAGATGTAAAAAAGAGGTTGAGATTCTAGAAAAAGTACAGAAAAGAGCAATCAGGATGATGAGGGGACTGGAGGCTAAAACATAGGACGAACAGTTGCAGGAACTGGGCCTGGCTAGTCTAGGGAAGAGAAGGACCAGGGGAGACAGGAGAGCATCTTCCAATATTTGAGGGAGGGGCTGCCCCAGAGAGGAGGAGGAAGGGGTCAAACTATTCTCCAAGGCCCCTGAAGGCCAGACAAGGAATAATGGATGGAAACTGAAGAAGAGATTCAAACTGGAAATAAGGAGAAACTTTCTGACAGGGAAAACGATCCACCCATGGAATAGAAGTTGCCTTTGGAAGTTGTGGGAGCTTCATCACTTGAGACTGGACTGCCCTCTCTCAGAAATGGTATAGGGTCTCCTGTTTGGGCAGGGGGGTTAGACTAGATGACCTACAAGGTCTCTTTCAACTCTGATTATCTGTTGCCTGTTATCTGACCACATACCGCAGAAACATTCCTTAGCTCCTCCTAGTTGCTTTTAAATCACAGGGATGGCTCTTGGGCTCTTTTCCACGGACACTGCCTGTCCGGTTTGATCTTCAGTGACCGCTAAGAGTGCCCGAGCCAGCAAAGACACCCCTCTAAAGCTCTGTTTCTCTTCCTCTTCCCTTTTCCTTACTCCCACATAGCTCATGGTTCCTTGGCTGCAGTCCCCGGAGGCTGACCTGCGTGAGAGGGCCATCTGGAGCAGTGCCTCACTCCTCAATTATGTCGCCAACAAATTGCAAATGGATGTGAGTCACCACCACCACGAAAAGAAAAATTATTGATTCCTCTTCTGTTCCTTATTTTATGCTTTTATTATTTTGGGGACTTATTTATTGCATTATAGTTAATTGTTTGACAGCGTCGCTCCACCTGGCAACTCTAAAGATGAGTGGACTTCAACGCCCAGATTTCCCAGGTAGCATGGTTGTGGCTAAGGTTTCTGGGAATTGAAGTCCATGCACCTGTAAAGGGGCCCAACTGGAGAATTCAAAACTCTGCAAAGATTTGGGTCTATTTGGAAACTGCTCCATTTTGCTCCAGACATACTGCTAGGTGGAAAATGGTAGGCTCCCGTTCAAGACACATAGAATAACAGAGTTGGAAGGGACCCTGGAGGTCATCTAGTCCAACCCCCTGCTCAAGTAGGAGACCCTACAGCATTTCAGACCAATCTTTTCTTAAAAACCTCCAGGGATGGAGCAACTTCTGTACAAGGCCCCTTCCAACTCTGTTAATTCTAGTGGCAAGCTGTTCCACTGGTTAATTATTGTTGTGGTCAGGAAATTTCTCTTTAGTTCTAAGTGGGATCTCGCCTTGATTAGTTTCCATCTGTTGCTTCTTGTTCTACCTTCAGGGCAGGGGTCTCCAACCTTGGCTCCTGGAAGCCTGGCGGACTTCAACTCCCAGAATTCCACAGCCAGCTTTGCTGGCTGTGGAACTCTGGGAGTTGAAGTCCGCCAGGCTTCCAGGAGCCAAGGTTGGAGACCCCTGCTTCAGGGGCTTTGGAGGACAGCTTGACTCCTTCGTTTTTGTGGTGGCCTTTCAAGACCACATTCCTCGCTACTGTGCAAAATCACAGACCACCCTCTCCTTGGTTCTAATTCTATTTTTATTTTATTTTATTTTTTTATTTGCTTTGTCAGTTGCTTACAAGATAATAAGTAGAAGTAAAAACATAGTTATGAATACATGAAATGGGTACATATAAGAAAAATAAAAGAAACAATAGGACAGGGATGGAAGTCACGTTGGTGCGCTTATGCACAACCCCTACAGACCTCTTGGGAAAGGGGTGAGGTCAATAGGAGACAGTCTAAGGTTCAAGTTTTTGGGGTCTGGGGAAAAAAACCACAGAGTCAGGTAGAGGATTCCAGATATTGACCACTCTGTTGCCGAAGTCGTATTTCCTGCAATCAAGTTTGGTGGGTTAACCTTGAGTTTGTATCTATTGTGTTGCTCTTGTGTTGTTATGGCTGAAGCTGAAGTATTCATTGACAGGTAGGACATTGCAATGTATGATTTTATATACTATACTTAGATCGGACCGAAGGCGGCGTAATTCAAGGTTTTCTAGGTCTAGAATTTCAAGTCTGGTGGCCTAAGGTCTTCTGCAACCAGATTCTTCTCTGCTCATTTCTCTCCCTTTAGACCAAGTCTAAGTTCTCCCACCTCGGTCACCTGGTAGCCATTCTGGGAATCTGCTGCGGTGATCCGATCAAATCAATATGTTCGAAGGCAGCCAAGAGCATCCACCTTCTCCTCTCCATCGTGCTGGGCCAAAAGAGTAAGAGGGTGAAGTGGGAATCGAAGTCCACAAAAAGATCCCCAGGGTCAGGGGGTGGGATTCAAATTTTTTAACAACTGGTTCTGTGGGCGCGGCCAGGTGAGCCTGGCCATGCGACTGGGTGGGCGTGGCTTCGTTTTCTTTTTCGCAGCGTGCCCCATCCCCAAGGGGCAGCCTGAGACACGATTTGCCAGGTCTCCAAACTGCGCAGAGTCATAACAATCGGGTCTATAGAACCAGTCCGAACCAGTAGAATACCACCCCTGCGCAGGGTTGCAGGGGCTTCCAGAGACCATCCAATCCAGCTTCTCGGATTAGTCCAGATTAAATCCCAAACAGAACGGGCCTTTCTTTATTTAGCTCCAACAAAGGGGGCCTTCATTCCATCTCTGAGGATCCCCTAGTTCATCGCCCCTTTATGACCTCCGGCTTTCAACTCCAATAATTTCTGAGCCAGCATGGAATTCTTGAGCATGTCTGGCTCTGGCATTCTGGGAGTTGAAGTCCAGAAGTTATAAAATAGCCACAGCCTTAGTCAATAAAAGCCATTTCTGTTGCTAAGCAAGGCAGCTGTTAAGTGAGTTTTGCTCCATTTTATGGCCTATCTTGCCACGGTTGTTAAGTGGTCACAGCAGTTGTTAAGTGAATCACACAGTTGTTAAGTGAATCTGGCTTCCCCCATTGACTTCGCTTGTCAGAGGTTGCAAAAGGGGATCATGTGACCCTGGGATGCTGCAAACCATCATAAATGCCAGTTAGTTGCACGCATCCAAATTTTGATCGTGTGACCACAAGGCGGCTGCAACGGACCTAAATGTGAAAATGTGCCACCAGGCACTATTTTTAGGTACACTGTCATTTTGAATAGTCACTAAATGAATGGTTGTAAGTTGAAGACCACCTGTAGACTAAACCTAGTTTTGGACACTTGGTGGGTTAAATGGGTTAAAGCTGTTGGGGGAAGTCAGCCCGCTCATTTGAGTGGTCCAAGAGTTACACAGAGGAGTAAAAGAAGGGGAGTAACACTCTCGATTCTGCTGTGTGCCAGTTGCAAAACTAGACCAGAAGAACGTCCACACCAACATCATTAAGTGGAAGCACCAGGAATTTCTGGAGACCTGGAATCCGATGGTTTTCCTCAAAAATCCTTCCAGGGTCGCTGAGGTAAATGGAATGAAAGGAGGCCCACCCTATGACCAGCACGGAAAGGAAAGGAAGTAAATAGATGAAGAAAGGAAGGGAAGGGAAAGGAAAGGAAAGAGAAAGGTTTAGGGTTATGCTTATGGTTAGGGAAAGAAGGTGAAAGTGAAAGTGAAAGCATAATTGAAAATGAAACCAAAAGTGAAAGAGTGGGGAAAATGAAAAAAAAGAAAGGAATGGAAAATAAAAGAAAGAGAAAAGGGAAGGAGAGGAGAAGGGAAGGGAAGGAAAAGGGAAAAGAAAGGAACACGTGAAAATGAAAATGAAAGGGAAAGTGTGGGGAACGCCAAAGTGAAAGTGAAGATTAAGGAAAGCAAAAGCAAAAATGAAAGGAAAGGAAAGGAAAAGAAAAGAAAGGGAAGGGGAAAGGTTTAGAATTATGGCTAGGGGAAAGGGGAAGGAAAGAAAGTGAAGTGAAAGTGAAAGCAAAAGCATAATTGAAAATGAAAGGAAAAGTGAAAGAGTGGGGAAAATGAAAAAGAAAGGAATGGAAGATAAAAGAAAGAGAAAGGGGAAGGGGAAGGAGAGGAGAAGGGAAGGGAAGGGAAGGGGAAAGGGAAAAGAAAGGAACATGTGAAAACAAAAATGAAAGGGAAAGTGTGGGGAAAGCCAAAGCCAAAGTGAAAAGAAAGGAAAGGAAAAGAAATTGAAGGGGAAAGGTTTAGACTTATGGCTAAGGAAAGGGGAAGGGGAAGGAAAGAAAGTGAAAATGAAAGCAAAAGTGAAAGAGTGGGGAAAGCGAAAGAAAGGAAAGGAACTGAAGATAAAAGAAAGGGGAAGGGGAAGGGAAAGGGAAGGAATACCTTCCGGCTCTCTTTTCTCCAGGTATTCAGCGTCTACTTCAGCCCCATAGAGAAGACAGATTTCCTCCTGACTGTCCTGGATAGACTGACCAACACTTGCAGTAATTTCTCTTTGGCAGCTACGGAGTCTCTTCTTGCCAGCATTGCAAGGACCTGTGGCCCAGAAATGGAAAAGGTGAGACTCCCCCCCCCCCAAAAAAAAAGCCTGGGGAAGTTCCTGTATCCAACACAGGAGACTCCTAGCAGCCCCTATTTCCAGGTACTTTGCTTATTCAACCATCTTAAAGCTTTTAGAGATCTTCAGGACGACAAATGTGAAAAGCCACCTGGTGAGTTTTCCTTCATTCTTGAACAAAAGAAAAATTAATTGCTTTCTCTTCCTCCTCCTCCTCCCTCTCAAGGATTCTCACTGACTATTACAATAGCAGAAGCTTTTGAAGGAAGTTGAGTTTGAGGGAACAGGTGATTTCTTGCCTAGGGACAAGTTTGCATCTTCTTGAACCTGTCTTCCTCGTTGTCTTCCTGTCCTGTCAGGTACCCGATATTATAGAAGGCATCTGCAGCCGTTTGAACCTGATCCGTCGGCCCAGCACCAGAAGACTGCTAATGAAGTTGGTGGGGTTGTTGGCGGGCAGGACCGAGCACTTGGATACCGTTATCTCAAGTCTTCTGGAACATTCCATCTCAACAGACAGGTGCCAAATGCCTCCTTCCAGCCCTAGTACGAAAACTGGAGCAACACTGTGTTTTTATGGCAACTTTGATTATTCCTCATTTGGGGCCTTAAGCAGGGTTTCCCAAACATGCCAAATTTCCCAGGATGGGGACTTGAATTCCCAGAATTCCACAGCTTGTAGGCCCATAGAGGAGAATTCTGGAAGTTGAAGTCCACACACCTGGAAATTGCCTTAAGGTTGAGAAATAGTGCCTTAAGCCAACCCCAAGCATAAGGGTTGGCCTCCTTCAGACGTACGGTTATCGTAACTCCCATAATTCCCAGCCCATGGCATTCAGGAGTTGTGGGTTGGATGTATTTGGAGGCCCCATCAAGAGAAAGCAAAATTAGATTGGGATTCAATCCTCAAATCTCAGAGTCTCTAACAAATCCAACAAATCAATTCTTCAATCAGAATAGAGCTGGAAGGGACCATCCTTTTGCTCAGACATGTAGCTGTCCAGTCTTTTCTTGAAAGCTCCAGTGATGAAGCACCTACAACTTCTGGTGGCCAGCAGTTCCACTGGTTAATTGTCCTCACTGTCAGCAAATTTCTCCTTAGTTCTAGGTTGCTTCTCTCCTTGATGAGTTTCCATCCAGTTCAGGGGGGGACATGTTCTATCATGACCCATACATGTCATTTGAGTCACTGGTATGTTATTGCTGGTTTCAGACATGTTAAACCCATGTTACTTGGGGGGGGAGTGTGGCAACATAGTTGAGTTTTCTTAATATGGATATTATATTAAGCACTTATATTAAGTACTATATTACCATATGTCTAATGTGTGTTTACCCATGTAGTATGGCTGTAGTATTATTATTTATCCTTCTTATTGTCTTTATTCCTCCCTCTTAATATTATTATGATGATCATTATTCTGCTACCTTGCATGGTACACCGGAGACAAATTCCTTGTGTGTCTAATCACACTTGGCCAAATTCAATTCAATTCAATATTATGAGCTACTTGTCCTTCAAAACAATGTGTAGGTTGAGTTCATACAACATGCAAGTGGATACAACTATGAAACTGGGTAGCTAACGGTTGGGAGAACCTGAACATTTCTTAGCATGTTGTGCGAAATATCCCTAAGTAGCTTTTTAAAAAAAAGCCCAGGTTCCTTGGTTATATCTATCAATTGGGAAGGATGTGAGTGATGTGGCCCTCAAGGAGACAGACTAGGTTTTAACCAGCATTCCACTTGGTCCATTCCTTCAATCTTCCTCCCATTTGCAGCAGTCCGTCTGAGCTGTGGCGATCTCTTTCGGCTGAGGAAATGATTGAAGAACCACTTCTCGAGAACTTGCTTAGCAGGTTGCAAAGCCAACATAAGATGGAGCTGCAACCTCCTTCTCTATCCATCTCCGTGAGTTGGACCTTGCCTTTCTTTCAGGAACATCTGAGCTCTAAGTCCTCAGTTTCATTGAGAAAGTCCTTAAGTTGGCCTTATTTTGGACCAAATTCGGGGTCATAAAAATGGTTGGCCGACCATTGACTTGTTCTACCCTTCTACTAGTGGACAATCACTTAAATACCATGTTTCCCTGAAAATAAGATATATATGTTTTCTGAGGTTTTCACGGGTATTTGTATGTGGATCTTTGGTTATTCGGGTTTTCTCTCACATAAAATTGGAAGTATCTAGGCGACATTTCGATGAAGTCTCATTCATCATCTTCAGGCTTGTGTCTTCAGCTTTGTGCTTCTTTGGCTTTGTGCTTTACTCCGAGAAGCACAAAGCCGAAGACACAAGCCTGAAGATGATGAATGAGACTTCATCAAAACGCCGCCTAGATACTTCCAATTTTACGTGGGAGAAAACCCGAATAACCAAAGATATATATGTATGTATGTATATATATATATATATATATATATATATATATATATATATATATATATATATATATATATATATATATATATATATATGCTTTCGTAGATTTTCACAGGTACAGATATGTAGGTCTAGGTGTGTTTGGGTCTTTTTCCATGTAAGATTAAGAGTATCTTGGCGACGTTTCGGGACTTGGCCGAAACGTTGCTAAGATACTCTTAATGTTACATGGGAAAAGACCCAAACACCCCTAGACCTACATGTATATTTGGCCACCAAAAAAAGGCACCAGGTCTTATTTTGGGGGGATGTCATCCACTGACTAACCTCACTTGCGCGTGTCACCCCCGGCCTCCTTTCCACTGTCAGAGGCCTTCAGGAACTTCTTCTGTGGCTGGCAAGGCTTTCCTCAACCGGGTTGAGTTACTGCCATGCCTTCACATCTGGACTTCTTGCTCCTGCCCTGCTGGACTAATTACCTCGTTTTGCCTTGTTTGGACTTTAAGTTACTGTTTGCGTTTACCTTGTTTTGGACTTGATTCCCTGCAGCCAAAGATTGTTTACCTGGGAGAGTTTTTTTCTCCAGCCCAGAAGGTAACCAGGACAATTGGGGGCAAAGTTGGAGCTAATAAAGAGACCCTTATTGCTTATCTGAGTGGGTTGCCTTTCTGCCATGCCCCTGGTCGTCACTCACATGCTCCCCAAACTGGTGGTTAAACCAGTTGAACCCCACTGCTTGCTTCTTCCCCTTGTCCTCCTGCAGTTGACCCAGGCTCTCTACGAGGTGATCTCCGTTCTGGAATCCAGGGACACCATCCAAGGCCTTTTCCCAGAGCTGCTGATGACTTTCCTCGTGGAGCTTCACTTCAGCAGTCAGAGGGACTCCCTGCCAGATGTGGACATCCTCCAGCAGTGCGGACAGGTCAAAGGTCAAATCAGGTGCAGCTTCATAGAAAATCCTCCTCTCCATATCCCCGTTTCCGGCCTTTTTGGCATTACGGGTCGTTCCTTAGCGGCCATTCCAAGTTTCATACTTATGACCGTTGTGGTATCTCTGTAAACCTGGGATCAAAACTCAGGCATTTGGCAACTGACTCATGTTTACGACGGTTGCAACATCCCCATGTGATCACGTGATTTATGTTTTGGACGCTTGACAACTGGTTCATATTTATGACGGTCACAGTGCTTTTGCGACCTTCTGACAAGCACGGTCAATGAGGAAGCCAGACTCACTTAATGATTGAGGTTACTGACTTAACAGTTGCAGTGATTCACTCAACAACCGTGGCCAGAAAGGTCATAAAAGGGGCCAAAACTCATTGAACCACTGTCTCTCTTCTAAGCAATGGTACGTTTGGGCACCACTATGGTCATAAATTAAGGACTGCCTATGCAGATGGCCCTCAACTTACGACCACAGTTGAGCCCAAAATTTATGTTGCTAAGTGAGAAATTTCTTACATGAATTCTGCCTCGTTTTATGACTGTTCATGTCACGAGTGAATCACTGCCATTGTTAAGTTAGTCACCCGGTTGTTAAGTGAATCTGGCTTCCCCATTAGACTTGGCTTGTCAGAAGATCGCAAAAGGGGATCACATGACCCCAGGGATGTTGCAGCCAGCATAAATGTGAGTCATGGGGCTGTTGCAACAGTCCTAAGGGTGAAAAACTGTCCTAAGTCGCTTTTTGCAGTGCCGTTGTAACTCCAAACGGTCACTAAATGAAAATGGTTGTAAGTCAAGGACTTACCTGGATAAGGGAGAGCAAGGAGCAACGGTCCTGAGTGAGTCCTCCTCTCCCCCTTTCAGTTTTGCCGTGGAGGCCATCAAGATGCTCCTCATCCGGATCGGATGCCGGTATGAGGTGACGTTCATGGAGAAGACGCGGGGCTGGTCGATGCTACAATGCGGCCGGGATCTCCTGCAGGGCAGCGCCCTCCTGGCCAGGTGAGTTTCCTGCAGAGAACAGAGCCAAGGAGACGTGTTCTGACCCAGCTCCCCAAACACAACAAAACCGTCTGACGTGAACTCAAATGATTCCTTTATTAGGAGCAACGGCAGCCCTGGCACAAATTTTCTCTCTCACCGGAGGAGAACAAGTTCGCCCATCCAGGAGATGAATAGTTGTCTACCATATCTATTCATCTCTGCCCCCTGCCTTTTATCCCCAGAGCCTGGGTGGGGCTTCACTAGCAGCGGTGGCTCTTCCGTCCCAAGGACCGGCCCATGGATTTCCACTGCTCTCCTCTCCTCTGCCTTCTGTACATCCATGCAGTAGGCACTAGACCCAGCTGTTCCTCCTCTTCCTCATCAGCCTCCTCCAGACCTGGGGGCTGTTGACTCTCCATCTGAGGGCTGATGGACAGTTCAGGTGCTCTCCCTCCCTCCCTCCCTCCCTCCCTCTCCCTCTCTCTCTCTCTCCCTCTCTCAAACTCTCGTTTCATTCCCCCTCGAAGCTTTCCTCCCGAGGACCGGCCCATAGATTTCCACTGCTCTCCTCTCCTCTGCCTTCTGCGTCAGGCACTGGACCTGGCTGTTCCTCCTCTTCCATATCAGCCACCTCCAGACCTGGGGGCTGTTGACTCTCCATCTGAGGGCTGACAGACGGCTCAGGCTCCACCTCCATCTCTCTCTCTCTGCCAGCTCCATCCCCTCTTCCCCCTCAGAGCTCTCAGGTTGCTTTGATGCCGATCCTTACTCCCACACCTTCTCCTCCTCTGATTCAATTGTTGAAGTGGTTTGCACCTGACAGGCCACAACAGGATGCATTCACCTGTACTTCTTCAATTTAGAAGGCTCTCACCTTTTTGTCTGCTGGGGCAGCACCATGGCTCGGCGGTTAAGATGCTGGACTCATCGGCTGGAAAGCCAAAAGCCCAGGTTTGGGACCTGACCAGGATGCGATGGGTGAAGTCCCATCTTCAGCTCAATTCTTGCCCTTCTAGCAGTTCAAAAGCAAGCAAATGCCGGTCAATAAGTACAGGTAGTCCTCGACTTACAACAGTTCATTTAGTTACAACAGCACTGAAAGAAGTGACTTCTTTTTCACACTTATGACTGTAGCAGCATCCTCATGGTCACGTGGTTAAAATTCAGATGCTTCACAACTAGTTCCTGTTTAATGATGGTTGAGTATCATGTGATCCCTTTTGCAATCTTCTGACCAGCAAAGGGGAAGCCAGGTTTAGTGAAGAACCATGTTACTAACTTAACAAGTGCAGTGACACACTTAGTAAGTGTGGCAAGTAAGGTCGTAAAATGGGGCAAACATCACTTAACGACTGTCTCATTTGGCAACAGAAGTTTTAGGTTCAATTGTGTTTGTAATACCTGTAATCAATTTCAGAAATTGCTTCTCTAACTATCTTAAGCTTTTAGAGATCTTCGGAAAGGCAAGTTTGAAAAGCCACCTGGTGAGTTTTCCTTCATTCTTGAATAAAAAAAATTAATTGCTTCCTCCTCCTCCTCCTCCTCCTCCTCCTCCTCCTCCTCCTCCTCCTCCTCCTCCTCCTCCTCCTCCTCCTGCCTCTCAAGGACAGTCTCACTGACCATTACAATTGCAGAACTTTTTGGAGGAAGTTGAGTTTGAGCAAACAGGTGCTTTCTTGCATAAGGGTCAGCCAGAGGAATACCTGTACAGATTCAGGAGAAAACGCACTAGAGAACAAGCATAAATGTGCATTTTTTTTCCAAGGTGGCAATGATGTCCTTCTGTGTTTTTCAGAGCCATGCTACATTTTTGCTGCCCTGAGATTATCAGGGTCCTGGATTTGCTATTTTCTGTCCTCAGCAAAAACAGTGAAACACACAAGCCAACAATCATTGCTGTCTTTGTCGAGGTAAGGAGTGTGTGGGGAAAACCAGGTGTGTGATTTATAGTTTAGTTTGCACCCAGCATAGACATCCTCACAACCAACCCAGTTATTCAGCTCAGAACAAATACACAGATCATTCAATTCGGCTAACAAAAAAAAAACAACTTGATGTTTATTTATTAAATCTCAGCACACATTGAAAAAGATGACATGGCAAGAGTTCAAATGGGCAAAGAGTTTAATACTGGAAAAATCTACATTATCTACTTCAGTTTCTCAATCTTGGGCACCCGCAGGTGTAAGGACTTCAGCCCCCAGAATTCCCCGTCAACATGATTGGGTCAGGGTTCTGACAATACACCCCCATTCAAATCTTAGATCTCCAGCCGCATCTCTCAGAATAAAAAAAAAAATTGATTTATTAGGAGTGACCATGTCGGTGTTACCTGGATGCAGCTGACACTAAGACACGTCATTCATTTCACCCTTGACCCTGGTCTTCCCCTCCCCAACCCCTGGATGTATATTCTCCAATGGGACCCATCCATAGCCAGGAGCCATCAATCATGCTCTCCAGTAATAATCTTGTGTGCCAACAGCTTCGGCTGCCTAGCAATTATCTGAAGCATTTAAGGAATGTACTGCTTTTCCCCCGCTCCTTTTCTGCTGGCAACTAAAAAGGCCAAAGGAGTATTTTTAGTTGACCAATTGTGTCTGAGGATTGTGGGATTAAGATGAAGAATGTCTCTTGTTGAAAAATTGACATCAATGATGGTATGCTACTGGTTTGGACTGGTTTGACCTCGGCTGGTATGGGGGAAGCTGCGCGCACACGCACAATCACCCAACTGTTAATGGAACAGGTAGGATCCCAGTGCTGATTGACATCCATGTTGCAACCCTCAATGTGCCTCTCCGCTCCCTG
This sequence comes from Hydrophis major, assembly GCA_033807585.1. Lineage (NCBI taxonomy): Eukaryota > Metazoa > Chordata > Lepidosauria > Squamata > Elapidae > Hydrophis > Hydrophis major. The sequence goes on from CM066332.1 coordinate 381,592, forward strand.
CCCTTATCCCAAGAATTAGGGATGGTCACATCTGAGGGACTTCCTCAAATTACCTTTCTGCTTCTCTCTTATCCAAATGTCGCCTGGGCTATATGGCTCTTTCTCAAGGTTATTCTTGCTCCTTCTATACTTACAGAAGGAGACACCTCTGGGTTGTTGGTTCCTCTTCCTGCAAATTTTTATGTCTGGCAATTTCTAACATGGGGTTTTAGCTGGCTATCACTTCCGCCATCTGTCACTCTGGACCAATGGAGAACGGTGCAGAAAGGTCCAAACCCTTCCATTGCATCGGTGACTTTGTTTGGGTGTAGAACAAGGATCTCCAAACCTAGCATGTTGAAGACTTGTGGACTTCAAACTCCCAGAATTCTAGGAGTTGAAGTCTTGAAGTTGCCAAGTTTGGAGACCGTAGTCTAGAAGGATGAGCAAAGATCTCCAGATCCTGTTTGTATGTTATGCCCTTCAGGCACTTCCCTCTCCTTGCTTGGATTTTTCATCTCTCTCTCACCCAAAACCCAACTCTGTCCTTCCCTAAAGGGTTATTTCATCCTCGAAGGCCAAAAGGACAGTTTGTTCTTGTGGTATCGTGGCTTTGAGAAGATGTTCTTCAATGGGAGACTAACAAAAATAAATTCGAGCCGTACAAAGATGTCTCTCAATGGTTAGATAACAAAATACAATAATGAAATATGTAGAATCTTAGGAAATAATAAATATATAAAGATGTATTTTTTTTTCTTTTTTACTATATCTATAAAAAACGTTTAGGATAGATTTGGGAAGATTATATGAATTGTTACAAAATGATACTAAGTAAATTATAGTTATCTTGCAAAATAGGAAGGAATGAAATTATTGTCAAGTGATTGATTAATAATAATATTAGGGTACTTAATTTCTGATTGAGAATATGAGTTATTATGCAATGTAACTGTAATTGATGACTATGAAATGGATGCACAAAAAACTTGCAAACCAACTGGCACACTCCTTGTATACTCATGGAAGAAAGGTTCATGTTTTTATGTTTTGTTTATGTTTGTCTTTAAAAATCAACAAAAAAATTTACAAAAAAAAATATAGAAAAAGAAGAAATATTTTTTTTAAAAAGAGATGCCTCTCTTCTATTGACAATTATGAACATGCTCCATCTGCTTTTTTCCCCTGAGAAATGTGATCCCCTTTCTCTTCCCTTCCGTCTCTCATGATGGATTCTTCATCTCGATCCTCAGCTACTTCACTACCAAGACATCGATCAGTTCCCCTCTGAGCAGATCTTTGAGAGCCTTGAAGAATGGACCCAAAACTCCAGCCCAGATATTCGTTCTCTGGCCCTGCGAGCTCTGGGCATCCTGGCCATCCATCCAGACAAGGTGAGGAGGAAGGGCCTTAGGCTGGGAAGCGACCACCCATTTTATTTATTTTATTTATGTGTTTCTTTGTTTGTCAAACATGTATTAGGTAACAAATATAATACAAACACGATCATGCTAGTAATATGATTACTAAATTTGCAGATGATACAATAGTGGTGGGACTCATGTCTAGGGGGGATGAGTCTGCCTGTCGAGATGAGGTGGACCAGTTGCTTTTGTGGTGTGGAGACAATAACTTGTCCTTAACACCAATAAGATCAAGGATAGTAGATTATAGATAGTGGATTATAGAAGGAACAGATCAGACCTCCAGCCCTTGCTTATCTATGGAGACCGAGGGGAGCAAGTGGCCAGGTTTAAGTTTCTGGGTGTTGCCATAAAAGAGGACCTGGGGGTGCTCACATGGCAGCCCTGGTCAAAAGGACCCAGCAGAGATTAGACTCCATGGGACTTCTCAGGAAATAACAACTGGATGGAAAACTGCTGGTGACCTTCTACCGCTGCACCATAGAGAGTATCTTAAGTGACTGCACCTGCGTAGGGTTTGCCAATTGCACAGGGACAGCTAGGAAAGCACTCCAGAGGGTGAGCATTGTTGCCCAGAGGATCATGGGAAGAGCTTTATAGCTCCCACTGCCTCAAGAAAGTTCAAAACATTCTCAAAGATCCATCTCATCCTGGGCACCCCTTATTTTGAACTATTATCATCTGGCAGATGGTACACGACAATAATAAAAACAAGGACAAACGGGCTGAAAAACAGCTTCTATCCCAGGGCAGGAGCTCTGTTGAATTGCACTGTATAGTGCAGCGTTGGTGTGGTGTTATAGGTTTTCCATTCAATGTATAGAATGGGAAGGATGGGCGTTTGTGTTTATTTTCATGGTCATGATGTGCACTGAAGAGGGGGTTTGATTTCATTGTGCAAGGTGCAAGGACCATAAAGTAAAGCAAACGAAATTAATACATGAAATGGATATGAATAAAAGGAAACCTTAGGACAGAGACAGTAGGCACATTGGTGCGCTTATGCACCAGTTGTTGGGAGGGGTCTTGGATTCCAGCCTAGTTGACTTTGTCTGGTCTTTATGCAAAAGAGAGAGCTGCCCACATTCAAAAGTGGGTCTTCACTGTAGGCGTAGGTGCAAGGGAGGGCTTCAGAAAGGACGTCAAAAAAGTTGAGTTGTCCGAAGATCTTGAGATGGTTCTCCAACCAAACCCAACTCCAACACCTACATAACAAAGTGGAAAAAGTGACTTATGACCGGTTGTCACACTTATGAACATTGCAGCATCCCCATAGACAAAGCACTTGAGACATTTGGCAACTTGCTCCTATTTATGACGGTCACAGTGTCCTGGGGTCATGTGATCCCCTTTTGCGAACTTCAGACAAGCAAACTCAACAGAGAAGCCAGATTCACTCAACAACACTGTTGCTAACTCTCAACACTTGCAGTGATTCACTTAGCAACTGTGGCAAAGAAAAGTCATAAAAGGGATCAAAGCTCATGTCAGGACGGTCTTGATTAACAAAAGAAACCTGGGGATGGCTTGCGGTCATAAATTGAGGACTATATCTGTTATGGTTCGCCAGTGGCAGGTGCAGACAGCTGAGGTCTCGGAGAGTGAGGACTCAGATGAGGGGCCTGTGTGGGATGCAGGGATGGGGGCCAGGACCATCAGGGAGTGGAGTGCTGTCTTTGGAACTTGTGGGGGCTGGCAGCAGTGATGAAGAGGTTCCCGAGGAGCCTGGGCCCAGTGCACATGCATGCAGGGTTGCTCGAAGGAAAAAGCAGCTGCAGCAAAACAGGTGACTCGGGAGTAAGGCCGCAAGGTAATGGCCCCTCTTTTAAGGGATAAAAGCCAGCTGAGAAACCAGAGTTCTTTGCAGGAAGCAAAAAAGTTTTGCATTCAAGCCTTGTGGACATTCGGAATATCTTGGTTGGTGTTTGGAGCCTCTTTGTGTTTGGAATATTTCTTAGCAACTTTATCTTGTGTTCTTGGCAGCCTTGCACCACCTTGGCAAGGCTCCTTCTTATCAGGGACAATGAGTGTGGAACAGCCTTTGAACCAGGAAGGAATGGAATTCCTAAAGAATCATTAAAAGGTTTTGCTGTTACCTCCATTTCATGTTTGTTTACTTGGTTTGGGTCAGAACAATATCCATCCAGGGGCTTGCTAAGTTATCTATGTGTTGTGCAAAGTTGAGAAAAGCACACAGAACAAAAGAGAGAGATGGGTGGATTGCTAGATAATTTGACAGATAAGTAAAGCTCTCACCTCACAATCAGGAAGCTGTCCATTCGATCTGCATGTAAAGGCAGATATTTCTCCCTCTCTGGTCACACTGAGAATATATCTACTGAACAAAACTCTGCACTGGAGACAGGAAGGGCATCCAGCCATTAAAACACTCTGCTTGTTCCATTCAGTTGTCCAGATTTTACCCCAAGGGATTACGGGGTTGTTCAAAGAAAGAAAGATGATGATGATGGTAAGCACACTTCCTGTTTGCAGGTGGAGGATGTCAAAGTCTTGATGCCTACTCTCTTGGGAAGTCTGGAAGAAACGGACAACGGCATCATCCTGGAAGCCATTACTGCCCTTCAAAATGTTCTGAGATTCATGCAGAGAAGCGACTTTGTGACTCTGGCAGAGAAGCTCCTTCCGTTGTTTAGCACAGTAAGACCTTCCACCCAGGTGGATTCACAAGACCTTCTTCCTGTGTCCCTCAACCTTGGCCACCTTGGCCAAGAAGGGTGGACTTCGACTCAACCAATCAGAATAGAGCTGGAAGGGACCTTGGAGGTCTTCAAGTCCAGCCCCCTGCTCAAGCAGGAGACCCTAGAGCAAGGGTCTTCAAGCTTGGCAAGTTTAAGACTTGTGGACTTCAACTCCCAGAATTCCTGAGCGAACGTGACTGGAGGAGGAGGAATTCTGGGAGTCCACCAGTCTTAAAGCTTTCAAGTTTGTTTGTTGATTCCCCGTTAGGAGAATGAATTCACTCAGGGAAATGTAGTGAGAGTGGTATTGAATAACACTCAACCAGCACACAGATACACGGAATAGTATAATGTATGTTTTACTTCCAGTAAATGGGTAAACAAAGTCCAACAAACAGTCCAAATCATACACGGTTAAAGCAGTGAGTATCAGTCCAGGGATAATCCAAAAACTAAGTCCAGTATCATACACAAAGTTCAGTAAATGGAGTTTGCTAACAGTTGCAAGACTCACAGCAATCCAAGCAGAACGACAATCAGGCCACACTGCAAAAGGAATAATGCAAGAAGAACCAAACCAGCTTTCTGGCTCCATCTTATGGCCATTGGAGGAACCTCAGCCAATCACAATTACAGCCTTCTCTTAAAGAAATAACAGTATTAAATGACTATCCTGGTTTATATATTGCCAATATCACTGTTAGGTGACTCTCATTCCTAACAAAGTTGAAGACCCCTGCCCTAGACCATTTCTGACAGGTGGCTTGTCCAGTCTTTTCTTAAAGACCTCCAGTAATGGAGCATCCAACTTCTGGTGGCAAGCTGTCCCACTGGTTAATTGTCCTTGCTGTCAGGAAGTTTCTCCTTAATTCCAGCTTTGCTGGTTGAGGAATTCTGGGAGTTGGAGCCCACCTGTCTTAAGGTGACCAAGGTTGAAAAACACCATCCTCTTCCCAGTTCTGTGGCTCCTCTTTCCTTTGAAGTCTTCTCCTGTGATTGGGTCTCCTTGGACTCATCTCCCCCACTAACCCCAAGTAAAGGAGATACAGGATTGAAGCGATATCTAGAACCAAGACAACAGAAGACAGGTTCTCCACCATGAAGACCTCTTCTGGAGAACATCGGGCAGAGATTGGGGTATGCATGACCGCTTCCCTAAAACAGAAGTCTTCAACCTTGGCAACTTTAAGACTTGTGCACTTCAACTCCCAGAATTCTTCAGTCAGCCATGTGTTAAACCAGAAGTCTTCAACCTTGGCAACTTTAAGACTTGTGCACTTCAACTCCCAGAATTCCTCAGCCAGCCATGTGTTAAACCAGGAGTCCCCAAACATGGCAACTTGAAGACTTGTGGACTTCAACTCCCAGAATTCCTCAGCCAGCCATGTGTTAAACCAGGAGTCCCCAAACATGGCAATTTTAAGACTTGTGGACTTCAACTCCCAGAATTCCTCAGCCAGCCATGTGTTAAACCAGGAGTCCCCAAACATGGCAACTTGAAGACTTGTGGACTTCAACTCCCAGAATTCCTCAGCCAGCCATGTGTTAAACCAGGAGTCCCCAAACATGGCAATTTTAAGACTTGTGGACTTCAACTCCCAGAATTCCTCAGCCAGCCATGTGTTAAACCAGGAGTCCCCAAACATGGCAACTTTAAGACTTGTGGACTTCAACTCCCAGAATTCCTCAGCCAACCATGTGTTAAACCAGGAGTCCCCAAACATGGCAATTTTAAGACTTGTGGACTTCAACTCCCAGAATTCCTCAGCCAGCCATGTGTTAAACCAGGAGTCCCCAAACATGGCAATTTTAAGACTTGTGGACTTCAACTCCCAGAATTCCTCAGCCAGCCATGTGTTAAACCAGGAGTCCCCAAACATGGCAACTTGAAGACTTGTGGACTTCAACTCCCAGAATTCCTCAGCCAGCCATATTGGCTGGAGAGTTCTGAAAGTTGAAGTCCACAAGTCTTAAATTCTGGGAGTTGTTGAAGTCCACCCATCTTAAAGCAGCCAAGGCTTTGTCCCCTTCCCAGTTCTGTGGTTCCTTCGATCCTCAGAAGTCTCCTCCTGTGGCTGGGTCTCCTACAAACCTCTCTAAGACAGCATGGACTGAAGCAATATTTAGGACCAGAGCTACAGATTCTTAACCATAAAAGCATCTCTCCTGGAGAGCATCTGGCAGAGATTGGGGTGGACCTGGCTGCTTCTCTTTGTTGGAAGAAATATCCATCCAAATTGGGCAACTATAAGACTTGTGGACTTCAACTCTGAGAACTCCTCAGCCAGCGTGGGAAATGAAGTCCACGTGTCTTAAAATCTGGGAATCTTGGGAGTTGAAGTCCACAAAGTTCTTAAAGTTGCCAAGGTTGGAGACGCCTGCCTTGAAGTCTCACAAAGATGTTGTGTTCTCTGATTCCCAAAGGATGTTGTGATTTGCTGGTTGGGACGTCAGAGAAAGGAGCTGGTGTGGCCGTTGTTATGAGGATACTTCTGTCTGGTAGAGTGCCACAGACCAGGGTGTGGTGAAGGTCAAGGCAAACGCCAACACATCATCACAACCCTCCATGATGCTGCTTATTGTTGCTCGCAGGCAGACGCCAAAGTACGCAACGCTGCCATTGTCCTCTTCGCCGAGCTGCCCAATATGGTGAAGAAGAAGGAGAAATACCTCATCCAGGAGGAGATCCATCAAAGCCTGGTCCCTCTGCTACTTCACCTGCAGGACGAAGAACCGGATGTCGTGAAGGTGAGTCGAGTTCAGGAGATGAGTTGGTGAAGGTTGCAGAAATTGGATCGGTCTAATTTGATGAAAAGAAGGACCAGGGGGTGATAAGATAGCAGCCTTCCAGTATTTGAGGGGCTGTCCCCCCAAAAGGAGGAGTCAAGCTCTTCTCCAAAGCACCAAAGAAGGCAGGACAAGAAGCAACGGATGGAAACTCATCCAGGAGAGAAGCAACCTGGAATTCAGGAGAAACTGCCTTACGGCCAGGACAATTAACCAGTGGAACGGCTTGTCTTCAGGGTTGGACTAGATGACCTACAAGGTCCATTCTCACTCCTGTTAATCTGTTAAATAAGTGGAACTGCTTGCGACTAGAAGTTGTGGGTGCTCCATCACTGGAAGCTTTTAAGAAGGGACTGGACACTTGTCTGGAATGATGTAGGGTCTCCTGCTGAAGCAGGGGGCTGGACTAGAAGACCTCCAAGGTCCCTTCCAACTTTGTTACTCTGTTTTGCTCTTATCCTTCCTTCCTTCCTTCATCTCCTCCTTTCCTGCCTTCCTTCTCCTTTTCTCCTTCCTTCCTTCCTTCCATCCATCCATCTCTTCTCCTCCTTTCTTTCCTCTCTCCCTCCTCTATTTCACCCTTATATCTCTTCTTCCTTCCTTCCTTCCTTCCTTCCTTCCTTCCTTCCTTCCTTCCTTCCTTCCTTCCTTCCTTCCTTCCTTCCTTCCTTCCTTCCCCCCACCCTCTCTACTTCTATCCTTCATTCCCTTCTCCATCACTGAAGGCTTTTAAGAGACTGGACAGCCACTTGTCTGGAATGATATAGGGCTTCCTGCTTTGAGCAGTGTGTTGGACTAGAAGACCTTTAAGGTCCCTTCCAACTTTGTTATTCTGTTATGCTCTTATCCTTCCTTCCTTCCTTCATCTCCTCCTTTCCTGCCTTTCTTCTCCTTTTCTCCTTCCTTCCTTCCATCCATCTCTTCTCCTCCTTTCTTTCCTCCCTCCCTCCTCTATTTCATGCCTTCCTTCCATCTCTTCTTCCTTCCTTCTTTCCTTCCTTCCTTCCTTCCCCCCACCCTCTCTACTTCTATCCTTCCTTCCCTTCTCCATCACTGGAGGCTTTTAAGAGACTGGAGAGCCACTTGTCTGGAAAGCTATAGGATCTCTTGCTAGAGCAGTGGGTTGGACTAGAAGACCTCCAAGGTCCCTTCCAACTCTGTTATTCTATTAAGGTGAAGATGAATTGAGTTGAGGAATCCAGCCCTATGCCGTTCTCAATGGGAGAGGCGCCTTTTGAACTCGGGGCCCTGCACAGATCTCAGCACCTTGAATATTTCATCATCCCATTTTTTTTAGGGTGGGGGGCAGAGGCTCTTCAAGGAACCCATTTATCCTCCTTCCTGAAGGCATCTAAGGCAGGCTAAGAAATACACGATGCTTCAGAATCTGAGCAAGTTTGCCATTGGCCTTTTAATTGTCCGTTATTTAAGGTAGTCCTTGAGTTACAACCAACCATTCAAAGTTACACCCAGGGGTGGGATTCTACCGGTTCTGTCCACCTCTGTAGAACTGGTAGCTCTGAAGAGCAGCAGACATAGAACCGGTTCTGTGTCTGCTGCTGTTTTGGCCCGCCTGCCCGCCCGGGCTCTTACCTGACCTTTATTTCTTGTTTTTTTCAACCTCAGCTGCTTTGCAAGACATAGCTGCGGTTGAAAAAGCAGGAAGAAAGGAGCTTTTTTGAGCTCTGCGCATCCATGCGCAACGCTGCACATCCATGTGCAACGCTGTTCAGCTGTTCAGGCTGCAAGCTGATGATGAATCACATGTGCGCGCAAATCGTAAATCATCGAACCGGTAGTTACACCGATCGGATCCCACCCCTGGTTACACCAGCACTTTTAAAAAAAAGCAGTTTATGTCATATTTTTCACACTTATGACCGCTGCAACATCCCTGCAGTCACGTGATCAAAATTCAGTCCCTTGGCAACCGAATCCTATTTATGATGGTTCCTATGTCCCGGGGTCTCATCATGATCAGTGGTGGTATTCAGCTAGTTCACACCGGTTTGAGTGAACCGGTAGCAAGGATTTGGCGTGAGTTGCCGAACTGGTAGTAAGTCACAGGGCCATGCCCACCTAACCACACTCACCCAGCCACGCCCACAGAACCGGTAGTACAAAATTTTGAAGCCCACCACAGTTCGTGATCCCCCCTTTAGCGAGCAAAGTCGATGGGAAAAGCCCGATTCATTTCGCGACCTTACCAGCTGCAGCGGTTCACTTAACCATGGTGGCCAGAAAGATCGTAGCATGGGGAGAAACTCGCTTGGCCCCTGTCTTGCTTAGCGACGGAACTGTTGGGCTCAGTTGTGCTCCAGGAGGGCCTCTTATTTTGAAAAGGGAGGAAGGAAAGAAGGGGGAACCAATAGGAACGGATGTGCCCCAAAAGCCATGCCCGTCCCCTTGGAATTGCCGCTTGGCACTTTGTCCCTGTTCCCGCAGGGTTGCCAGGATGCGCTTCTCCGGTGTTTCCGGTTTCTGGGTTGGTCCCTTCCGAAGAAGATCAGCAGCAAGAAAGCCTGGCACGATCACCCTGTGATCCCAGAGAGCCTCTGCCGCCAAATCGTGAGTCTCGCTTCCTCCTTTTTAAAATGATTATTATCCTGCTTCCCCAAAAATACAACCTAAAAGTAAGTCCTAGCTTGATTTTTACATGTGTGCCCAATATAAGCACTCCCCTCAAAATCAGTCCTAATTAAGATCCTTCCCACTCCATAGTGCATGGGCACAAATTAAGCTAGGGTGAGGGTGAGGGGAGGTGGAGCTGCCCTACTACTTCCCTTTGGACAGGTGTAACCTGGCCTCACACACTCACGACACCTGCCTTGCCGGCCCATTTCTTCTGCAGCCAGCAAGGCAGGCCAGGTTTTCCTGAAGGCCTCTGGAGCTGAGAACAAAGCTCAGGATCGATCCAGAGGTCTGTTATATCAGCTGCAGAGGCCTTCAGGAAAGCCGTGACGGCCGCAGAAGAAGAAAAAGTTCCGGAATGTCTCTGACAGCGAAAAGGAGGCCAGGGGCGACGTGCACAAGTGCGGTTAGTCAATGGATGGCATCCCTGAAAATAAGACCTGGTGCCATTTTTGGTGGCAACCCCCCCCCCAGATAAGACAGGGTCTTATTTTCGGGGAAATGCAGGTATTATCAGTGGTACCTTGGTAATCGATTGCTTTGAAACTTTTCGAACGAGGAGTTTTGACGTGAAAATGTCGCGCCGATGCTCACCGTTTGTGGGCATTCCAGCCCTGGAGGCTTTTAAGAAGGAACTGGACAGCTGTTTGTCTGAAATGAGATAGGGTCTCCTGCTTGATCAAGGGGTTGGGCTAGATGACCTCCAAGGTCCTTTCCCCGTTTTTCTGATGCCTGTGGTGAGGAAATGATTGTTTCTTTCTCTCTTTGCCCTTTGACAGTCCTGGAAGGTAAAAAGCATCCCTGCCGTCTTGCTCCAGTGTTTGGATCATCTTCAATGTCCTCAGGTTTCCATCCGGAGAGCAGCTACCATCTTTATTGGTAAACCGGTGAATTCTGGGAGTTGAAGTTCACCCACTGTGAACCATTATGATTGGGGAATTCTGGGAGTTGAAGTCCATTCCTCTTGAACCATTTTGCCTGGGGAATTCTGGGAATTAAAGGCTATCCCTCTTGTACAGTCCTAGTGGAGGAATTTGGGAATTAAAGTTTTCCTGTCTTGAACCATTCTAACTGGGGAATTCTGGGATGTCACTTTTTCCAGTAATATTGTTAGCTTTGAATGGTCACTAAATGAATTGTTGTAAGTCAAGGATTACCTGTATTGTATTGTCCACATTCTCTCTCTCTGTCTCTGTCTCTCTTTCTCTCTCTCTCTCTGTCTGTCCCTCTGTGCCTGTCTCTGTGTGTGTGTGTGTGTGTCTCTGTCTCTCTGTCTCTCTCTCTCTCTCTCTGTGTGTCTGTCTCTCTGGGCCTGTGTGTGTGTGTGTGTCTGTCTCTCTGTGCCTGTCTGTCTCTCTCTCTCTCTCTCTCTCTCTCTGTCTGTCTCTGTCTCTGTCTCTCTGTCTCTCTCTGTCTGTCTCCCTATGCCTGTCTCTCTGTGTGTGTGTGTCTGTCTCTCTGTGCCTGTGTGTGTGTGTGTGTGTCTGTCTCTCTGTGCCTGTCTGTCTCTCTCTCTCTCTCTCTGTCTGTCTCTGTCTCTGTCTCTGTCTCTCTGTCTCTCTCTGTCTGTCTCCCTATGCCTGTCTCTCTGTGTGTGTGTGTCTGTCTCTCTGTGCCTGTGTGTGTGTGTGTGTGTGTGTCTGTCTCTTTGTGCCTGTCTGTCTGTCTGTCTGTCTGTCTCTCTCTCTCTGTCTCTCTCTCTGTCTCTGTCTCTCTGTGTCTCTGTGTGTGCGTGTGTGTGTGTCTCTCTGTCTCTCTGTCTCTGTCTCTCTGTGCCTGTCTCTCTCTGTGTGTGTCTTTCTCTCTCTCTGTCTCTCTGTCTGTCTGTGTGTGCGTCTCTCTCTGTGTGTGTGTCTCTTTGCCTGTCTGTGTGTGTGTGTGTGTGTGTTTGTGTGTGTGTGTGTGTCTCTGTATATATATATACACACAGAAAGAGAGTATACACACACAGAGGGAGAGTACACACACACACATATTTTCTGATGCTTTATTTAAAATAAAGTTGTATATCAATGATTGCATGACCTCTGGGGGTTGACCTTTGAAATTTGCTTTTCTTGAGGCTTTCTCTTCTCTGGCCCATTCCAGATATGGCACATGCGTGAAACGTTATTTTATTTCTGGAAAACTAGAGTATGTGATTGATCTGGTCTAGTGGTTAAGGTGCTGGCATGAGCACTGAGAGAGAATATTATTTTGGTCTGCATAGCCCTGACTTACTTGGTCTTGGCCACAGTCTGGCCAAACCTAACCATAACCCTGCCAGAAATCTTCCAGCTGTGGCCACAAACATCTGGAATCCTTACCTGTTCCCTTACCTGTCCTTTCAGGCTGCGTCACTCAATCGACAGATCCCATGGCCATCACTGAAGAAAACAAGGACTTGATATTCATCTGTAAGTGTTCTGAGCAAGGCTTTCTGAGATCGCAATTAAGCACACACTTAGTCCAAACAACTCTTGTTTTATTTCAATGCTAGGAATTATGTTCTTTCCCTGGAATGAGTCCCAAATAGTTCCTCAAGATAAGCACCCACCTTTCTCTCCGTTGAATGGCTGCCAACAACTAAAGTGCCAAATTAACTGGAAAGAGCCAAACGGAGTACAAAGTCCACCCAGAGCTTCAAGGTTTAATCCTAACAGAGTGAACAGCGTTGCTTCCTGCAAAGGCTCCTGTCCCTTTGCTCCTCTTTTATGTCTTAGGGGAGGGGCAATCCCATGACTCTTGAGTCGCTCCTTTTGTCTTGGTTGCTCTTGCCTTCTGGCTGCTCTGCGCATACACACACTGGGAACAGGCGCCCGCTGTTCCTCTGCCTCGCTACTGCCAGACTCCGGAGGCTCCAGAGTCAGCACATAACTCCCAGATGGCCCTGGCCCCATCTCTATGTCGGACGCAGATCCCTTGTCCGAGCCCTCCCCAGACTCCAGGACCAGCCCACGTTCCTCCCCACTCTCCGATTCTGCTGCCGTCTCTGCAGGCTGCCGGAGGACCACAACAGTAAATACCAGAACCTCAGATCCTGCTTAAGTGAACCATTGTGTTTGTTAAGTTAGCAACCTGGTTGTGAAGTGAATCTGGCTTTCCCACTGACTTTGCTCATCAGAAGGCCACCAAAGGGGACCACGTGACCCCCAGGGACATGACGACCATCATAAATAGGACTCCGTTGCCAAGCAGCCAAATTGGGATCACATGACCATGGGGATGAGGCAAGGGTTGCAAGTGTGGAAAAATGGTTCTCGGTCTCTTTTTTCCGTGCTGTTGTAACTTTGAATGGTCACTAAATGAACTCTTGTAAGTCATGTCAGGGTTCCACATAACAGCCCCATAGCACGCAAGACTCTGAGGCAGGTGGATTCCTCAAAAAAGAGAGGGTTGTTGGGTTTTTTTGATATATATCATATTGGCACAGAACTGGTGAAAACCGACTCTGAAGGTTCCCGCAGTTTTTCACCCAGTTAAACGAGAATGTTTTCCCTCAACCCCAAACAACCATTCACATGGTCCAATCACGACGCTGCTTGGTTGCCGGGCTAGGTGTGAGAATGACCTTGGTTCCCAAGAGGAAGTCTTTTGTTTTGAGTGTTTTGTATCTTGCTTTTCAATAACATCGTCAATCTGTCCATTTGGGCGCATTCAAATATCTTATTGATTATTACGGTTTCAGGGGGGATCACGGCCTGTTTCCAGTTTTGGGCAAAGGAAATTCTAGCAGCAGTTATAATATGGAGTATAAAATATGGATGTTTTTTATTTACATTTGATTCGAATATGCTATTCTGTTCTATATTCTATTCTTATTCTTATTCTTATTCTTATTCTTATTCTTATTCTTATTCTTATTCTTATTCTTATTCTTATTCTTATTCTTATTCTTATTCTTATTCTACTCTATTCTATTCTTATTCTATTCTATATTCTATTCTACTCTATTCTATTCTAATTCTATTCTATTCGACTCTATTCTATTCTTATTCTATTCTATTCCTTTCTTATCCTAACCTATCCTATCTTATTCTATTCTATTATTCTATGCTATGCTATGCTATTATTCTATTGTTTTCTATTCTTATTCTATTCTATTCTATATTCCATTCCATTCTATTCTATTCTCTCCTATTCTATTCTTATTCTTATTCTTATTCTTATTCTTATTCTTATTCTTATTCTTATTCTTATTCTTATTCTTATTCTTATTCTATTCCATTCTCTCCTCTCCTCTCCTCTCCTCTTCTCTTCTCTTCTCTTCTCTTCTTTATTCCAATATTCTATTCTATTCTTTCCTATTCTATCCTATTCTATTTTCTATATTCATCTATTCTATTCTATTCTCTCCTCTCCTATTCTATTCTATTCTATTCTATTCTATTCTCTCCTCTTCTCTTCTATTAAATTCTCTTCTCTCCTATTCTCTCCTCTCCTCTCCTCTCTTCTCTTCTCTTCTCTCTTATTCTATTCTATTCTATTCTATTCTATTCCCTCCTATTCTATTCTATTCTATTCTATTCTATTCTATTCTATTCTATTCTATTCTCTCCTCTTCTCTTCTCTTCTATTAAATTCTATTCTCTCCTATTCTCTCCTCTCTTCTCCTCTCTTCTCTTCTCTTCTCTCTTATTCTATTCTATTCTATTCTATTCTATTCTATTCTATTCTATTCTCTCCTCTTCTCTTCTCTTCTATTCTCTCCTATTCTCTCCTATTCTCTCCTCTCCTCTTCTCTTCTCTCTTATTCTATTCTATTCTATTCTATTCTATTCTATTCTCTCCTCTTCTCTTCTCTTCTATTAAATTCTATTCTCTCCTCTCCTCTCCTCTCCTCTCCTCTCCTCTCCTCTCCTCTCCTCTCCTCTCCTCTCCTCTCCTCTCCCCTCTCCTCTCCTCTCTCCTATTCTATTCTATTCTATTCTATTCTATTCTATTCTCTTCTCTTCTCTTCTCTTCTCTCCTATTCTCTCCTATTCTCTCCTCTCCTCTCCTCTCCTCTTCTCTTCTCTCTTATTCTATTCTATTCTAATTCTAATCCTATCTCTTCCAGCCCTTTCCAAGCTGCAGCATGACCCGGATCCTTCGGTCCGCATAGCGGCTATGGAAGCCATGCAGATGGTCCAGGATGCTTGTGGGGGTCCCTCCATCGCGCTTCGAAGCCAGACCCACTTCAACTTGGACAGGGAAGAGCGCCTCTTCACCCAGGGACACTGGGAAGCACCGGATCCCTCGCTGACCCATCGTTGGAATCCATCGTCCCCGGTCTCCCATAGAATAGTGACTGGCTTCACCCGGAGGCGGCAGTCAGGGGCTGCACGCCAAACCTGACCCACATCCACGGGAAGGATGGCAGACCAGGACAGGCAGCTGGGTCTTCCAGGAGTGGTGGGCTGAGTCAGAACTGATCTAGAACCCCCCCACCCCAATCCGGAAGGGATCCCCTTGAGAAAGCCGGTGATGGACGTGATCCAGTCCCATGGTAATGTCCGGAAGTCCGAGGCGACCTTGGCAGAGTGAATTTTTCTAGCAAGGCTAATCCGGTCAGTTTCCCTGCCTAGCAGAACGGGCTCATCCACATTTCTTTGTTCGTGTCTCGTTTTCTCCTGGCGCTATTTTTGAGCAACTTACAAGGGTGAGGAACCAATTGGGAAGGAGGATGGAAACCATCCCAAAGAGAACGGAATCGCAACGTTTCGATCGAAAGCAGCCTAGTAAAATTAAAGGCAGGTAGTGCTCGACGTACCATGTTCACGTTGGGACCGCTGAAAAGGACAAAGCACTGACAAAAGGGACTTTGGATCCGTTCTCACGCTTATGACCGTTGTGCTGTTCCCACGGTCAGAGGATCAAACTTCCGATGCTGGGCAACTGGCATGTACTTATGACTGTTGCAGTGTCCCCAGTGGTAGGATTCAAAATTTTTTTTACTGCAGGTTCTGTGAGTGTGGCTTGGTGGGTGTGGCAGGGGAAGGATATACTGCAAAATCCCCCTTCCCTCCCCTCCCCACTGACCTGCTTTCCAGCTCCATTCTCCTGGGCAGGGCAACCAAAGGAGACGCAGCTGATCAACCAGGACTCGATGGGGGACAGAGAAGAGATGGGGCTGGCGGGGCCAGTCAGAAGTGGGATTGGCCGGTTCTCTGAACTACTCAAAAGTTCCACTACCGGTTCTCCAGAACCGGTCAGAACTGGCTGAATTCCACCTCTGAGCATTCCAGGGGTCACTTGATCACCATTTGTAACCTTCCCAGCCATCTTCCGACAAGCGAAGTCAATGGAGGAAGCCCGACTCGCTTAATGACCACACGATTCACTTTATGACTGCAGTGATTTGCTTAACAACCGTGCCCAGAAAGGTCCTAAACTGAGCCAAAACTCGCTTAACAGCTGCCTCGCTTAGCGATGGAAATGTTGGACTCCGTTGTGGCCATAGGCCCAGGGCTACTCGTAGTGACAGCCGTTAAGCGAGAGAACCTCACTTTAACGACTCCCACCACCGCCCTTCTTTCTTGGCTGCGGCTGTTAAGTGAACGTCAGTCGTTAAGCGGAGCTTTCTGAAGCACTGTGTGGAAGAGATCGGATGGCCCCATTGGGCCACTGCAGAATCAGCCGCCATTTTTTTCCAAGGGACCGGAAATCAAAGCATCCGGTCGAAATATGGCAGCCACATCTGGAATAACACCAGGTATCTGACCAGAGTGCAGAGTGCTGCAGAAAACTCTGGACATCTTGAAAAGTCAATGTGTGTAAGTGCATGGTGGGTGATGATGGTGTAAGAAGGTAAGTGGATGATGGGTGATGGGGGGATAAGGGGGCAAGACTTACCTGGGGGATCCAGGGATGGGGAAGCCTCCAGGCCCCCATGGGGGAATGGGAGGAGACAGGCAGAGCAACAGCTGCAGCGTCTCTGTGGTCGGTTGTAAGGGCAAATGACCACAGGGGCAATCGCAGCGGTTGTAACTTTGGGACGAGGCCAGAAGTAGCACCTGGTGGTTAAGGGAGGATTACCTGGAGTAGCGACGAGAGTGAGGGCTTTCGTAGCTGTGCTCCACCTCTTATCTTTCTTTGCTACAGAACTGAGAACCGCTGGATCGTTTTTTTTAAAACTGCTGGAATCTGCTAGGAGCCAGGAATGTGATGGCAGATGTAAGATCCCAAAAGATCTCTGGAAAAGATTGAGTCCATGCTGCCCTCGTGTGGCCAATCCAAGAACATAAGTGGTTAAAAAAGCCACAACTCTTTTATTTATTTACTATGAAATGAATATTAATCCCTTCATTCTATTTTCCAGCAAAAGGCCCCAAAACAAGCTACAATTATAATCTAAATTTGGTCTTAAAGAAACCAGTTCAACAAATATAATATTGAATGAATATTACATAATGTCTATCATATCTATCTATCTATCTATCTATCAATCTATCTATCTCTATCTACGGTATCTATATATCATCTAGCTATCTATTTATCTAATTATCTCTATATCTATCTCTAATCTATCCATCTTTGTCTCTCATATCTACATCTAATTATCTCTAGCTAGCTATCATCTATCATCTAATTATCTATATCTATCTCTATATCTAATTATCTCCAGCTAGCTATATCTATCATCTATCTATCTAATTATCTATATCTATCTCTATATCTAATTATCTCCAGCTAGCTATATCTATCATCTATCTATCTAATTATCTATATCTATATATCTAATTATCTCTACCTAGCTATCATCTATCATCTATCTATCATCTACCTATCAATTTATATCTATATATCTATCTCTATGTAATATATATTTCTATCTCATATCTCTCTATATCTAATTATCTCCAGCTAGCTATATCTATCATCTATCTAATTATCTATATCTATCTCTATATCTAATTATCTCTACCTAGCTATCATCAATATCTATCATCTACCTCTCTTATCAATTTATATCTATTTATCTCTATGTAATATATCTTTATTTCTTTCATATTTATATCTAATTATCTCTCTCTCTCTCTATCTATCTCTATACCCCCCTCTCCATCTATCTGTCTGTCTATCTATCTGTCTGTCTGTATGTCTGTCTATCTGTCTGTCTGTCTGTCTGTCTATCTATCTATCATCTATTTATATCTATCTATCTATCTATCTATCTATCATCTATCTAACTATCTATCTATCTATCTATCTATCAGTATCTCTATGTATGTATGTATGTATGTATATGTGTGTGCATGTATGTATATGTATATGTACAGTATATGTATGTTTCTCTCTCTCTTTTCCCTTTTCTCTAGAAGCACCTCCTGAAGAACAGATCAAATGAAGACTACAAACCCCCAATACGTGACAGAAAACCCAGAATAGTTCGTTCTTACTTCAAAAGAATACACTATAAATAAAGATTTCAAAAGCACTCACGGATTGCCGCTTCTTCTGTGGGGCTATGGGAAATTTTGCTAGTTTTTAGCTCCTTTGCAGCCAGGAATAACCCCACCGGTTATATCTACATATAGGGAGTTCTCTCCCTTTTTCTTTATCAAAAAGTTAGTTATTCATTCATTCAGTTTGGAATAAATCAGTTCCATCCTCCAGGTGTCTCTGCCACAGCCAACCTCCGAACATCAAAAGAAAGAAGGAAAAGCAATAATGGCAATAAACTGGATTCCAACTTTTGCAATGATTTACTTTGGGTTGGGCTCCCAAGATACATAAATCAGTTGTCCTGTTTTGTTTTGTTTTCCTTTCTTTGATCCAAGTATTACCCTTTGGGCCAAGTTTTAACACAGGTAGATTTATTTGTTTTTCCAGAGTTTTCCAAACTGCAGGCAGCGGAATGCAAGAACTTGATCAAGTCCTGTGAGATATTAAAAAAAAAAAAAATTTAAAAGTTCCTCCAAACACAAATTGTTTTCTACCACTGGCACTTTGCCCCTCACTCAAAATTCCCCGGCAATCTCATTTTTAACTAGCTACAGGAAGTCCTCAACTTATGACGGTTCATTTAGTGACCGGTCAAAGTTTCAAAGGCACTGAAAAAAGTGACATAGCACCATTTTTTTATTCACACTTACGACTGCTGAAGCATCCTCAGGGTCATGAGACCAAAATTCAGTCACTTGGCAACCGACTCATATTTACGATGGTTTGCAGCATCCCAGTGTGTGTGTGTGTGTGTGTGTGTGTGTGTGACATCATCCCCCCTTTGCAACCGTCGGACAAGTGAAGTCGATGGGAAACTGGATTTGCTTAACTCCCATGCTGTGAACAATTGCAGTGATTCCCTTGTGATGAGAAAGGTCGTAAAATGAGGCATCACTCACTTAACAACTGTCTGGCTTAGGAACAGAATGATCGGGTTCCATTGTGATCGTAAGACGAGGACTACTTGTATATAACAGTGGGCATAAGGGAGAGAGAGAGAGAGAGAGCATCTCTGTCCAACTGCGTTATAGAAAAATAGCATCCACCCAAATCTTTAAAGTCTGACTTTTCTCACCATAAACATGTAAACACCCGAACTAGACTGCGTTGTTTCTCATGTATGTGGCTATATACATAATTTTTTAATGATTTTTTATTATCTTTATTATCGTGGTTATACAGTGTTCCATTGGAGGTGGTGATCCTTCGAGAGCTGTATGCCACGGAATTTCATTTTTAATGTATGCCAATTAGTCTACATTCAAAGTGACAATAGTGATTCTACATTCTATTCTTCTCTTCTCTTTATCCTCTTTTCTATTGTCTTCTGTATTCCATTCTCCTTCTCTTCTCTTTTCTCTTCTCTTCTATATTCTCCTCCTCTTCTATATTCTCTTTTCTATTCTATTCTGTATTTTCTTCAATATTCCTATTCTTTTCTATAATCTCTTCTATATTCTCCTTCTATTCTCTATTATCTTCTCCTATTCTATTCTATAATTCTATTATCTGTTCTCTTCTCTCTTCTATATTCTCCTCCTTCTCTTCTCTCCTATATTCTTTTTTTCTATTCTATTCTATATTCTTATTCTATTCTATTCTATTTTCTACTCTATTCTATTCTCTCCATTCTATTCCATTCCATTCCATTAACAGATAAATAAATAAATACCTTGAACCCTTCCCACCTTCCAATTTGTTTATTGATAGGAAGAAGTAGATTAGGAAAGTTTTTAAAAAATTACTTTACAAAACTTTATAAATGGGTCATTTAAGGCAGGTGAGCTTGCTTTTAAAATCCCTCAGATTTTTAATTTTTTTCTCTCTCTCTCCACGCTCCTTGGAACATAGACGTTCCTCCAGTCCTGAGTTCGAGACTCGACGCCATTTTCATGGCTGACTGAAAGGCCCGCGAGGACTCCCGTGGCTCCTTCTCGTTGCGTCCTCCCTTCAAATCATGTTCACCCGGTTCTTGATGTATATGTGGTAGGGGTCGCTGGGCTTGTCCACCGCCTCTCGGGATCGGGTGTAGCTTAGGATCAGGCTGCCAACCGTCAGAGCAAACAGGAGCATTATGAAAACGATGTACATGTAGGCATAAGTGTCTTTTCCCTCCTGGTCGGCCTTGCCCAGCCGAGAACAGGGCTCCACACGGGAGATGGTACCGTTGAAGCGCTTCAACATCACGTCCAGCTTCTGGAACCAGGTCTCGGTGTGGTTAGAGGCCATCCTGGTCTTGGGCCAACGCTGGTGGAACAAAACAGAAGGACATTTCAGAATGATCACCCATCCTCCCCAGAGAACAGAACCCGATTCCCTGGTGAGAACTTGAAGAGGAAGGACACCACCACCTCTCCATCTGCAAGGACCTGGATACGGTGCCTAGAAAAACAACTTGCACCAGAACATCAGCAAGACAAAGGAGATGATGTTTAGACTTCCGGAAGAAGAGAGAGGAACCCGCTCCACTTGACATCGAGGGGGACTGTGTGCAGTGAGTTTCCTCCTTTAAATTCCTGGGAGTCCACCTCAGCGAAGATCTATCGCCTCCAAAACCAACACAACCCAGGTGGCCAGAAAGGCCCAATCGAGACTCCATGTGATGACCCAAAGGGGCGTGGCACAAAAGCAACAAAAGTCACAAAAATAGGTAAAGTCCCTTTAATTCCTCCAATTTGGCCTCCAAAGTCCAGTTATCATCGGCTGGAGAAAAAAAAAACTTTCCCAAGAACAGTTTTTAAAGGGAAGAAATTCCGTCCGAACCCAAAGTACATATAGATTATAAATAAAAAGCAACACAAAGCAAACTGTAGCAATGAATAAGACAGAGCAGGATAAGGAATTGCAGACTTCCAAAAGATAACAAAACACACACACAGTTGGGAGGACGCCAAGACTCAGATAAGACTTGACAAACCAGAATAATTTCAGGCTTTGCTTCCAGCAAGGTGCTTTGCACAAATGCCCTTTAAATCTGGTTTTCCCAGCTGCAGGTAATGAAGGGAATCAGGGCCCTTTTCTCCCCCGTAACCCACGTTGCTCCCTTCTCCGTTCCTCCCTGCGTGGCCTAGGATGCAGAGGGGGTGGCCCTGGGTCTTCCCTCTAAATGCCCAGCCAGACTGTGCCCTTCCCCAGTTTCCTCCCCAGCCACCAGACAGAGCCACACTCCCACTCTCTGTCAGCTGTTCGACTCCCCCTCGGAATCAGATTCCGACAGGGTCATGACACACAGCAACCTAGATATGGTGCCCAGAAAACAACCTGCACCTGAACATCAGCAAGACAAAGGTGAAGGTGTCAGACTTCCAGAAGAAGAGAGAGGAGAAGGGGGGGGCTGTGTGGGGAGTTTCCTCCTTTAAATTCCTGGGAATCTACCTCAGTGAAGATCTCACCTGGAAAATCAATGCAACCCAGGTGTGCAGAAAGGCCCAAAAGAGACTCCATTTTCTTAGGGTCCTGCGAAAGAATAAAGTGGGCCTCCTTTTACCGGTCCACAATACAAAGCATCCTTTCATATGGCATGACGGTATGGTATGCTGGCTTGACAGCCGTGGAAAGACACTACAGAGGATGGTGAGCACAGCACAAAACGTTGTGGGCTGTTCCCTGATACCACCAGATGACCTCGCCGGGGCTCGCTGCCTTAAAAGAGTAAGGAAAATCCTCAGGGACCACTCACACCCCGGTCAGCCCTTCTTCACTCTCCTACCATTGGGTAGGAGATAGAGAAGCAGAGCCAGTCGCACCAACAGGCTGTTGTGGTTTGCCGCAGCAGGTGCAGACGGCTGAGGCCTCGGAGAGCGAGGACTTGGATGAGGGGCCTGCGTGGGATGCAGGGATGGGGGCCAGGACCATCAGGGAGTGGAGTGAGGCCTTTGGAGCTTGTGGGGGCTGGCAGCAATGAGGAAGAGGCCCCCGAGGAGCCTGTGCCCAGTGCGCATGCACGCAGGAAATTGCTCGAAGGAAAAAGCAGCGGCGTCAGCAGCACAGGTAAAACTCAGGAGTAAGGCTGCAAGGTAACGCCCCCTCCCTTAAGGGATAAAAGCCAGCCTGAGAGACTGGGATTCTTTGCAGGAAGCAAAGACGTTTTTGCACTTCAAGCCTTGTGGAAGTTCAGACTATCCTGGCTTGTATTTGGAGAATTTTGGTTTGATTATTTCCTTGCAATTTAATCTACTGTTCTTGGCAGCGTTGCACCACCTTGGCAAGGCTCGTTCTTATCTGGGACAATTCGTTTGAAAGAGCCTTTTAACCATGAAGGAACAGAACTCACAGAGAGGCATTAAAAGGTTTTGCTTTTATCTCTGTTTGGTGTTTGTTTACTTGGAACTTTGGGTCAGAACACAGGCTGAAGGACAGTTTCCACCCGTGGGCTATCAGACTCCTGAATGGAAAATAACTTCATGTCAGCATAGGATGACAGACTTGTGCAACCGGTGTGTTGTGCAATGGGTTATAAGATTGGCACTGTATTCGGGACTTCTGTTCTCACTGTGAGTTGTGTTGTGGGAGGGGGTGCACGAAGGGAGGCTCAGCCAATCTCATTGTACACATGTTGTACTCTGACAATAGGTCTCCTCTAGGGCAAGGGTCTCCAACCGTGCCAACTGGTTAATTGTCTTCCCTGTCAAGAAGTTTCTCTTTAGTTCCAGGTTGTTTTTCTCCTTGGTTAATTTCCATCCAATATTTCTTGTCTGGGCTTCAGGTGCTTTGGAGAATAGCTTGACTCCCCTCTCTTCTTTGGGGCAGCCCCTCAAATACTGGAAGACTGCTATCATGTCGTCCCCAGTTTCTGCAACTATTCTTTGTAAGTTTTATCCTCCAGTCCCCTAATCCTTTTTCTCGCTCTTCTCTGAACTCTTTCCAGAGTCTCAACATCTTTCTACCTCGTAGTGACCAAAATTGGATGCAGTACTCTAGGTGTGGTCTTAAGCGTATGGTACAGTCACCCACTCCACCCCTGTTCCCGGTAATTCTCAATTTACCAAGCACTCAAAAGCTATATTATATTTGATCCTTTCTTGTTCCTGCCTTCTGCAATGTCCACGCCTTTTTCCTTTTTTCCCCTAATCTCAAGATCATCTATCAAAGTCTTTTATTTTCTTTTCCCCCTTCCCGCAGATCCGGTTCCTGCTGATCTTAGTGCTCTCTTTCCCAATCGTCTTAGTAACCTGAGAGGCGATAACAGCCGTACCTGGCCTCCAGGTGTGTGTTTGGAGAACCTGGCCCATCCCTACAGGGCATTACAGGTTTTTTAAGGGTGCAGGTTTTTTCCTCTTAGTGTCTGTTTCTCAAATTTAAAACGCGTGGACTTCAACTGCCAGAATTCCTCAGCCATGCTGGTTCAATGCATGGCTTCATTTAACAACTGCGCACATTCACTTAACGGCCGTGGTTTTAAAAAGAAGATGTAAAAATCGGGTAGGTCACGTGACTAACCCATTTTTATGACTATAATGGGCCGGCACCATGACCATCATATATCAAGGACTATCTGTATCTCTCTGCTTCTTTTGAGATCCAAAACAATTTTTCTTGACCTGCCTCGATGTGAGAAGGAGGCAATCACTTGAGCATGAGCCAGCCATGTGCTGCAGCCACCAAAAAAGCCAATGTAATCCTAGGCTGCATAATGAGAGGGACAGAATCAAGATAATATGAAGTTCTGATACTGCTTTACAAAGCCTTAGTAAGGCCACATCTGAAATACTGCATCCAGTTTTGGTCACCACATTATTAAAAAAAGACGTTGAGACCCTAGCAAGAGTGCAGAGAAGAGCCACCAGGATGATGAGGGGACTGGAGGATAAAACCTACGATGGACGGTTGCAGGAACTGGACCTGGCTAGTCTAGGGAAGAGAAGGACCAGGGGAGACAGGAGAGCATCTTCCAATAGTTGAGGGGCTGCCCCAGAGAGGAGGAAGGGGTCAAACTATTTTCTAAAGCTCCTGTAAGCCAGACAAGGAACAATGGATGGAAACTGAACAAGGAAAGATTTTTCAACCTGGAAATAAGGAGAAACTTTCTGACAATGAGAACATAGCCAATACCCAAGAAGATAGGCTCAAGATCCAGATGGATCTTGACAGACTCGAACATTGGGACCTATCTAACAAAATGAAATTCGACGTAAAGAAAAATAAAGTCCTACATTTAAGCAAAAAAACCCAAAGCACACACATAGACTGGGTGAAACCAGGCTCAATAGCAGGAACTGGGAGAGGGATCTCGGAGTCTTAGTGGACAACCAGATAAATAGGAGCCAGCCGTGTGCAGCTGCCGCCAAAAAAGCCAATGCCATCCTTAGTTTTATTAACAGAGGGATACAGTCAAGATCAAGGGAGGTACTAATACCCCTCTGGAAAGCCTTAGCAAGGCCACACCTAGAGTCCTGCATCCAGTTTTGGTCACCACACTATAAAAAAAGATGTTTGAGATTCTGGAAAGAATGCAGAGAAGAGCAACCAGGATGATGAGGGGACTGGAGACTAAAATAATAGGTTGTAGGAACTGGGCCTGGCAGGTCTAGGGAAGAGAAGGACCGGGGGAGACAGGAGAGCATCCTTCCAATAGTTGAGAGAGAGGCTGCCCCAGAGAGGAGGAAGGGGTCAAGCTATCCTCCAAAGCACATTTGAAGGCCAGACAAGGAAGAATGGATGGAAACTGGTCAAGGAGAGATTCTACCTAGAAATAAAGAGGAATTTTCTGACAGTGAGAACAATCAACCCATGGAACAGAAGTTGCCCTCGGAAGTTGTGGGAACTTGATCATCCCTGGAGGTTTTCAAGAAGAGACTTGTCAGAAATGGTATAGGGTCTCCTGCTTGGGGGCGGAGGTTGGACTAGATGACCTATAAGGTCACTTCCAACGGACAGACAGACACAATACAGAAGCCTGATGATGGCAGATGAGATTCTGCCGAAATGTTGCTGCAACTTTAAAAGCACAACTACAATGACGTGGGAAAATACCCGAACAAAGCTGAATACCGTACATGTAAGTACCCGCGAAAACTTAAGAAAACATACATACATACATATATACATATACATATGCATATATATATATCCTCCAAGAGATCAGCCTTAAAATGTTATAATTCATGCCGTTCTTGGATCAGGCAAGTTGTTATGAACCTGCTTGGTGGGAACACTTAAGGTCCCTGCCAAGCAGCAGAACAAAAGCTGATTGATCGCCCGGCGTAAATTTGCACAACCGGATGGGATTGGTCACACCGACACGAGGGTAACCATTCCTTCAAACTGAAGTCCCGTTCCATTCAATGGTACAGTTCTACAGAGGAAGGATGGAGTCTGTCATCAGCACTTCTATCACTGTCTGATTTGGTTCTGCAACCCAACAGGACAGACAACTGATTTCAGAGGGTAATTAGGACTGCGGAAAAAACAATGGCTGCCAACCTGCCCTCCATGGAGGACCTGTATCCTGCACGAGTCAAGAAGAGGGCTGTGAAAATATCTACAGACCCCTCACATCCCAAACACAAACTGTTTCAACTCCTAGCCTCAAAATGACGCTATAGAGCCCTGCACACCAGAACAACTAGACACAAGGGGAGTTTTTTCCCCAACGCCATCCCTCTGCTAAACAACTCATTCACTCAACACTGTTCAACTATTTACAAAGTCTGCACTATTATTATTAATCCTCCCATCCTTTCACCCTTCTCCTCCCACTTGTGACTGTAACTTTGTCGCTTGTATCCTTACGATTTATATGGACTGTTTCCTAGTATGATTTGATTGCTTATTGTACCCTATATTATTAGTGTTGTATCTTATGATTCTGGACTCTTGATGAATGGATCTTTTCTTTTATGTGCACTGAGAGCATTTGCACCAAAGACAAATTCCTTGTGTGTAAAAATCACACTTGGCCAATAAAGAATTCTATCATATCTATCTATCTTATCTATCTATCTTACTCTTTGCAGGCTAAAAATGCTCAAGACGGGCATCTCTTGAACTACAAGATGCAATTAACCTCACTTTTTTTTTATTTCCCCAAATAGCAAAGTCTAGATTAAGCTCTTTTTACAAAAAAAAACCATAACCAGTCTGACCAGTTTCAGATCTTAACTTTCACTTCTCCCGACCACTTCCTGAAGGCTGCAAGAATCAGGGGCTCTTTTGTGCAATTCAACGCAAACACACACACACATACACCCCTGCTAATTTTCCATCTTCCCTCCACAACTGCAGTGATTTGCTTAACAGCAAAAAAAATAATAAAAAAAATAAGCTCACAAAATCAGCACCACTCACTGAACAACTTGCTTAACGACAGAAACCCTGGTCCTGATGGAAGTCGTATGTTGAGGGCTTGTCTGGGCCACTCCTCACTGAAGGGCAGGTGCAAAAATTGTCTCTACGGTTACGCAAAGCCCAAAGCAGAAGCTGTTTTGCAGCCCTGCGTGAAATGAAAAGCAGGAACGGTGAAGGAGTCTTTTATCTTCCACACAAACCGAGATCCGCCTTCCAAACAATCCTCTTTTGGTTGAATGCCCTGGAAGACCGGATCATGGGATCACCTCCTCCTGACAAGGATCTGACTCTCCCTAAAAGGGTTAGTCGGTTCCGTCAAACTCCGCTTGGTTCCTGGCTAACACAGCTCTCCTTCTACAACAGCTGCAATTCTTGAGCCTCTCAGAACTGCAGAGTTGGAAGGGACCTTGGAGGTCTTCTAGTCCAACCCCTTGCTCAAGCAACAAACCCTAGACCAAGGGTCACCACCCTTTTGGAGCCCAGGGACCACTCAATTCATCATTTTAAATCCCGCAGACCACAAATGTGAATTTTTCTAAAAAAAAGACATAGTATTTAGTGCAATATAGAAAATGCAAATAATTTTCCTGTGGGTCTCCAGTGATCCATGGGCCACCAGTTGGTGACTGTTGCCCTAGACCGTTTCAGACAAATGGCTGTCCAATCTCTTCTTCAAAACCTCCAGTGATAGAGCACCCACAGCTTCTGGAGTTAAGACATTCCACTTATTTAACAAATTAACAGAGTTGGAAGGGACCTTGTAGATCATCTAGTCCAACCCCCCACCCCCACCCAAGCAGGAGACCCTGCACCATTTCTGATAGAGGGCAGCCCAATCTCTTCTTGAAAACCTCCAGGGATGGAGCTCCCACAACTTCTGGTGGCAAGTTGTTCCACTAGTTAATTGTTCTCATTGTGTGAAAGTTCCTCCTTATTTCCAGGTTGAATCTCTCCTTGACCAGTTTCCATCCATTGTTCCTTGTCTGGCCTTCGGGTGCCTTGGAAAACAGCTTGACCCCTTCCTCCTCCTCTCTGGGGCAGCCCCTCCCTCAAATATTGGAAGGCTGCTCTCCTGTCTCCCCTGGTCCTTCTCTTCCCTAGACCAGCCAGGCCCAGTTCCTGCAACCGTTCGTCGCATGTTTTAGTCTCCAGTCCCCTCATCATCCTGGTTGCTCTTCTCTGCACTTTTTCTAGAACCTCAACCTCTTTTTTTTTATAATGTGGTGACCAAAACTGGATGCAGTATTTCAGATGTGGTCGTACTGAGGCGTTCGAAAGCGGTATTAGAACTTTACTTGATCTTGGTTCAACATCTTTTTGATATCGTGGCGATCAAAACTGGATGCCACATTCTAATAATCTCCTTCACTCAGACATTCAACCATGCGGTAAACAATGTCACTTGATCTTGCAGAGATCCAATTCTGGGAAATTTGTCTGCCTGGAAAGACCATTTCCCATCCCTGCTGTAGGGGGGAAAAGTTTACAGTGCAGTCATGTGGTTATGATGTTTTTTCAGTGCCGTTGTAACTTCGGTCACTAAAAGAATTCTTGTAAATTGAGGATTACCTGTAGAAATTAGCTTTCTTCTTTTTTGCTTCAAACTCTGCAATTCAACTTGCATCCAGTAAATAATTCCAACAGACTACCAACTCGTAAGTATGGCCAGGTATTTGATGGCTTTGAGGGTGTTTCCACCATCCAGTGTTGTCCTTACCACTTTTCTCATTTTTTACTAATCACATTTTAAACTTGTCCATCCATGAGATTATCTAACGCTTTAAAAAAAAAGTCCAGATATTTATAAATTTCAACCCGATGGTTCCTGATGAATTGGCCATTTGGCATTGTAATATCATTACTCTTTGCTGTTTTACCTTGATTTATTTCCACCCTAAGCACATTTCCTTGACCAATTTCCATTGCTATATACCTGTGCTACAAATTCTCACAGTGCTGGTGAGCGATTCCAATTTCTGGTTTTCCGTAAATCTTCAGATCATCCATATAAAGCAAATGGAAGGTTTTATTGACATTTATTAAAAAATCTCTGGTACCAAATCCCAAATGTACTTTTTCAGGGGGAGCCAACTGGACTTTCTGGTTTTTCTTTGAAGATGTTTTGCTTCTCATCCAAGAAGCTTCTTCAGCTCTGACTGGATGGTGGGGGAGGGAAGGATTTCTCTTCCTTGCAGACAGCTAAGTCATTTGCAGCCTTTTTAGAGGGTCCTTGAGGCCACTTGGAGTTTTGTCTGTGTCCTCTCAGGGCCACCTGAGTGGTGTAAACAGTTCCTGTAGTCTGCATTTTTCTCTCTCTCTGGAAATCCATTCCTTCTCCTTCAAAGGGATAAAAACCAGGAAGTCCAGTTACCTCCTAAAACAGCATCTTTGGGACAACTGTGGCCTGAAGGACGGAGAATCTCTACAGACTTTGATACCAAGATTTGTTTTCTGCAAAAATCACTGAAATTGGGAGCAAGGCAATGACAAACCGCAAGAGTGATGACTCTTCTAATCTTGACAAGCCCATATTTTTCACTTCCAATCACCCGTTCTGATTTCCACTGGTTTGTTATTTTTCCTATAAACATACTCATGTTTTTACTGACATCGGTTGTTTCCAAACATTTGATGGTCCATCTATGGGGCAATGAATCAACTGTCTTGTTTTCTATTGTTTTAGCTCACATGCTGTTCCATTTTGGAAGACTCAAAGCAGATCACCTCGAGACAAAATGTTCTTGGTGACATTAGTAACACAATACACACGCATGCCCATATACACAATGCACTGTCACTTGGGAGCAACCACATGTCCATGGGTGGGTGGGGCATAGGGCCAGAAGGACCAATGAAATCATAAGCATGACACAAATTGAGATGAAGTTCATAGAACGTAGAAGAACAGAGTTAGAAGGGACCTTGGAGGTCATCTGGTCCAACCCCCTGCTCAGGCAGGAGACCCTGTACTCTTTCACACAAATGGCTGTCCAATCTCTTCTTCAAATCCTCCAGTGATGGAACACCCACAAGCTCTGAAAGTAAGCTGTTGCACTGGCTAATTGTCCTAATTGTTAATTAAACAGGGGAAGTATTATAATACTTATGGTTATCAAAGTTGGACCTTAAAAAAGCAGGACAGGAAGAAAAATTCAATGGTGAGAAAAGGTTGTACATTTAGGCAAGAAAAACAAAATGCCCAGGTACAGTATATGTGGCACCTTACTCAGTAGTAGTAGCTGTGAGAGAGATCTTGGAGTCTTAGTGGAGGACCGCTTAAATAGGAGCCAGCCGTGTGCAGCAGCCACCAAAAAAGCCAACGCAACCCTAGGCTGCATCAACAGAGGGATAGAATCAAGATCACATGAAGTGTTGATATCACTTTATTACCACACTTGGAATCTTGCATCCAGTTTTGGTCACCACGATGTAAAAAAGATGTTGAGACTCTATAAAGATTGCAGAGAAGAGCAACCAAGAGGATGAGGGGACTGGAGGCTGAAACATATAAAGGAAGGATCAGTTGCTGGAATTGGGGATGTCTAGTTTAATTAAAAGAAGGATCGGGGTGACATGATAGCAGGGTTCCAATATCTCAGGGGTTGCCCCAAAGAAGAGGGAGTCAAGCTATTCTCCAAAGTTCCTTGTCGTAAAAAAATAATTCAATAAAAGAGGAACACAGACAAACCACAGGCAATAAATCCTACTGAGAGATCAAAGGTTTATTTCATGAGCAATTTGGAATATGAACTGCCATGGTAACACAACTTATATCAAATAACTCATTGCAATGAGGTCCACTGACATGGCTGAGTCTGGCAAGGAGTAGCCATGGCCAATGGCCCTGAACACATCCCAAGACATTCTTCGTATACTTTTCCGCACGCATTTCAAAACTTACTTCTGTGTTCTTTCTTGCTGACAGACAGTCTCCACATATACCCGTGTACATCTCAAACCTCTATTGGCTACTTTCTGTTCCTTATTTCTCACAGTTTTCAAAACTACGTTCTTTGCAAAAATCACACTCCACAGCAACAGCTCAGCAGGATTACAAATAAAGGAAATAAAGATGTCTAGTGTAACCAATTAAACAAACCACCAGGGAAAATGGAAATAAGGATAAATGTATATATAGCTATGTATATATGTAAAGTGATATAATTAAATAAATATTGTATTATAATTGTAATAATAACAAAAAAAGTAAGGATCTGGGAAACAAGTAATAGATTTACTTATAACAAATGACTTTAATGGACACTTAGAAATGTACACTGCTATGAAAACATTGCAAGAAAAGAAAAGAAAGAGGCCCTGCTGAAGGGACCTTCCTTAATGCCAAGTAAGGTAAGAAAAGGCCACGTTGGCAAAATATGTGATGGGAGGTATTGAAGGAGATGAGGTTGTCTCCCTAAGGCACCTCGGATTAGCTGTGTTCGGTCACTGGGTTGATGTAGGAGGGGCATGGGTGGGGGAGGGGGCTAGAAAAACTATAAAATGTAATGTTTTGACATCTTGAGGTGTGGTTCTTAGCTCAAACCTCATGTTACGATAAGCTAAGATCCTACCGCTCTTTGCAAACATCTATTTTTTTTCCCTTTTGTATGCTTTGATTTAAGCTTACAAATAAAATCTATGTGTTTTCACCGATCCAAGTTTTTGTTATTTGGAATCATTTCCAACAGGTGTAGGGTTTCCTGCCTAAGCAGCGGGCTGGACTGGAACAGCGGTCGCCAACTGGTGGGCCAGGAGAAAATTTTGGTGGGCCGCAGAGAAATCTCACCCCCAGAACAACCCCACAAAAGCAATTAATCCAGGCTGCACAGAAACACAAGGCTACGCCGCTCATATGGCTCGCGGGAACCCTCCCCGACCACTCACTCCTTACCCGGCAAACTTGCTTGCTAAATTGCTATTTTTCCTTTTTCTGACCATCGTCTGTTCTGCTGTGCCGGGAGATTTATATTAGCTAGGAAGCAGGAAATGGTTGGATTTCTTGCTTTCTAGCTAGTCTTTAAATCTTCGGCTCTGCTTTTAAGCACAGCCGAACCTCCCTTAGGACTGAAGGTTCTGTTATTCAGTGCAGACTCACGGCAAGCAAATTTTATGTGACAGATTGAGCTAGCTGATGGCAGATAGATAGATCACTGAATGATTCTGTGAGCAACTCAATCGGCTTGCCTGCTTTGCCTGATTTTGGGTAAAAGTGACTCTTTTTTAAAAAAAAAAATTCAATATTTATATAAATATTTATAATATTTACATACAAGCCAAGCCCAGCCAGTCACATGACCACCAAGCCACACCCACAAATTAGGCCACGCCCACAGAACCAGTTAGTGGTCCCTGGGATTTAAAATTATGAGTTTGGTGGTCCCTGAGGTCCGAAAGGTTGGCGACCCCTGGACTAGAAGACTTCCAAGGTCCCTTGCCACTCTGTTATTCTAAAATTGACTCACTTGAGCTGTGGTGCTGGAGGAGGCACCTGCATATCCCTTGGAGCCAGCAAAGGTGACTAATAAGCAAGTACAGAGCACATAACAGCAGACATGTTCCTGGAAGCCAGAATCATAAAACTGTGTCTCTCGCTTATTCCGGTCATGTTATGCAGGGGAATTCTCTGGAGGAAGCAATTATTCTTGGATGAGTTAGCGGTAAAAGGAAACCAGGCCTCCAAAGAACACGGTACTTGGGCCCCATCAAAGTTGACACCAGCCAGAGCAGAGAGAACAACTTAATCAGAATAGAGCTGGAAGGGACTTTGGAGGTCTTCTAGTCCAACCCTCTGCTCAACCAGTGAAGTGAAGAGAAGGACCAGGGGAGACAGCATAGCACTCTTCCAATATTTGAGGGAGGGGCTGCCCCAGGGTTGTGGTTAGCCGGCAGCAGGTGCAGACAGCTGAGGAGAGCGAGGACTCAGATGAGGGGCCAGGACCATCAGGGAGTGGACTGCTGCCTTCAGAGATTGTGGGGGCTGGCAGCAGCAATGAGGAGGTTCCTGAGGAGCCTGTGCTAAGTGCACATGCGCGCAGGATTGCTCGGAGGAAAGAGCGGCTACAACAGCACAGGCACCTTGGGAGTAAGGCTGCAAAGAAATGGCCCCTACTTCAAGAAGATAAAAGCCAGCTGTGCAGCAAATGTTCTTTGCAGGAAGCAACAATGTTTTGAAACTCAGCCTCATGGACATTAGCGTTGATATTTGAAGACTCTTGTGTTGTGAAATATTTCTTATCTGGTTTTTGTTTTTTTGGCAGCCTTGCAAAAACTTGAGAAGGCTCTTTCTTGTTGGAGCTAATTAGTTGGAAGCAGTCTTTTTTATCTGTGAAGAAACAGGATTCATAGGTGAAACATTAAAAGGTTGTGCTGCTGCCTTTGCCATGTGTTTTTTCTCTTGGAACCAGGTTTGGGTCAGAACACCCAGAGAGGACGACAGGGCCAAGCTATTCTCCAAGGCACCCGAAGGCCAGGCAAGGAATAATGGATGGAAACTGAACAAGGAGAGATTTTTCAGCCTGGAAATAAGGAGAAACTTTCCAACAGTGAGAACAATCAACCGATGGAAAAGAAATTGCCTTCAGAAGTTGTGGGAGCTTCATCACTGGAGGCTTCCAAGAAGAGATTGGACTCCCATCTGTCAGAAATGGTGTAGGGTCTCCTGCTTGGGTGGAGGTTTGGACTAGATGACCTACAAGGTCCTGGTTCTGCAACCCAACAGGACAGACACAGACTTCAGAGGGTAATTAGGACTGCAGAAAAAACAATGGCTACCCACCTGCCTTCCATGGAGAACCTGTATATACTGCAGGAGTCAGAAAGAGGGCTGTGAAAATATCTACAGACCCTTCACATCCTGGACACAAACTGTTTCAACTCCTAGCCTCAAAATGATGCTGTAGAGCCCTGCACACCAGAACAACTAGACACAAGGACAGTTTTTTCCCCAACGGCATCCCTCTGCTAAACAACTCATTCACTCAACACTGTTCAACTATTTACAAAGTCTGCATTACTATAACTATTAATCTTCTCATCACTCCTTATCCACCCATCCCCTCCTACTTGTGACTGTATGACTGTGACTTTGTCGCTTGTATCCTTACGATTTATTTTGACTGTTTCCTGGTATGATTTGATTGCTTATTTGTACCTTACAACTATCATCAAGTGTTGTACCTGGTGATTCTGGATTCTTGACAAATGTATCTTTTCTTTTATGTCCACTGAGAGCATTTGCACCAAAGACAAATTCCTTGTGTGTCCAATTACACCTGGCCAATAAAAGAATTCTATTCTATTCTATTCCTAATTCTTGTTTCTGTTTCTATTTCTGTTTTCTGTTTCTATTTCTGTTTTCTGTTTCTATTCTATTCTAATTCTATTCTATTCCATTCCATTCCATTCCACTCTCTATTCTAATTCTAATTCTAATTCTAATTCTAATTCTAATTCTAATTCTAATTCTAATTCTATTCTATTCTATTCTATTCTATTCTATTCTATTCTATTCTATTCTATTCTATTCTATTCTATTCTATTCTATTCTATTCTATTCCGTTCCACTCCATTCCATTCCATTCCATTCCATTCCACTCTCTATTCTAATTCTAATTCTAATTCTAATTCTAATTCTAATTCTAATTCTAATTCTAATTCTAATTCTAATTCTAATTCTAATTCTAATTCTAATTCTAATTCTAATTCTAATTCTAATTCTAATTCTAATTCTAATTCTAATTCTAATTCTAATTCTAATTCTAATTCTAATTCTAATTCTATTCATCCATCCATCCATCTATCCCTCAACACCAGCTCTTAAACTGACAATACTTAAAAAAAAAACACTGGGAAATGGGAGGCGTATTTCATCCTTCTAAGATATATTGCCTGTGTTTTTAGTACACCTGGAAGACAGGGAATTTACCCTCAGGTTGTTACTGAGGGTAACAACCAGGTGTACTAAAAAGCTTGTGACTGCTCAGGTGAACTTGACACATTCTGAGTTTCATAAATTTGTGGAAAACAACATCTGCCTTAAAAGGTGCAATTCTCCTTTGCATGCCTCGAGAGATTAATTTTATTACCATCTCTCCAGAACAGTGTTTCACAACTTTGGCTGGTTTGAGATGGGAGGACTTCAAATCCAAGAATTCCCCAGCTGGCATATCTGTTTTTTCCCTCCAGTGGTGTAAACAAGGATGAAAACCAGTTGATCTGTGTGCAACTTTAAAAGCAAAATAGAACATAAAAGAATAGGATTGGAAGGGACCTTGGAGGTCTTCTAGTCCAGCCCCCTGCCCTTGGCAGATCCTATGCAATTCCGGATCCACCGCATGTGTGCATCCATTCCCCACTATCACAATTTTCCTGTTATCCCTCCGATCTGTTCCGTGAATGGCCCCTGGCCATAAAGAAGTTCTGACTGCTTTTATTTCCTGGTTTTCCTCCCTCACTGATCTCACCATTTACGATTTCCACTCACTCCAGGACGGGTGTGTAAATACAACCGCAACGTGCCTCTAAACGCACCAAGAGCCAAAGAGAGATGGACAGGAGCCCCTGAAAAGAAGCTGGATGCCAAAGGGGTGCAAAGCTTTTAGGGGCCCCAAATGCTGTTTGTAAAAATCAGAGTGATTGACATATAAATGAGTGACGCATAAATAAAATAAGATATAAATATAAACAATAAGATAAAATACAAATAAGATAAATAAAATACAATGTAAAATAAAATACATAGAATAAACAAATAAAACAAAATTAAGTAAAATAAAATAAAACCGCTTACATCCTAAGATGACTTCTAACATCATAAAGCATCCACACCTGCCTATCCCAGATTCCTGGGAAGGTCTCGACAGGTAAGACAAAAACTGCCTCTTTCGGTCTGAACATCTGGCTGGCTGTGCACTGATTCATAAAATGAAACAAAACGAAAAGAAAAAAAATAAGATAAAAGAAAATAATACAACATAATATGAAATAAAATATCTTGTAAGGCTGCACAATTCCTGCATGGGGGAAAACAGACGGACAGGTCACAGACAAAGAGAGAGAAAGACAGACAGACAGATGATAGATGACAAATGATAGAAGATGATAGATTAGATAGATAGATGGATAGAT
This sequence comes from Hydrophis major, assembly GCA_033807585.1. Lineage (NCBI taxonomy): Eukaryota > Metazoa > Chordata > Lepidosauria > Squamata > Elapidae > Hydrophis > Hydrophis major. Next base: position 416,930 of record CM066332.1, read on the forward strand.
AGATAGATAGATAGATAGATAGATAGATAGGTAGGTAGGTAGGTAGGTAGGTAGGTAGGTAGGTAGGTATATAGATATTGGAAGAGGAAGAGACAGGATAGGTAGATAGATAGATAGATAGATAGATAGATAGATAGATTGATTGATTGATAGATTGATAGATTATAGATAAGAGATGATAATAGTTGATAGATGATAGAAGATGATAAATAGATAGATTGATAGACAGATAGATGATGGATGGATATAGATAGATAATGATAAGATAAAGGATAGATAATAGATGATAGGTAGATGATAGATAGTTGATAGATAAAAGATGATAGATAGATGGATGGATGGATGGATGGATAGATAGATAGATAGATAGATAGATAGATAGATAGACAGACAGACAGACAGACAGATTGGTAGATAGATAGTTGATAGATAAAAGATGATAGATAGATTGATAGATTGATAGATTATAAATAAGAGATAATAGTTGATAGATGATAGAGAGATGATAGATAGATAGATAGATAGATAGATAGATAGATAGATAGATAGATAGATAGATGATGGATGGATATAGATAATGATAAGATAGAGGATAGATAATAGATGATAGATAGTTGATAGATAAAAGATGATAGATAGATAGATAGATAGATAGATAGATAGACAGACAGATTGGATAGATAATAGAGGATAGATAATAGATGATAGATAGTTGATAGATAAAAGATGATAGATAGATAGATAGATAGATAGATAGATAGATAGATAGAAGATGATACCTTAGATAGGTAGGCAGGCAGGTAGGTACGTGGATGGAGGAGGGCAGGTGGGAAGGAGGGAGGGAGAGAGAGATATAGGTAGGTAAAGAGATGGAGATATGATGGAGAGATAGATAATAAGAGAGAGAGAGAGTGGAGGGAGGGAGGGAGAGATGTAGGTAGGTAAGTAGGTAGAGATGATTGAGAGATAGATAATAAAAAATAGATAGATAGATAGATAGATAGATAGATAGATAGATAGATAGATAGAAGGGAGGGGGAGGGAGGGAGAGAGAGCTTGTTTGGGGTGATTCCCCCAAGTCTTCCTGCTCACAAGTTTGTTGATCCAGGTGTCTTTGGAAGCCAGGTTTCTGACTCAGGTGCATTTCAACATTCCCCCAGAGACCTTTGCAGAAACCACAAAAGCCTTTATTACCGCCCGCCCGTCTTTCCCACGGCCCGCTCGGAGCAGGGAATCCATTGGCTTCGGTCCCCCTCATGATTGCCAGAAACACGTGTGCGCTTTCACACACCTGGGTCCGTCCGCAAACCCCCCTCCCCTCCCCCGGCTCTGTCTTGCAAAAGAGAGACCCCTCCCTGCGCGGCGTTCCTGGGTTCGCACAACCTTCCAAGGCAGGCAAGGAGGCATTGGCAACTTTAAGGGTGGGTGGGTGAGTTTCAACTCCTAAAATTCCTCCAGGAGTTTAAAGTCCCGCCCCCCCCCATCTCTCCCGTCTTCGAGTTGTCAAACCCTCTTCCAAGCCAAGCGGCTGCGTTCCCACAACCTGCAGCCGCCCCCACCCCCTGAACGCGTGTTCCAGCTGACCCGGAGGATGCGAGCGAGCTATCCGCGCGGAGCTTTTTCCCCGGGAATTTGTTTCAAGCACCCAGCCCGCTTTGGCTGCAAGCCCACCCACCCCTCCACGTCCCGGGACGAAGCAAGCGAGGGGCGCTCTGCACGTGCTCAGAGGGGCCCTCGCCCATCGCCCAGCCTGCAATCTCCCTCTGAACTACCCACCCCAAGCAACAACGACCACTCACCGCTGCCCCGCGGCCGCCCTCCGAGATGCCTCGCCTCGCCTCGCTCGCCCGCCAAGCCCCGTCCGCGGGCGCCGCCTCGTCGGAACGCAGGACGTGGGGCAAGGCTCCGGCAAGCCTTCTTCCTCCTCCGCCCGCGGAACGGGAATCCCGGGCCGGCTTGGCCGGTGGAATCCCCCCGCCTGGCAGGGGTTGGAGGGAGCCCGCGGGCGCCAGGGGCAAGCGGCGGGGCGAGTGGCGGGCGCCAGGTTGCAGATGGTGCAGCCCGTGGGGGGGGGGGACGTTCCACGGCTCCCAGGGCCCCGCGCACGCCGACCCTGCAAGGTAGATCGGGTCTCTGAAAAGCCCAGGCTCCCTTTTTTAAAAAAAAAATAAAAAAAAAATTACTTATACATTTTTTTTCTTTAATAAATTTAAGTGCTTAATGAATGAGGTATTATAAAATGCTATAAAATCGACCATCAGTGCCAGTTAGTGATATTTGGGATGCATTTTTGAATGTCCAGTTGACAGCTTCATGTTGAATAAATAAAACATAATAATAATAATAATAATAATAATAATAATAATAATAATAATAATAATAATAATAATAATAATTGATTGATATCTAGGATGCTGACAGCAACCCATATCAACTGTCAGTGCCAGTTAGTGATATTTGGGATGCATTTTTGAACGTTCAGTGGACTGAATTTCTTGTTTAATGAATAAGAGATGTTTTCTTCTCTGTAATAGTAATCTTCAATCATTTACTTAAACATACCCATAATCTTTCATCTTCTTACCTACCCGTTTTATCAAACCACTGGAAAAACAAATCCCACATTTAAAAATATATATATATATATATAATTCTTTCTTGTCTTTTATTTTTTAATGTCAATCTACCCATCTCCACACATTCTAATATTTCTTCTCATTATATTTTCATCCGTGGGACCTGGCTCTTTTTTTTAAGTTTGGGGCTCCAAGTAAAGTTTTCACACTGGGTGGGCTGGTGGGCTGGATTAATATCACATTCCTCCTTCCCCCTCCTCATTCTACAGGTAGTCCTTGACTTACAACAGTTGACTTAGTGACCGTTTGAAATTGAAATGGTGCTGAAAAGGGAGATTTGTGACCGTTTTTCACCCTTACGACTGTTGCCGCATTGCTATTCGGATGCTTGACAAGTGACTCACGTTTATGACCATTGGACAGTCCTCTGTGTGTGTGTGTGTGTGTGTGTCACACTGTCCCCTTTTGCGACCTGCTGACCAACAAAGTTCATGGGGAAGCCGGATTCATTTAACAATGATGTGACTAATTTAACAACTGAAGTGATTCACTTAACAACAGTGGCCAGAAAGCTCGTAAAATGGGGCAAAAGTCACTTAACACGTCTCCCTTGGCAACAAAAATTTGAGTCCTAAGTCGAGGAATACCTGTACTCCTCCTCCCCTCCCCATCTTTCGTCTAGAACTATGAATTGTGTTTTGTAATTTTTGTGGTATTTTTTTGATCTCGTTTTTATAGCTTGATATAGTGAGCCGCTCCCAGTTACCTTGTGTAATAAGTAAAATAAACAATAAATAAAAGAGGCCAGCAGGGGGCGCTTTCATGGCTGAAAGAAAAGGCTTAACTCTGCTAAACAGCTAATTCACACAACACTGTCCAACTATTTACAAAGTCTGCACTACTATTACTATTAATTTTCTCCTCACTCCTTATCGCCCATCCCCTCCCACTTGTGACTGTGTGACTGTAACTTTGTCGCTTGTATCCTTACAATTTATATGGGTTGTTTCCTAGTATGATTTGATGGCTTATTGTCCCCTATGACTATCATTAAGTGTTGTACCTGATGATTCTTAATGAATGTCTCTTTTCTTTTATGGACACTGAGAGCATTTGCACCAAGACAAATTCCTTGTGTGTCCAATCATACTTGGTCAATAAAGAATTTTATTCTATTCTATTCTATTCTATTCTATTCTTATTGTACCCTATGACTATTATTAAGTGTTGCACCTGATGATTCTTGACTCTTGACGAATGTCTTTTCTTTTATGTACACTGAGAGCATTTGCACCAAAGACAAATTCCTTGTGTGTCCAATTCCTTGGCCAATGAAGAATTATGTTTCTATTCTATTCTATTTTATTTATTCCTGATTCTATTCTATTCCATATTCTTATTATATTCTATTCCATTCCATTCCATTCCTTTCCTTATTCTATTCTATTCTATATTCTATTCTATTCTATTTATTCCTGATTCTATTCTATTCCTAATTCTTATTTTGATTCTATTCTATTCTCTTCTATTTTTAATGTACCCTATGACTATCATTAAGTGTTGTACCTGATGATTCTGGACTCTTGACAAATGTCTCTATTCTTTTATGGACACTGAGAGCATTTGCACCAAAGACAAATTCCTTGTCTGTCCAATCACACTTGGCTAATAAAGAATTTTCTTCTGTTCTATGGGTTTCTATCCTATTTTCTTTTCTATTCTATATTCCATTCTATATTCTATTCTTTTCCACAGTATATTCTATTCTATTCTTTCAGTGCCTTCGTAACTAAGTGAAAGTTCATAAATTGAGGACCAAGGGGCAGCCTCTCCTCTTCAAGGGAAATTCCAGGCCAAAAATATAGGAAAGTGCCAATTCTTGCAAAGACATAAATCGAAGCTGGGCCGAATTAATTCCGCTCTTGTCCAGACGGAACCAGTTAATGGAACCCACTTCCGCCCAGCCAAAGTCAACCTGCCTGGGTGCCCTTTGACCTGAAGCATTATCTCCGCTACAGGTAGTCCTCGACTTACGACCCCCCATTGGGCCTCATGTATCTGTGGCTGAGTGAGACATGCGTTAAGTGAGTTTTGCCCCGTTTTACGACCTTTCTTGTAAGTGAACCCCTGCGGTTGTTCCATCAGTAAGAAGGTTGTTAAGTGAATCCGGCTTCCCCCTTTAGGGTTTGCTCGCCAGAAGGGGGAATCACCTGATCCTGGGATGCAGCGACCGTCATAAATGTGAGTCAGTTGCCATGTGTCCGAATTTTGATCAGCAAAGGAATACGCGGCAAAGGTCATAACTGTGAAAAACAGTCATATAAGTTGCATTTTTCAATGCCATCGTAACTTTGAACAGTCACTAAAGGAACTGTCGGAAGCAGAGGCAGGATTTAGCCGGTTCAGGTGAACTGGATGTTCCATTGACATCTGGTTGGCCAAACCGATAGTTGAACCGACTGGCTGTTTTCGCTCTCCCAGAGTCCCGAGGGAAGCCTCCGGATTCTGGGGAAGACCTCTGTGAAGTTCTGATAGGCTACACCCACCATGGTCCTGCCCACCCAGCAACCAGACAGCGAACCGGTTGCTGGGATGTTTGAATCCCACCCCTGGTCGTAAGTTAAGGACTATCTGTATAGTATTGTATACACATATACACTCTCTGGGGATAGATGGATGGATGGATAGGAGAAAAAGATAGTAGATAGACAGATCAGAGAGAAAAATAGAAAGACGACAGAGAGAGAATAACTTTATTGTCACTTTAAATGGATACTAATCAACATACATTAAAATTAAATGATGGCTGGATGAAGATAGCTGGATGGACGGATGGATAGATAAGATTGATCAAGTGAGATAAGAGACAGATAGATAAAACAGATAAGATAGTGGTAAGATTAATAGATAAGAATTAGATAACCTAAGATTGATTAGATAAGATAAAGATAGTAAGAGGATAGATATGTAGATGATTGATTGATAGATAATATACACACACATATTTTCTGATGCTTTATTTAAAATAAAGCTGTATATCATTGATTGCATGACCTCTGCAGGTTGACCTTTGAAATGTGCTTGAGATTGTCCGCTCTCTGGCCCACTCCAGATCTGGCATATCCGTGAAGCATTCTTTTATTTTTGCAATGGCTGGGCGTGTGATTGACAGGCAGTCTGGGTCTAGTGGTTAAGGTGCTGGCTTGGGAATCAGGAGACGGGGAGTTCTAGTCCCGCCTTAGGCATGAAAGCCATCTGGGTGACAATTGACTCACATTTATAACAACCGATCCCCTTTGGCGACCTTCTGACAAGCAAAATCAATGAGGAAGCCCGATTCGCTTCACAACCATGTTCCTCGCTTAACGACTACGGTAATTCGCTTAACAAATGTGGCGAGAAAAGTCACACGTCAGCATTCCCGCAACCCTCCATTCCAACCAATCCTAGGGCACACAAGAGAGGAGAGGATAAGGCAGAGACGGGAATGGCATGGTCTACGGGGGAGGAAGGGGCCCTGATCCCCTTCATGGGCTGCAGCTGTGAGGACTGATTAAAAGGACGAACATGCGCATGGGCCAGTGCTGGAAACAAAGTGTGGAAGTATCTCTAGTTTATGGTTCCTCTCTGAGTTTGGCGTCCTTCCCAGTGTGTGTTCCGATATCTGCGGACGTCTTCAAGCCCTTATCTTGCCTGATTCCCTTAATTGCTTCAGTGTGGTTTGTGTTGTTTTTGCTATTTATAATTTATAGGCATTTTTAGTTTAAACAGCATTTCCTCCTTTTCGTGACTGTTTGTGGGGGAGTTTTTTGTCTGCAGTCAAAGATATTTGGAGCTTTGAAGCAAAGTGAAGGAATAAAAGGGGCTTCACCTGTTTTTGTGAGTGTGTTTATTTTGTATCCCGCCCTGGGTCATCACAGGAATCCCAAATCTGAAAGTTTCGGGCTTCCTTGCAAAAATCAAAACTCCAAATCCATCCCCCCACTTAGCCATCAGCACATCACATGGTCCAACCCCCATTCGTCGTAAAGTAAGATTCCCATTTCATTATGCACCACACTCAGTGGACCTTGAACCAGCAAAAGAACTTTAATTTGTCTTCACTTGATATACTCCAATGAATTCCTCCCTCCCACTTTCACAGGCTCAATTGTGGCAGCGTGAGAGCCTCGAATCTCTGCCTTCCAAAGCTCACAGTCATAAAATGGGCCAAAAGTCACTTCACCTATGTCTCACTTAGCAACAGAGATTTCGGGCTCCACTGCGGTCCTGAGTGGAGGACTACCTGTGTCAGAAGTCCACGTCCTTGCACTGTGTCATCGACACATTCTCTCCGCCAGGAAGAAAACCCACCAGCCAGAAAAAACTCCACCATTTAATATTTTCCAAAGAGGCAACCCAGGATCTCGCAACGTGATCGGCATCTGCGGTCCCTCATTCCTCTAAAGCAGGTTCCTCGATTAAACTGCAGTTAAAGACTTCTTGGAAAACTTCCAGGAAGGGCTGCGTGGCTTCTTCCACCGAGACATGTCTGTGGAGTTCCTGGCTTAGAGAGGTCACGCCAAAGCCCTCCAGGCCACACGGGACGATGTGGTCGAACCACGTCAAGTCGGTGCAGCAATTCAGGGCCAGTCCATGTGTGGTGATGTGTCGGCCACAATGCACGCCTGGAGGCAAGCAGGAAAGAGAGAATATTATATCAATATATGAATTGGAATACAATATTGTACAATAATAGTAATAATGGTAATACAATATCAATACAATATTATACAATATCAATAAAGTATCATACAATACAATAATAGTAATGAACGAATTGTAATACAATATTGTACAATGCAAGAAAAGTAATAAAGGTGATACAATATTGTACAATATTAGTACAATATTCCACAATGCAATACAATAACAAATTGTAATACAATAAAATATCCTGCAATAATAGCAATGAATGAATTGTAATACAATATTGTACAATACAATAGTAATGAACAGTGATACAATACTGTACAATATTAATACGTTATTGTACAATGTAATGCAACAATAATACCACATTCATTGTAAAGTCCCCCTCCTATCACTGATTCTGGAGCTCCAGGGTGGGAAAGAGCCATGGGTACGGTAGTCCACTCTCCATGTGCAGCCAGAGCCAGCTCTCCCTTGACTTTGGAGCCCCAGGACGGGCAAGAGCCATGGGTACGGTGGTCCACTCTCCATGTGCAGCCCCAGCCAGCCGGGCACCATGGGCCTGGGTGTCCCCCCACCTCTCCCTTGACTTTGGAGCCCCAGGATGGGCAAGAGCCATGGGTACGGTAGTCCACTCTCCATGTGCAGTCACACTCAGCCGGGCACCATGGGCCTGGCGGTCCCTCCACCTCTCCCTTGACTTTGGACCCCCAGGGCAGGCAAGAGCCATGGGTACGGTAGTCCACTCTCTATGTGCAGCCCCAGCCAGCCGGGCACCATGGGCCTGGCGGTCCCTTCACCTCTCCCTTGACTTTGGAGCCCCAGGGCGGGCAAGAGCCATGGGTACGGTGGTCCACTCTCCATGTGCAGCCCCAGCCAGCCAGGCACCATGGGCCTGGGGGTCCCTCCACCTCTCCCTTGACTTTGGAGCCCCAGGACGGGCAAGAGCCATGGTGGTCCACTCTCCATGTGCAGCCCCAGCCAGCCGGGCACCATGGGCCTGGGGGTCCCCCCACCTCTCCCTTGACTTTGGAGCCCCAGGGCGGGCAAGAGCCATGGGTACGGTGGTCCACTCTCCATGCGCAGGCCCGGCGGTGCCCCCACCTATTATCCCCAAGGTGCACGGGCAGGACCGCCCCCCGGGCCGGGGTCCCCGCCGCCTCACCCACCGATGGCGCAGAGCTTGCGGTCGCCGAGCCAGACGCCGGTGCGGGGCGGCGGGAGGGCGCGGGCGGCGGGCAGGCCGAGGCGTCTGCAGGCGTCCCGGGCCAGGCGCTCCAGGGCGGCCACGTAGGCGCGCAGGGCCAGGCGGCGTCGGCGGAGGTCCAGCACCGGGTAGGCCACCAGCTGGCCCGGCCCGTGGAAGGTCAGCCGGCCGCCGCGGCCCAAGCGGGCCACCTCCGCGCCCAGCGCCCGCAGCCGCCCGGCCAGGCCCGGCTCCTCCTCCTCCTCCCCGCGCAGCCCCGCCGTGTAGACCGGGCCCCGCGGCTCCCACACCACCAGCCGCTCCGGCTCCCCGGCTCCCTCCGGGCCCCGCAGCGCCGCCGCCGCCCCCGCCTGCGCCCGCAGCGACGCCCCCAGCGAGGCCCGGCCCAGCCGCACCAGCCGCACCGCCCGCATGGCCCGGGGAGCCCTTTGCAGGAGCGTTCCCTCCCTTCCTCCCTCCCTCCCTTCCTTCCTTCTTTCTTTCTTTCTTTCGTTTCACTTTCCTTTCCCTCCCTTCTTTCTTTCTTTCCCTCCCTCCCTCCCTTCCTTCTTTCTTTCCCTCCCTCCCTCCCTTCTTTCTTTCTTTCCCTCCCTCCCTCCCTCCCTTCCTTCTTTCTTTCCCTCCCTCCCTCCCTTCCTTCTTTCTTTCCCTCCCTCCCTCCCTTCTTTCTTTCTTTCCCTCCCTCCCTCCCTTCCTTCTTTCTTTCCCTCCCTCCCTCCCTCCCTTCTTTCTTTCCCTCCCTCCCTTCCTTCCTTCTTTCTTTCCCTTCCTTCTTTCTTTCTTTCCCTCCCTCCCTCCCTTCCTTCTTTCTTTCCCTCCCTCCCTCCCTTCCTTCTTTCTTTCCCTCCCTCCCTCCCTTCTTTCTTTCTTTCCCTCCCTCCCTCCCTTCCTTCTTTCTTTCCCTCCCTCCCTCCCTCCCTTCTTTCTTTCCCTTCCTTCTTTCTTTCTTTCCCTCCCTCCCTCCCTCCCTCCATTCTTTCTTTCTTTCTTTCTTTCGTTTCACTTTCCTTTCCCTCCCTCCTTCTTTCTTTCCTTCCCTTCTTTCTTTCCCTCCCTCCCTTCTTTCTTTCGTTTCACTTTCCTTTCCCTCCCTCCTTCTTTCTTTCCCTCCCTTCTTTCTTTCTTTCCCTCCCTCCCTCCCTCCCTCCCTCCCTCCCTTCTTTCTTTCTTTCTTTCCCTCCCTCCCTCCCTCCCTTCCTTCTTTCTTTCCCTCCCTCCCTTCCTTCCTTCTTTCTTTCCCTTCCTTCTTTCTTCCTTTCCCTCCTTCCCTCCCTCCCTCCTTTCTTTCTTTCTTTCTTTCTTTCTTTCTTTCTTTCTTTCTTTCTTTCTTTCTTTCTTTCTTTCTTTCTTTCTTTCTTCTTCTTTCATTTCACTTTCCTTTCCCTCCCTCCTTCTTTCTTTCCCTCCCTTCTTTCTTTCCCTCCCTCCCTCCCTCCCTCCCTCCCTTCCTTCTTTCTTTCTTTCCCTCCCCCCTCCCTCCCTCTTCCTTCTTTCTTTCTCCCTCCCTTCCTTCTATCTTCTTCCACCTCCCTCCCTTCCTCTTTCGTTTCACTTTCCTTTCCTCCTCCTTCTTTCTTTCCCTCCCTTCTTTCTTTCCCTCCCTCCCTCCCTCCCTTCTTTCTTTCTTTCCCTCCTCCCTCCCTTCCTTCTTTCTTTCCTCCCTCCCTCCCTCCCTCCCTTCTTTCTTTCCCTCCCTCCCTCCCTCCCATCTCCTTTCCTTCCTTCCTTCTTTCCCTCCCTTCCTCTTTCGTTTCACTTCCATTCCCTCCCTCCTTCTTTCTTTCTTTCCCTCCCTCCCATCCCTCCTTCCTTCCTTCCTTCTCATTCCTCCCTCCCTTCCCTCCCTCCTTCGTTTCACTTCCTTTCCCCTCCCTCCTTCTTTCTTTCTTTCCCTCCCTTCCCATTCGTTTCACTTTCCTTTCCCTCCCTCCTCTCTTTCCCTCCCTCCCTTCTTCCTTCCTTCTTTCTTTCGTTCCCTTCCTCCCTCTCTTCCTTCCTTCTTTCTTTCTTTCCTCCTCCCTCCCTTCCTCTTTCGTTTCACTTTCCTTTCCCTCCCTCCTTCTTTCTTTCCCTCCCTTCTTTCTTTCCCTCCCTCCCTCCCTCCCTTCTTTCTTTCTTTCCCTCCTCCCTCCCTTCCTTCTTTCTTTCCCTCCCTCCCTCCCTCCCTCCCTTCTTTCTTTCCCTCCCTCCCTCCCTCCCATCTCCTTTCCTTCCTTCCTTCTTTCCCTCCCTTCCTCTTTCGTTTCACTTTCCTTTCCCTCCCTCCTTCTTCTTCTTTCTTTCCTCCCTCCCATCTCCTTCCTTCCTTCTTCTTTCCCTCCCTCCCTCCCTCCCTTCCTTCCTTCCTTCTTTCTTTCCCTCCCTCCCTCCCTCCCTCCCTTCCTCTTTCGTTTCACTTTCCTTTCCCTCCCTCCTTCTTTCTTTCTTTCCCTCCCTTCCCTTTCGTTTCACTTTCCTTTCCCTCCCTCCTTCTTTCTTTCCCTCCCTCCCTTCTCCTTCCTTCTTTCTTTCGTTCCCTTCCTCCCTCTCTTCCTTCCTTCTTTCTTTCTTTCTTTCCCTCCCTCCCTCCCTTCCTCTTTCATTTCACTTTCCTTTCCCTCCCTTCCTTCTTTCTTTCCCTCCCTTCCTTCCTTCCTCCTTTTCCTTCCTTCCTCCCATCCCGCCCTCCCTCTCTCCTACCCTTCTTTCCACTTTCCCTTCAATTTCACTTCCCTTTCCCTGCCTCCCTCCCTCTCATCTGCCTTCCTTCCTTCCTTTTCTTTCCTTTTATCTCCTTCCTTCCTCTCTCCCTCCCTCTCTGCTTCCTCCTGTCCACTTTAATATCCCTTCCCTCCCTCCCTCCTTCCATTTTTCTCTTCCTTCTCCCTCCCTCCCTTCTCCTTTTTCATTTCCTTCCTTCTCTTCTCTTCTCTTCTCTTCTCTTCTCTTCTCTTCTCTTCTCTTCTCTATTTATTTATTTATTTATTCATTATTTATTTATTTATTTATTATTTGTCAATTGCTTACAAGGTAATAGGTATAAGTGAAAACATAGTCATGAATACAGGGATACATATAAGGAAAATAAAAGAAACAATAGGACAGGGACGGGAGACGCGTAGGTGCGCTTATGCAGGCCCCCCTACAGACCTCTTGGGAAAGGGGTGAGGTCAATAGGAGACAGTCTAAGGTTAAAGTTTTTGGAGTTTCTTCCTTCCCATTCTTTCTCCTTTTTATCTCCTTCCTTCCTTCCATCCATCTCCTTCCTTCCTCTCTCCTTCCCTCCTCCCCACTTTCATTTCACTTTCCCTCCCTCCCTTCCATCTCCTTCCTCTCTCCTTCCTTCCTTTCCTTCTTCCCACTTTTATTTTGCTTTCCCTTACCTTCCCTCTCCCTTCCTTCCTTCTTTCCTTCTTCCCTCCTTCCCTCCCTCTGCAGAAGAGATCATGAACTTTTTTCTCTTTAAAAGTTCAATTTATCTTCCCTTTGGATGAACAACCTCCGGTCAACACTGTAGAAACACGGCTGTATCCAAATACATCATGCAATGCCCTATTTGTGTTTTTTACAATAATGCAATAAAACAGTATAAATGTGGGAAAGAATAAAAGACTTTTTTTTGCACAAATGGCAGGTGTGGCAAACCTGGGCCAGGCCACCTCTGAGCTGCCAGCTCTTGAACAAGAGTGCAAAAGAAGTTGTTGACAAATGTGTTGACTTTCTCACTTGTTAAAAGGATCATGATGGTGGAACATGCTTCGTAAACCACATCAGTCAAGCAAGATGCAAGAATGACCCAGTTCCTATTCTTGCTTAAACCAACTTCTCACATTTTAGCTGCTATCAAAATATATTTAGAACTCCCAAGTCCCAGAAGTTCCCATCATGGCTGACTGGTGAATTCTGGGAGTTGAAGTCCATACCTCTTCAAATTTGCCAAGGCTGAGAAACAATACATTAATCAGATAATGCAAGCAAAATTTGATTGGGAGGCCTCTTGGTATCTTAATGATTGTATTACTTTCTTGTTTGTATGTAGGCTGAGTGCTTAAGCACTGGAGACAAATTCCTTGGGTGTCCAATCACGCTTGGCCAATAAAGAATTTCTATTCTATTCTTTTTTATTCTTTATTCCGATATTCTATTGTATTATTCTATAGCATTTCTATTCTATTCTTCTATTCTATATTCTATTATTCTATTATTCTATTATTCTATTCTATTCTATTCTATTCTATTCTATTCTATTCTTCTGTTCTATTATTTTCTTGCCCAATCACACTTGGCCAATAAAGAATTTCTATTCTATTCTTTTTTTATTCTTTATTCCGATATTCTATTGTATTATTCTATAGCATTTCTATTCTATTCTTCTATTCTATATTCTATTATTCTATTATTCTATTATTCTATTATTCTATTATTCTATTATTCTATTCTATTCTATTCTATTCTATTCTATTCTATTCTTCTGTTCTATTATTTTCTTGCCCAATCACGCTTGGCCAATAAAGAATTTCTATTCTATTCTTTTTTTATTCTTTATTCCGATATTCTATTGTATTATTCTATAGCATTTCTATTCTATTCTTCTATTCTATATTCTATTATTCTATTATTCTATTCTATTCTATTCTATTCTATTCTATTCTTCTGTTCTATTATTTTCTTGCCCAATCACACTTGGCCAATAAAGAATTTCTATTCAATTCTTTTTTTATTCTTTATTCCAATATTCTATTCTGTTATTCTATAGAATTTCTATTCTATTCTATTCTATTATTCTATTCTGTTCTGTTCTGTTCTATTCTATTCTTTTCTTCTGTTCTATTATTTTCTTCTCCAATCACACTTGTCCAATAAAGAATTTCTATTGAATTCTATTCTTTATTCCAATATTCTATTCTATTCTATTCTATTCTATTCTATTCTATTCTATTCTATTCTATATTTTCTATTCTATTCTATTCCAGTCCAGTCCAGTCCAGTCTCTATTTCTATTCTATTCTATTTTATATTTTCTATTCTATTCCAGTCCAGTCCAGTCTCTATTTCTATTCTATTCTATTCTATCCCATCCCATCCCAGCTGAAGGCCTCAGTCCCAACTGCACTATGAATTCTGAGCGTGCACCTGTGTAACACACTCACCTTGTCCTGATTCCATTCGGATGCATGCTTTCGGCACTCCCGTCTTCCAGAGGATGCGTGACCGATTTATTTTCAGAGAAGGAAAAACCTATTTTCCCCCTTCTTGGCCTTCCGTGGCAGAGCCCTAAGAGCTGGCAGGAAGTCACGGTGACTTAATAAATCCGCTTCCTTTTGGAAACGTGACAAGGAAGCAGGTTCTGTCTCAGTCATGCTTCATTTATAGCCGATATCCGGTCTTTATGTTTTAAAAAGGGAGTTTAGCTTCTTTTAGGAATAATACCAGAAGCATATAGGAAGGATTTAATTTATTTAATAGTACATGTGTTGACGGAGGCTAGAATGATATATGCGTAATACTGGAAGAAGGAAAGCACACCACCAGAAACAGAGATATTAAGGAAAATTATGGCCTTGCAGAATCGGACAAGTTTACCCTAGAATTAAAAAAAAAAACAAGGGGGAATCTGAGTATTATGAAACGTGGAATAAATTCTGTCAGGGGTTGCATAGAAGAATGCAAGATCGGAACATAAGTAGCTATGATGATTAGAATAATTAGTAAACAATCTTTGAAATAAGAGGATTGTAAATGGTGAAGTAAAATTTATATATGTGTAACAATTGCAATGCCAGAACAGATGCATTGTGTTTATTCTTATAATAAAAATAAAAATAAAAAAATAGGAAAAAAGAGAGAGAGAGAGACATTCCTGCATGTGGAAATGACCCTATTTCTCTCTTGCTGCAGAGAGAAATAATTCTACTGTTGTGTGTGTACCATAGTTAATAAAGTATGAGCTTGAGGTAAAGTGCAGGGTTCTGGCCCTGCACTTCTGATTGGCTGTTAGGTGGCCAGTTAGGATTGGTTAGTTCTGAGGAATCCGATTGGCCCTTAATGGAGATTCTTTATTGGTTAAAAGAGCTACGTTCAGAGCTCATTATTGGACAAATCTTACAAGGGTTACCTATATAAGGCAGAGTTCACTGTTGTTGTTTTGAGAAGTCACTATAAATAAACAAATAAATCGACTAATCCTTTAGAAATCAATGTGAATCAATATAACTTTAGAAATCGGTATGACTTCCTGCTTGGGCAGGCGGTTAGACTAGATGACCTTTGAAGTTCCTCCCAATTCTGATTATCTGTTAACCTGAAACTAAGAAAAAAAAAGGAGTTTAGCACACAATTCCCAGCCATCTGAAGGGATTCCCATGCACCTTGTTTGTAGCAGAGTTGTGAAAAGTTGCAGGGATAATCATTGACTTACGACCACGAACCTTTCAGCCTATCAATTTGGTTGCTAAGCGATGCAGTTGTTAAGTGAGGTTTTTTTTTTGTCCCATTTTACGACTTTACTTGCCACAGTGGTTAAATCCAGCCTGGCGCATTTAAAAATCAGCTTGCCAACAGAACCACAGAACAACAACAAAGCAACAGTCCGGATTCTGGACATAAGTTGAAACCAGGGATGGGATTCAAATTTTTTAACAACCAGTTCTGTGGGCGTGGCTTAGTTGGTGGGTGTGGCTTGGTGGTCATGTGACTGGGTGGACGTGGCTTGGTGGTCATGTTATTGGCTGGGTGTGGCCAACTCAATATCACACATATCGAGGCACGCATCTCCTCGTCTGGCTTCTCGTGACTGTGGGGATGCTGCAACAGTCGTAAGTGTGAAAAAGGGTCATAAGTCACTTTTTTCAGTGCCATTGTAACTTTGAATGGTCCCTCCACACAAGCAAAGCACCAGCAAAGGAGGGGGAAAAAACTCCAGAGAAGTTCCTGAGACAGGAAGTCTAGTCCTGCCAAGAATGTAATAAGAATTAACGGAGAGGCAGTTTCTGTAAGCAACACCAGAATGTTTCCTTCCTGCCTTCCTTACAGGATTAGGCCAGTGATTTCTTCTAACAACCGGTTCTCCGAACTGCTTAGAATGGTAACAACTGGTTCTAGTGAAGAGGTGCGAACTGGTAGAATCCCACCCCTGATTGAAACTAACTGTAGTAGACTAACTTTGTTGGCATTGCCGCTCCTTCGATTTAGTCTCGTCTGCTGGGAACTGCCTGGGCAAATCCTGGTGTTTATTTGGAGCATCATTTTAACAGAATAACAGATAAATAAATAGAATAACACAAAAATAGAATAACACAAAAATAGAATGAACCTCCCACTATATCATTTCAGACAAATGGTTGTTCCATCTCTTTTTGAAAGCCTTGAGTGATGGAGCACCCTGCCGCTTCTGGTGGCAAGTAGTTTCACTGGTTATGTGATGAGCCAGGCCATGACACAAAAATAGCAAAGTCACCAAAGTAGAATAAATTCCCTTTAATGCCTCCAATTTGGCCCCCAATGTCCAATTATCCTCGGCTGGAGATCAAACTCTTCCAAAAACAGTCTACGAAGGAAAGAAATGCAGTCCGAACCCAAAATAAAGATAATTAAAAATAAAAATAAAACCCAACACAAACCACACTGAAGTAATTAACACGGCAGGCCAGGATGATTAATTGCCCGCTTCCAAAGGATAACGCAGCACCCACAGTTGGGAGGACGCCAAAACCCAGATAAGCCTCGACCAAGATAATGCACGCTTTGCTTCCGGTAAGGAGTGTGTGCACACACCCCTCTTATATCCTGTTCTCGCAGCTGCAACTAATGAAAGGAATCAGGGCCCTTTCCTCCCCCGTAAGCCATGTTGCTCCCTTCTCTGTTCCTCCCTGCATAGCCTAGGATGCAGAGGGAGTGGCCCTGGGTCTTCCTCTGAAAGTCCAGCCGGGCTGTGCCCTCCCCCCATTTCTTCCACAGCCATGGGGGCCACACTCCCGCTCCCTGTCAGCTGCTCAATCTCCCCCTCAGAGTCAAGACTCCAACAAGGGCATTATAGGTTAATTGTTCTAACTGTGAAGAAATCTCTCCTGATTTCCAGGTTGCTTCTCTCCTTGATTAATTACCATCCATTGCCTCTTGTCCTGCCTTCATGTGCTTTGGAGAATAATTTGACCCCCTCCTCTTCTTTGGGGCAGCCCCTCAGATATTGGAAGGCTGCTATCATGTCCCCCTGAGTCCTACTTTTCACTACACTGGACACCCCCCAAGTCCAGCAACCATTTTCTTTCTCCACCTTGACTTCCTGTTGCTGCTTTTTTTTTTAAAAAAAGTGGCAGGCTGTTCTGTGGAACAAGTCAGTCCACAATAAAACAGGGAATCAGCCGAAAAGGTGCACGGAAGAGGATCATTTAGATTTTTGCATTGCTTTAATTGCTGGGTTGTGACGTGTTTGAAGCAGGGATGGTCAGAGGTTCATGGTCTCCAACCCTTTCGCCAAGTTCCCCACTGGCATCTCATGACCTGGCCATTTGAAAGTGGGGCGAGTCTTTGGGGCAAGGCCAGATTGGCTTCTGGAGATCTCGCATGCCAATCCCACCTATTATTTTTTTGTGACGACGGATTAACAGAGTTGGAAGGGACCTTAGAGGTCATCTAGTCCAGGGGTTGCCAACCTTTTGGACCTCAGGGACCACCAAACTCATAATTATAAATCCCACGGACCAGAGACCCTGGGAAAATCCCCCCAAAAGTCTACAGGAAAATCCCCCACCCCGTTTTCCTACTGATCGATCGTTCTTTATTTGGGATGGCAGGACACCGTCTCCAGCTCCGTTCTCAGGGGGAGAGAGAGAGAGAGAGAGAGAGAGGAGAGACTTTTGGCTTCATGCAAGGAAAGCAGCAGAAGCTGCAGAAGTTTTCTTTCTCTCCCCCAAAATCTGCCAGAAATGAGCCTCTTGGAGCAGGAGGCCTTGCAGGGTCCCAAAGACTCGTTTCTAGCGGAGTTTGGGGGAGAGAGAGAAAGTGCAGCCAAAATGGGCTAAAGCACAATTGTCTCACTTAGTAATGGAAATATTGGACTCTCTTGTGGTTATAAGTTGAGGACTAGCCATAATGTATTTGCCTACGCCTTCAATCTGGGGATGGCGGGGCAGATTCTCAACGACCTTGTAGATAAACCCTCAATTTATTTTATTTCTTTATTGCTCAGATTTACATCCTAGCTTTCCAAGGCATTCAGCAGATAACACAAGGGCACACAGTGACGTCTCCAATGTACACATAGGTGACTGAACTCGACTGCGCTGTTTCTCTGCATCACACAATATAGGTGGCTGTATGCATAATTTTGTATTTATTTATTTATTTTGTCATGTTTAGGGTATATTGGGGGTGGTGAGCTTTTGGGAACTTCATGCAATGAAATTTCATTTGAATGAATGCTGATTAGTGTGCATTCAAAGTGACCATAAAGTTATTATTCCCTTCTATTCTATTCTTTATTCTATTCTATTCTATTCTTTATTCTATTCTATTATTCATTCTATTCTATTCTGTTATTCAACCTATTCTTTATTCTATTCTTTATTGTATTCTATTCTTCATTCTATTCTATTTTTTATTCCATTTTATTCTTTATTCTATTGCATTCTATTCTATTCTATTGTATTCTATTCTATTCCTATTCTATTCTTTTCCATTCTATTCTATTCTTCATTCTATTTTATTTTTTATTCCATTTTATTCTTTATTCTCTTCTCTTCTTTATTCTATTATATTCTTCATTCTATTCTATTCTTCAACCTATTCTTTATTCTATTCTTCATTCTATTCTATTCATTCTATTCTATTTTTTATTCCATTTTATTCTTTATTCTATTCTAATTCTATTCTATTCTATTCTTCATTCTATTCTATTTTTTATTCCATTTTATTCTTTATTCTATTCTATTCCTATTCTATTCTTTTCCATTCTATTCTATTCTATTCTATTCTTCATTCTATTCTATTTTTTATTACATTTTATGCTCTATTCTATTCTATTCTATTCTATTCTATTCTTTATTCTATTCTATTCTATTCTATTCTATTCTTTATTCTATTCTATTATTCATTCTATTCAATTCTGTTATTCAACCTATTCTTTATTCTACTCTTCATTCTATTCTATTCTTCATCCCATTCTATTTTTTATTCCATTTTATTCTTTATTCTATTCTATTCCATTCTTTTCCATTCTATTCTATTCTTCATTCTATTCTATTTTCTATTCTGTTCTCCATTCTATTCCATTCCATTCTTCATTCTATTCTGTTCTGTTCTTTCTCTTCCGTTCTGCTCATTCATTCATTCATTCTGTCATGTTCATGTAGAGTCTATTAGAGGTGGACAATCTTTAAGGGCTGCATGCCACGAAATTTCATTTTAATCTACACCGATGAGTGCACATTTAAAGTGACTATTCTAAGTTATTCTAAGTCCAAACGAGGGCAGAGAATCGAAGAAAAGCAACGGAGGTGTTTGTGTTCTGGGTTGCATCACTTCCCTCCAGCTGTTGGCAGGGGGAATTCCAGAGGTTCTTTTTTTTCTTTTTTTTTTTGCACCCTGGTTCACAAATTCTCCAAATCCTGATGCAAACCAAGCCTTCCTGCTCCAGCTAATAATAATTTGGGGTCAGAAGGAAGCAAGCGAAGTCCATCCCAACTGGTTTTATAAATGAGGACATTCGGTATTTAACCCAGAGTTGGAAGGGACTTTGGAGGTCATCTAGTCCAATCCCCTGCTCAAGCAGGAGAACCCTATATAGGTAGTCCTTGAGTTACGACCACAACTGAGCCCAAAATTTTGGTCGGTAAGCGAGATATTTTGTTCAGTGGGGTTTGCCCCATTTTTTAGTCTTGACACTGTTGTTAAGTGAATCACTTCAGTTGTTAAGTTACATGTGATTGTTAAGTGAATCCTCCTTCCTCCTTGACTTTGGCCATCAGATGGTCGCCAAAGGTGATCACGTGATCCGGCGACATCACAACTGTCATAAATATGAGTCAGTTGCCAAACGTCTGAATTTGGATCCCTGGGGATGCCGCGTCGGTCCTAACTCTGAAAATCTGCGAAGAGCAGGAAAAAAAAGTCCCTTTTGTCAGTCCAGTTGTAATGTTGAACAGTCACTAAATGAACTGTTGTAAGTCGAGGACTGTGTGTCATAATTTGTCTGGTGGGACCTAGCCTTTCCCAGGATAACATTAGAATTAGAATAACAGAGTTGGAAGGAACCTTGGAGGTCTTCTAGTCCAACCCCATACTCAGGCAGGAAACCTTGTATACCATTAACCGTTAGGATACAGCAACAAGTTTACAGTCATAGATGGGAGGAGATAGGTGAAAGGATGGGAGGATTAATAGGAATAGAATAGAATAGAAATAAGAATTGGGAATAGAGAATAGAATAGAATAGAATAGAATAGAATAGAATAGAATAGAATAGAATAGAATAGAATAGAAAATATGGAATGAAGGATAGGGTAGGATAGGATGGATTGCAATGAATAGGATAGGATAGAAAATATGGAATGGAGTGAAGGATAGGATAGCATAGCATAGCATATTATAGCATAGCATAGGATGGAATGGAACGAAGACTAAGATAGGATAGGATGGGATGGAATGGAATGAAGAATAGAATAGAATAGAAATAAGAATTGGGGATAGAGAATAGAATAGAATAGAATAGAATTCTTTATTGGCCAAGTGTGATTGGACACACAAGGAATTTGTCTTTGGTGCAAGTGCTCTCAATGCGCATAAAAGAAAAAATACATTCGTCAAGAGTCCAGAATCATCAGGTACAACACTTGATAACAGTTGTAAGGTACAAATATTCAATCAAATCATACTAGGAAAGAGTCAATAATAGTAATAGTAGAGATTGGGCAGCCATTTTTCTGAAATGGTAGAGCTGCCTTGAGCGGGGGGGGGGGGTTGGACTAGAAGGCCTCTGAGGTCCCTTCCAACTATTTCAGACAAATGGTTATCCAATCTCTTCTTTAAAAACTTCAGGCAAATATAAATGCACCTCTCAAAATAGCCCTTTCCAGGATGGAAGGCAAACACCCCCTTTCCTCCCCAAAAGCTGGCACCTTCCAGCTGAGCCAGCAGAAACAACAACAACCAAAAACGTCAAGAGCGGCGTAACTTGCACGCAAGGCCCAAAGTGCCAGACGTAAAACGGGCAGGAAATTGGCCCCAAAATTTGCAAAAACAGGAAACATCCGGAGGAAACCCAAAAGATGCACAAAGGGGCTACAGAGAAGGAAGGGGAAAAGGGAGAAAAGGTTCAGATTTCCTAGATTTTTGCATTGGAGGGTGTGTTTTTGTGTGTGTGTGTGTGTGTGTGTGTGTAAAGCCATTTGGAATGCATGGAAATAAATAAGAAGTGGGGGATGGAGTTTAGGCTGGAGATGGAAAGGAGAAGTCCATTTTTTAAAAAATAATCCCTCTATACCTGTGGAACACTAAACTACATAGACTATAAATACCCTGAATGTTTGTTTTATATATATATATACATATATTAAGTGTCAATATATTCCTTTTTTCTTTTTACCTGAATTAGTGACATATAAAGATGATATAGTTTTGTTTATTAAGAATTGTGAATTTAAGTTTTCGCGGGTACTTACATGTCTGGCATTCAGCTTTGTTCGGGTATTTTCCCACATCATAATAGTGGTGCTTTTAAAGTTGTAGCAACGTTTCAGCAGAATCTCATCTGCCATCATCAGGCTTCAGTATAGTGTTTGTCTGTGAGTCTATACTGTAAGTCTATAAATTATACAGAAGCCTGATGATGGCAGATGAGATTCTGCTGAAACGTTGCTACAACTGTAAAAGCACCACTATTATGACGTGGGAAAATACCCGAACAAAGCTGAATGCCAGACATATATATATATATATATATATATATATATATATATATATATATATATATATATATATATATATATATATATATATATATATATATATATATATATATGTATACATATGTTTTCTGAGGTTCTCGCGGGTACTTGTATGTGGATCTTTGGTTATTCGGGTTTTCTCCCGCGTAAGATTGGAAGTATCTAGGCAACGTTTCGATGAAGTCTCATTCATCATCTTCAGGCTTGGTCTTCAGCTCTGTGCTTCTCAGAGTGATGTGAGCTTATATATGGTATTTAGTGTACTGCCAAGAAAATTATATTGAAAGATGTCGATATAATTTCTATTATGGAAACTCTTATTATAGAAAATATTTGTAAATACTTTTAACATTCTGTTTTTGTAAACTTTTTAATATCTTGAACTTTAATAAAGTATTTTTTAAATTGAAAAAAAGGAAAGAAGAAGTCCAAAAAATGCAATTTTGCACACACACAAAAAAAGGAAAAAAACCCCCATCTAAGCCAGCTTTCTCTGATCAGCAAAAGCCTAGAAGCCATCTATGTGGGGCCTGCAGGCGATCCTCGACTTACGAACCCAACGGAGCTCGAAACAAAGATCTCGCTCATCAACGAACAGTTTGGGCTCCATCGGGGTCGTAAGACGAGGACTACTTCTTACCGCCTTTCCCAGCCGCTTGCAAATCCCATCATCCTCTGCGCCAGGATGACGATACGTAAAGAACTCAAGCACCTTTTCCCCGCCCACCGGCCCCGAAATGGGGAGGCGTGGGCTCGAGGCCAGGGCGCATGCGCCTTTGCTGCGGCGGTTGTTGAGGGAAAATTGTCCCCGCTCGGCCGCCGTAGCGAGCGCGCGTGAAAGGAGGGAATCGTGGCCTAGCGTTGCCATGGCGGCGGCGTTGGAGGGTCGCGGAGGGGAAGGGTCGCTATGGGGCTCTCGGGGCCCGGGTCGACCCGTCATGGAGGACGAGCTTTACCTGGAGAACATCGACGAGTTCGTCACGGACCAGAACCGAGTCGTAAGCGCGAAATCTGTGGGCAGCGGGGGGGGGGAGTGTTAGTAAGAAGCTTTATTATTATAAATAAAATAAAATAAATAAAAAGCTTCATTATTGAAACGCAATTAGTTGCTTTTCTCAGGCGCTGCGGCCCTTTTAGGCCCCAGACTCCAATTCAGCGTCGTTCTCCCAACGTGCTCTACTCCAACTCCCATCATCCGCAGCGGGTGATAGGGGTTGTAGTAGGCCGAGGGTCTCTTGACCAAGAAAGAGGGATTCGAAGGGGCGACTCTTGAAACTCCGGGGGAGCCTTATTGCTGCTGCTCTACCAGGGACTACAAGCATCCCATAATATTATTGGCCCTTTTAACCTCCTTGCCACCCCCCCCCCCAAAATTCAAGTGGGGGATTTCCCTCCCTCCCCATACACACACATTTCGGAGGGGGGGGGCTGAGTTTTCCAATGGCAGGTCTGGTTACGGATCTCTCCTCATTTGGAGAGGGGCCTACTGTGCCTCCCCCCTCCCCCGTCCAGAGAAGCCCTGAACTCTGGACTCCCCTCTTGCATTAAGGAAAATAATGATAAGTGGTGATAAATGCATTTTGTGTGTGTGTGTGTGTGTAGTAAATGAAAAAAAAAAAGTGATGACCTCTGGAAAATAAGTGTATGTATGTATGTCTACATACACACACTAATATATATATATATATATATATATATATATATATATATATATATATATATATATATATATATGTGTATGTATATGTATATGTATATGTATATGTATATGTATATATGTATGTGTGTATGTGCGTATGTATGTATATATGTGTATATATATGTGTGTGTGTGTGTGTATATGTGTATATGTATGTGTATATATATATGCATGTATGTGTGTGTATGTATATGTACATATATGTGAATTTCGTTGTATGTATACTGTGTATATACGTACAATGACAAAGAATTCAATTCAATATGCGTGTATATGCGTATGTATGTATTTACACTATGTGTATACGTGTGTAAATACATAGTATGTGTACTTCTCTATGTATATGTAGTGTGTGTGTGTATATCAATGTCTGTCTGTCTGTCTAGTATTTAGCTTTGTTCACTTATTTTCCCACTTCATTATAGTTGTGCTTTTAAAGTTGTAACAATGTTTCAGCAGAATCTCATCTGCCATCATCAGGCTTCCTTATAGTGTTCGTCCAACACTATACTATACTATACAGAAGCCTGATGATGGCAGATGAGATTCTGCTGAAATGTTGCTGCAGCTTTAAAAGCACAACTATAATGACGTGGGAAAATACCTGAACAAAGCTGAATACCATACATATAGATACCTGCGAAAACTTAAGAAAACAAATTATCTATCTAGCTATCTTATCTATCTGTATGTATATCTACCGTATATACTCGAGTATAAGTCGACCCGAATATAAGTCAAGGCACCCAATTTTACCACAAAAAACTGGGAAAACTTATTGACTCGAGTATAAGTCGAGGGTGGGAAATGCAGCAGCTACTGGTAAATTTCAAAAATAAAAATAGATACCAATAAAATTACATTAATTGAGGCATCAGTAGGTTAAATGTTTTTGAATATTTATTTCAAAGAAAAACAGTAAACTAGCTCTGTAAGTGGAAAAGAGAGCCAACAAAACCAATATGGTATCAACAATAACTTTAAAAGTACAAAAACCTTAGCTCAATCAGCAACCAAGCTAAAACACAAGAGTTAAAATCCTTCAAAACTGGATTCCTCCTCCTCATCTGTATGTCCACACAGAGTCACTCTCTCCCTTGCAAGAAAAAAGCATGTGTATGTGCTGCATGTACATCCGGTTTTGGAGAGCCACCATCTCTTTCACAGCTCTCCCTCATGCCTCCATTGCATGTGCACACATGCCACGTCTCAGTAGTAGGTCAACATACAGATGTCACACTAGGTTCCCTCCTCAAAAGGAACATCCAACCTTTCTTGAGAAGTACAAACTTCATCTGTTCAGGATTGTGGTGACAAAGGTGAAGGAGGATGGGGCTGAGAGAAGGGAAGGGAAGAAAAGATCATTGACAGGGAGAAAGACAGGGAGAAACACCTGGAAGTGTGAGCCCTCGAGTTTCCTTAGGGAAGACCAGACAACAAGGGGAGAGGAGAGGAGGAGGAAGAGGAGGAGAGTTAAAAAAAAAAGAGTGGGAAGCCAACTCACGCGTGCCATCAAAGCCAGGGGGAAGTGGGGCTTTCTCCGCCTGCTGCTGCCAGAGGAGTGCGGGGGGGGGAGTGTGGGGAAAGGGGGTTTGTGCCAAGGCTCCGCAAGCGATTACCAGATTTGCAGCTCCGTTTGTTGGTGAAGCTGGAAGCACGCAACGCAGGAGCTCGCGGGGGCCCCGGGCGCCCGTTAATGGGGAAGGAGAGGCCGCTTGGGGTCGCCAGGCTCAGGCAGCCTCCCCCCCCCCCAGCAGCGAAGAGCTGCTCTGGGGGCTCCCGCCACGGCGCAGCCAGGCACTTTGTCTCGCTGCTCCCGAAGCAGCTCTTCGCTGCTAGGCTAGGGGCTGGGGGAGGCTGGCTGAGCCTGGCAGTTTCTTTGCGAAGCTGGAAGCGTGCAACACAGGAGCTCGCAGGGACCCCGGGCGCACGTTAATGGGGAAGAAGAGGCCACTTGGGGTCGCCAGGCTCAGGCAGCCTCCCCCCCCCAGCAGCGAAGAGCTGCTCCGGGGGCTCCCGCCACGGCGCAGCCAGGCACTTTGTCTCGCTGCCCCCGGAGCAGCTCTTTGCTGCTGGGGGGGGGCGGAGGAGGCTGCCTGAGCCTGGCGGTTTGTTTCCTGAGGAACGCAGCGTTTGCGCCATGGCGGGAGTCCCCGGAGCAGCTCTTCGCTGTTAGGGGAGGGTGCAGAGGAGGCTGCCTGAGCCTGGCGGTTTGTTGGCGAAGCTGGAAGCGCGCCCGTTAATGGGGAAGGAGAGCCCGCAGCTCCGAAAGTCTTTTCACCGTTGGGGACTGAACAGGAGAGCCACAAACGCCGTGCTCCCCAGGAAACAAACCGCCAGGCTCAGGCAGCCTCCTCCGCTCCCTACCCTAACAGCGAAGAGCTGCTCCGGGGGCAGCGAGACAAAGTGCCTGGCTGCGCCATGGCGGGAGCTGCCAAAAGGAAGAGGGCCACCCTTTCCTGGGGAGTGCGGCGTTTGCGGTTCTCCTGTTCAGTCCTCAACGGTGAAAAGACTTTCGGAGGTGTGGGCTCTCCTTCCCCATTAACGGGCGTGCTTCCAGCTTCGCCAACAAACCGCCAGGCTCAGGCAGCCTCCTCCGCCCCCTCCCCTAGCAGTGAAAAGCTGCTCCGGGGGCAGCGAGACAAAGTGCCTGGCTGCGCCGTGGCGGGAGCCCCCAGAGCAGCTCTTCGCTGCTAGGGTAGGGGGCGGAGGAGGCTGCCTGAGCCTGGCAGTTTGTTGGCGAAGCTGGAAGCGCGCAACGCAGGAGCTTGCGGGGGCCCCAGGCGCCCGTTAATGGGGAAGGAGAGGCCGCTTGGGGTCGCCTGTGAGGCCCTCAGCGGGTAGACAGCTGCGGCGGCGATGCTGCCCTGGAGGCGCGATCGGTTGCAGCCACGCCAGCACAGGCTAGGCATGGTGCCTTAGCGGCTGACTCGAGTATAAGCCGAGGGCGTTTTTTTCAGCACAAAAAATGGGCTGAAAAACTCGACTTATACTCGAGTATATACGGTAATCTATCTATAGTTCTGGAAGATCATCACATTCTTGATTTACAGTCTCTTTCTCTGTAAATAAAAAATGTTATGATCTCTCCAGAATAAATATATAAACTGTACACACACACCAGAGAGAGAGAGAGAGAGAGAGAGAGAGAGAGAGAAACACATGCTATATACTTACACAGGCACACCTATAGACATAGAGCGAGAGACTGTCTAAATGAGAAAAGAATGGGATGACCTATCCAGAACAATAAATCATCCAAACAACAATTGGGGCTGCCTCCTCTTATATAATAATTTTATTAATGCCTGCACACTTGCATGCCAAGACCCACTCAAATGATTTTCTCAAGCTTCCAAAAGACAGCTGTGAGGTAGCTTTTTTGAAGAATTGCATTGTGAAGAACAATACATACAGCCACAATTAACCCTGTAGAGGTGTCAGTTCTGTCTTCAAGCAGAGGCTGGAGAAGTCAGCCTCAGTGGACTCAAGGACTCTTCCCCACTCCAGGATGATTGTAGTAGCGGAGGTTCAGTTTGTGGTGGTATTTTTGTGATAATAATGACATGCGTTCCTTTGCAGGTGACGTATAAATGGCTGAGCTTTACCTTGGGAGTTCATGTAAATCAAGCAAAACAGTAAGTATTGATCTCTCTTGCCTCTACTTAGTAGTCCAGATTCAAAAGGGAGCACATCTCTAATCCTCAGGTAGCCCAAAATTTCTGTTGCTAAGTGACACTATTGTTAAGTGAATTTGGCCCATTTTACAATCTTTCTTACTATAGCTGTTAAGTTAGTCATACAGTTGTTAAGTGAATCTGGCTTCCCCACTGACTTTGCTTGTAACAACCACGATCTAGACCAGTGGTTGCCAACCAGTGGGCCGGGGACCACTGAGAAAATGTTGGTGGTCCACAGAGAAATGTCACCCCCCCTCAAAAGCAATTAATCCAGGCTGCGTGGGAACACAAGGCTGCACCAGCCACATGGCCCGCGGGAACACAGGCTTGCATTGCTTTCATTGCAAACAACATGAGGTAATGAGAGGAGGGGAGAAAGGGCGGAGCGGGGGAACATGCCCCACTCACCCCACGCGCCTGTCCTGGCCACCGGGCTGTTTCTTTCTGCTTCTTTCTTCTCCTGCTTTTGGCTGCACGCAAGGAAAGTAGCAAAAGTCTTTCGCTCCCCCAAACTCTGCCAGAAATGAGTCTTTGGGACCCTGCAAGGCCTCCTGCTCCAAGAGGCTGTGCCAGCAAAGACTCATTTCTGGCAGAGTTTGGGAGAGAGAAAGAAAGACTTCTGCAGCTTCTGCTGCTTTCCTTGCATGAAGCCAAAAGTCTCTCCTCTATCTCTCTCTCTTCCCCCCTGAGAACGGAGCTGGAGACGGTATCCTGCGATCCCAAATAAAGAACGATCGATTGGTAGGAAAACGGGGGTGGGGGATTTTCCTGCAGACCTTTTTGGGATTTTCCTAAGGCCTCTGCTCTGTGGGATTTAAAATTGAGTTTGGTGGTCCCTGAGGTCCAAAATGTTGGCGATCTCTGATCTAGACTACCATCACTAAACAGCAAAGCGATGTTTGGCTTAAAGATCGCTCTATTTAGTGATGGAAATTCCAGGACTACATGTAAACAAACTTTATTACATGCCCATCTTAATTTGGGACCATCTTTGGAACATGCCTTTGGGGCAGGGATCTTACTCTCAAAGAGAGGGACTGGCCCAAAGTCACCCAGCTGGCTTTCATGGCTAAGGCAAGACTTGACCTCACTGTCTCCTTGACATAAAGTCACCCAGCTGGCTTTCATGGCTTAGCACAGGACTTGAACTCACAGTCTGCTGCTTTCTAGCTTGGTGCTTTAACCCCTAGACCAACCCACTTTTAATTTTAGCTGTTTAATCTTGAGCTGCACAGCATACTTTGGATGACATATGCTCTTGTTTAATTTCTCGGGACAGTTATTGAAAATTTCAAAACATTAATTGTCTGTCTTAATCTCGGCCTTGGCCCTCTTTTTTACAGAATGTTATATGACTACATAGAAAGGAAACGAAAGGAGAACGTGGGAGCCCAGTTGCATGTCACCTATTTACTGGCAGGGAACCTTGTTCAGAATGGGCACACCGTAAGTCAAAAAGGGGCTTTCTCTTGCATTGGACATTTTGAATTTAAATTTAGTAGCCGGAGTGAAACCTGGTCATTATGTCAGGGTTCCAGCAAACCTCCATTCCAATCAATAACTCTGAGACAAACACATTTCAAAAGTACCTTTATTAGGATAGTAAACTGGCACATCTGTGGAATCCTGAATGAAAGTTTTCGAACTTCCTACAATATCTCAAAACTACATCCCCCCCCCCCCCTTGGCCATCATCACATCATATGGCCTAATTACAATCTGTCCAAAAGTAAGATCCTGATTCCATCCTGTACTTAATGACCTTGAACTAACAAAATAATTTGTCTACTTAGAGCAGGGGTCTCCAACCTTGGCTCCTGGAAGCCTGGCGGACTTCAACTCCCAGAATTCCACAGCCAGCTTTGCTGGCTGTGGAACTCTGGGAGTTGAAGTCCGCCAGGCTTCCAGGAGCCAAGGTTGGAGACCCCTGACTTAGAGCTACTCAGTTGAATCCCCCCCCCCCCTCAGGCTTGTGGCAGGGTGGAAGCATCGAATCTCAGTATATGGCTTCCAAAGCTGACACATGGCAGGCTTAAATTGCTCCCCTCAAAATGAGTTCTACCGCTGTCCAGAAAACACGGACAATGCAGATTGTATATGTTAATAATCAGTCTTGATCTATTGGGCGATGACAAATATTTGCTAAAGTAATAAAGCTTCCTTTTCTTTCTAGTACCATAAGGTTGCAGTAGTGAGAGAAGACAAATTAGAAGGTAAGTTTGTACACAACTTCAAAATCATTTCTGAAAAATAGGACATTTGTGTCTGTGTGTGCACTTGTGCGCGCGCGCACACACACACACACACACACTAAGGGGGCGCGGTGGCTCAGTGGCTAAGAGAGCAGAGCTTGTCGATCAGAAAGTTTGTTGGTTTGAATCCCCAGTGACACATAACAGAGTGAGCTCCCATTACTTTCCTCAGCTTCTGCCAACCTAGCAGTTCGAAAACACGTAGAGAAAATGCAAGTAGAACAATAGGGACCCCTTTGGTGGGAAGGGAACGGCATTCCGTGCGCCTCCGAAGGCATTTAATCATGCCGGCCACATGACCATGGAGACGTCTTCGGACAGCGCTGGCTCTTCTTTGGCTTTGTAATGGAGATGAGCAGCGCCCCCTAGAGCCAGAAACAACTATCACATATGTGCAAGGGAAACCTTTACTCATACATACATGCATGCATACATACATGCATACTATTCTAAAAATACGAGTTCCAGGTTTACTTGTAAGAGAAGAAACAGACACCTTGTGATCTCCGGAACTAAAATTATATTTATTATACTTATTAAACTTTCGTCAGCCTCTGCACATCATCAGAGTGTTAAAGTACCATTACAGAGATCCATCCATGTAACTGTAGTTTAATACTCTGATGATGTCAGCAGAGGCTGATGAAAGCTTAGTAAGTATTGTTAGGAATAACAAGGTTACCTAACGTATTTTGGGTAAAATAGTATATATAAACTAGGACAATAAGTTTATGTGTGTGTCACTTTAAACAGCAAAGCATGTAATTTTGGGTGCGGCTGTAAAACCGCCATAAGAGGGAGTAAGATAACTTGATTGATTGCTGGCTTACTGGATTGCTGGCTTGCTGACGATGGCTTGATGGTTTGTTAAACTGTGTGTTCCCTGCTACTGCTGTTGAAGGAAGAAAGGAGGTTTGACTTCTTTATATCTCTACTGTGAGGAGAGATATATTACTGGACTGATATTTGTAAGTTTACTGACCTCTTTTTCGACACTGGACTTTGCAAATGAATAATCCCCGGACGGACTGAACTAGTGAATGATATATGGACTGTTTTGACTATGCTAAAACTCTTACTGGAATAAACTATTTAGCTAGCACAGTGTATTTGTTTTACTGAGTGTAAGCTACAAAAATTTTTAGCTCACATATCTGCCTGCCTGCCGTGCAGATTCTGCTAGGGTGTATCCCTAACAAGTATAATAAATATAATTTTAGTTCCGCAGATCGCAAGATGTCTGTTTCTTTAGATACATGCATACATACATACATACATACATACATATCCCACTATAGCAACTCTGTGAGGTGGGCTGGGCTGAGAGAGAGACTGGCCCAGTTTACACCACTTGTTTTGAGAAAACCTCCCTCCTTCCCTCTTCTTTAAGCGGCTTCTACCTCCTTTCCAGCCATGAAGTCCAAGTTCTCCACGTTGGCCAGTGTGCATGTCTACAGCATCCAGAAAGCCCAGCTCAGGGACAGCAGCCCCCTTTTCAACACCGACTACGACATCCTCAAGGCGAATCTTGAGAACTGTGGCAAGTGAGTGGGCTCGTGGCAAGGCGGCCATCGGTGTCATGGCAGACGCTCCGCTGAGCTACGCATTGCAAGCTGTCAGTCTGAAATCAGTAACACGGGGGGAGGGAGCTTACAGGAATCGAACCCAAGACATACCGTCCCATGGGAAGCACGAGTCGCCAGCGAGTGCACGAAGAGAGGGCTTTTGAACCATTTGTTAACACCTGATTGGACCTTGTCTGATAACCAGGGGGGATTGTCCGGGGCCAAAGGAAAGTTAATTTATCTTTTGCGTGCAGAAATCTCTGAGACAGCTTTGCCTCTTCTGCAACCACTTTGGCTTTACTTAAAAGTACAAGTAGTTCTTGACTTACAACCACAATTTTCAGTTGCTAAGTGAAACTGCTGGTGACCTTCTACCACTGCACCATAGACAGCGTTTTAGCTTACTGCAACCTGTGTATGGTTTGCCAATTGCATAGGGGCAGATAGGACAGAGGGTGAACGTCATTGCCCAGAGGAACATAGGTTGCCCTCTCCCCTCTTTGGAAGAGCTTTAGAGCTCCCGCTGCCTTAAGAAAGTTCAAAACATCCTCAAAGATCCATCTCATCCTGGGAAGCCTTTTTTTTGAACTATTATCATCTGGCAGACGGTACAGGAGAATAATAAAAACAAGGGCAAACAGGGTGCAAAATAGCTTCTATCCCAGGGCAGCCGCTCTATTGCATTCTACTGTATAGTGCAGTGTTGGTGGTTTTCCATTCAATGTGTGGAGTGTGAAGGATGTGTGTTTGTGTTTATTTTCATGGTCACAATGTGCACTGAAGATGGGGTTGGATTTCGTTGTACGAGGTGCAAGGACAGTAAAGTAAACGAAACGAAGCTAAACTAAATGTGTTTTGAAGTGGATTTTGCCCATTTTACAAACTTTCTTGCCACAATGGAGTGGATCACTGCCGTTGTTAAGTTGATCACGTGGTTATTAAGTCAACCTGGCTTCCCTCATTGACTTGGCTTGCCAGAAGGTCGCAAAAGGGGATCGTGTGAGCCCTGGGGGCCACTGTGTCCGTCGGAAATATGAGTCAGTTGCCAAAGTATCTGAATTTGGATCATGGAGATGCTGCAACAGTTGTACGTGTGACCAAACCGCCTTAAGTCACATTTTTCAGTATTGTTGTAACTTTGGTCACTAAATGAACTGTGGTAAGTTGAGGAGCACCTTTTGGCTAATCAGGAGTCTTCATTTCCTGATTGACCCACATTGGGACAATCGACAAACGGATCTGAGCGAGCCGGGCAGGACTTTGCTGAACTGTAAAAGTGTTTTCAGATCTTTGACAATTTTACTTAACAGTTTCCTCACTCAACGACATAACATTTTGGGGCTCAACTGCAGTCGTAAGTTGAGGACTGCCTGTAATTTAGTTCCACTGCCAACTGAATGTGCTTGTTCTGCTCCTAGATTCAGCGCCATTTGCTGCCCTGCTGCCGTCACTAGGCCTGTCACTGAAGGCTCCCCGGCTGAGACCCCCGCCCAGCTGCCCCCCTCCACAAGTGTGCCCCCTGCACTCAATGGCCATGCTCCAGGCACGCCTTCCAAGCAGCCCGCCCAGCCGCTGAAAGGCATTATGGGAATGTTTGCAGCCAAAGCCACCTCCAAATCCAAGAACGCCCACAAGGAAGTGAAACCGGAGACCAAAGAGACGCCCGGTGTAAGTGCTCATGCTTAAAAATACCTGGGGAGGGAAGAGCCAGGGAGGGCTGGGGAATTCTGGGAGTTGAAGTTCACACATGTTCAAGTCGCCCCGCCGTTGAAAAACCTTCACCTAGAGCAGGGGTCGGCAACCCTAAACCGTCAAAGCCGCAAAGGTCCCAAATGGAAGCCACCCTGTTCAACTCTGGAGTCAACCGGAAGTCCAGTTCCCCCCACCATAGAGTCTCCTCCTAGAATAGTGTCCTTTTTTCTCTCGTGACCGGAAGTCCAGTCTGCCCGCCTCCCCCCCAAAAACCACCATAGAGTCCCCTTCTAGCACAACATTCTTTTTCCTCTGCTGACCCCAAAAACAAAGCTGGGGTCCCACCACAGTTGTCCAAAAACAATTAAATCCATAATGATCCTACACAAGAGTTTCTAAACTTGGCAACTTTTAAGTCTTGTGGACTTCAACTCCCAGAAGTCCTCATCTATGCTGGTGTCCATGCTGGCTGAGGAATTCTGGGACTTGAAGTCCACAAGTCTTCAAGATGCCAGGGTTGGAGAATTCTATTCCAAGCTGGAAGAAAGTTGTTGAACTAACCAGGATTGTGGTCCACTGTAACAAGGTTGGTATTTTCTTTCTGGCTTCCAAGCTAAGGAGGTACACCATGGGCAGAAATTAAAATAGTTTGTTAAGTGCAACAAAGCTTAACAAAGATGTTTAACAGCGTCTTTTTAGCTGCTCCCATGCTCCTGTGATGACCTGGGGCGTGACACAAAAATAATATAGTCACAAAAGTAGAATAAATTTCCTTTAATGTCTCCAACTTGGCCCCAATGTCCAATTATCCTCGGCTGGAGATCAAACTCTTCCAAAAAGAGTCTATGAAGGGAGTAAATGTGGTCCGAACCCAAAATAAAGATAATTAGAAATTTTAAAAAAACCAACACAAACCACACTGAAGTAATTAACACAGTAGGTCAGGATGATAAATTGCAGACTTCCACAAGATAATGCAACACCCAGAGTTGGGAGGATGCCAAAACCCAGATAAGCCTCAACCAAGATAGTGCACACTTTGCTTCCAGCAAGGAGCCGTATGCAAACGCCCCACTTAATATCCTGTTCTCGCAGCTGCAACTAATGAAAGGGATCAGGGCCTTTTCCTCTCCCGTAAGCCATGTTGCTCCCTTCTCCATTTCTCCCTGCGTGCTCCAAGGATGAAGAGTGGATGGGCCTGGGTCTTCCTCTGAAAGCCCAGCCGGCCTGTGCCCTTCCCCTGTTTCTTCCACAGCCACGGGAGCCACACTCCCCCTCCCTGTCAGCTGCCCTCAGAGTCAGACTCCAACAAGGGCATGACAGCCCCTGTTGTTGCTTCGGGATTTCTTAATGATAACCAGAAGAACAAACATATTTCAGCTGTCCTCATTCGAACTCACACTCGACTCACTTGTGGGATCACTGCCAGAATCCTGACAGTGGCTTTATTGGATTTTTATTGTGTTTCCAGGATATCATCTTTTCTAACTGTTTCTTTTAATCAATTCTAGGCTTCGGTGACCAACAGCAAAGGCCCAGCGAAAGGAAACATGGTGAACAATTTCTTTGGCAAGGCTGCTGTTAGCAAAGAGGGTAAGCTCCTCCCTGTGTTTTCTCCTCTGTTGTAAGTCCAGGTCGTCTTTGACTTGCGACCAATGTTGAGCCAAAGTGTTCTGTCCCTAAGCAAGACACTAGCTAAGTGAGTTTTGCTCCATTTTGCAACTTTTCTTGACGACAGTTGTTAAGCGAATCACTGCAGTTGTTAAGCTAGCAAGATGGTTGTTAATGAATCTGGCTCTTCCCCCCTTGTCAGACGGTCGCCGAAGGGGATCACGTGACCCCCCCTAGACACTGCAACCGTCATAAATACGAGTCAGCTGTCAAGTATCCAAATGTAAATCACAAGACCATGGGAATATTGTAACGGTCATAAGCCCCTTTGGAGTGATGTAATTTCAAACGGTCACTAAATGAACTGCCGTAAGCCGAGCCAGGCATGAGCCAGTTGCCACGTGTCCAGATTTTGACCACGTAACCAGACAGGGATGCTGTCCTGTCCCCTGTCTGAATCTGAGGAGGAAGACGAACAGCTGACACAGGGAGTGGGAGTGTGGCTCTGTTGGCTGTGGGAGAAACTGGGGAAGGGCAGAGTCCGGCTGGGCAGAGCAGGGAGGAGATAGAGCAAGGCAGAGGGAATTCAGAGGAAGACCCAGGCCCACCCCCTCTTCATCCTAGGGCACGCAGGGAAGAACAGAGAAGGGAGCAATGCGGGTTGCAAGGCTTACGGGGGAGGAAAGGGCCCTGATTCCCTTCATTAGCTGCAACTGGGAACACAGTGCTTAAAAAGGGGAGTTGTGCACAGCAAACTGTTGAGAGCAAATAATGAATTTATCTTGTATCATTGAGACTAATCTGGGTTCCTGGCGTCTTCCCAACGGTGTGTGTTTTGTTGGCCTTTCAAGTCTGCAATTCCTTCTCCTGCCCTGTCCAGTTAATCGCTGCAGCTTGGTTTGTGTGGATTTTTATTTATAGTTTGTGTGGACTTTGTTTTCGGACTGACTTTCCTCCACTTAAAGGCCATTCATGGGAGAGTTTTTTTTTTCTCCAGCCGAAGGTAACCTGGACATTGGGGGCAAAGTTGGAGATATTTAAAGAGACTCTTATTGCTTATTTGACTGTGTTGCCTTTGTGCCATGCCCCGTGGGGTCATCACAGATGCTGCCAAAGTTGTAGGAGTGGAAAACGGTCCTAAGTCACTTTTTTCAACGCCGGTATGACTTCGCACGGTCACTAAATGAACGATTGTAAGTCGAGGACTTCCTGTTTCAGGGACAAATTAAACCCTGGTTTTGATTGGGGTCAGCTTGCTGCCACTGGAGGAGGCCTTACAGCAAGGCTCTTCAAACTTGGCAAGTTTAAAGCTTGTGGACTTCCAACTCCCAGAAGTCCTGAGCTAACATGACTTGGAGGAGGAATTCTGGGAGTTGAAGTCCACAATTAAAGTCCAGCATTAAAGCTGCCAAGTTTGAAGACCCCTGACATAGATGATAGAATAACACAGTGGGGAAGGACCTGGGAGATCTTCTAGTCCAGCCCCCTGCACAAGCAGGAGTCCCTAGGCCAGGGGTCTCTATTTTAGCAACTTTAAGACTTGTGGACTTCAACTCCCAGAATTCCTGAGTTAACATGACATGGAGGAGGAATTACAGGATGAACACTCTCTCTCTTTCTCTCTCTCTCTCTCTCTCTCTCACACACACACACACACACATGAAAGTACTTGTGCCATCTGGATCATCACGTTAACCTTCCTATTTTCCTCACTTCCGTGCAGGCAAAGCCAGTGCTGAGCCCAAGCCACAGAAGGGAGAGGGAACTGCGGCCAAGTCCCCCGTTTCTTCCCTGGACCCCAAATCTCCTCTTAACCCTCCTGACCATGAGAAGCCCAGCAAGGAGGCTGAGCTGGCCAGAGGGCGGCCGAGGGATAAGAAAAGGTAGTGAGTTTGTGTTTTTCTCGGTGACCCAGGCTGTGCAAAGAGTTGGCCTGTTTTCAGTCATTTGTGTGATTGATTGCAACATGTATATCAATGTTGCCAACCTTGATAACTTTTAAGAGGTGTGGACTTCCCCAGCCACCATGTATGGACTTCAAGTCCCAGAATCCCGCAGCCAGCATGGGTCACCTTCAACTCCCAGAATCCCCCAGCCATCATTTGTGAACCTCAATTCCCAGAATCCCGCAGCCAGCATGGGTCACCTTCAATTCCCAGAATCCCCCAGCCATCATTTGTGAACCTCAACTCCCACAATTTCCCAGCCAGCATGGGTGGACTTTACCTCCCAGAATGTCCCAGCCACGATGTGTAGACTTTACCTCCCAGAATCCCCCAGCCTCTGTGTGGATTTCAGCTCCTGAAATTTCTGTGGGCCTAAATCGAGGCTTTGATTTTGTACTCCCAGAATCCCCCAGGCAGCATGTGAAAATATGCGGGGGGGCGGGGGAGAATACATGGAAGAATAGCATACCTTAAAAAAAAAAAGCAATTCAGCTTAAGACCTGCCTGGCTCCAATTTTTAATGTTTGGTAGCGTAGTCCCCGCTGAAAGTTGTAAAATTTATTTTTAAAGGCAAACCTAACTTTGGTGCCTACAAAGAGTGCTTAGTTTGGGAAGATTGTTTAGAGGGGCTGTTTATTTTATTTTAAAAAGCTCAATAAAAGACCCTACCTTAAGTCAGAGGGGGCTGTTAAGTGGGTTTTGTCCCATTTTACCACTTTTCTTGCCAGCGTGGTTAAGTGAATCACTGCAGCTGTTAAGCTACTAACAGCGTTGTTAAATGAATCCGGCTTCCCCATTGGCTTTGCAAAAGGGGACCATCATAAATATGGAAATTGCCCAAGGGCCTGAGCTTTGATCAGATCATCGCCAGGATGCTACAGTGTGAAACACAATCCTAAGTCCCTTTTTCCAGGGCTGCTGTAACTCTGGATGGTCACTGAATGAATGGTTGTAAGTCAAGGACTCCCTGTATATGGCAAAGCTTTTGTTTTTCCTTTCTTTTCATCGAAGCTGAGCTCTCTTTTCCCTCAGAGCAAAGAGGACAGACGTGTCTGATGAGGAGGAGAAAGGAACCGGCCGCCTGAAGAAGAAAAGGCGTCGAATCAAACAGCCTCAGTCGGACAGCAGTGGCGATGAGGAAGGTGAGTAGAAGTGGGAGACACTTTAAATCAACCTGGGCCACTTCAAGACTGGTGGACTTCAACTCCCAGAGTTCAATTCCAGGAGTCGAAGCCCAACGTTTTGCTGGCTGAAGAAATCTGGGAGTTGAAGTGCACAAGTCTTAAAGTTGGAGACCTCTGATTTAAATCAACCCTTGGAGCCAGTTTGAACTTTCGTGAATCTTCGGCTGGGCTTTCCAACCTGCATATATATATATATATATATATAGAGAGAGAGAAGCCACTGAGCCTTCCTGATCACCTGGAGCCTTTGCAAATGAAGAACAAAAGGCTATGTGTGCAGCCAAGACGTATAAACCATATGGAAAATGGACAATTTTTTCTCTTCTTGCAATGGTAGAACTTCAAGCGTTCATCCGTCAGGTCATTTGTGGGAGATTCAGAACCAAATAAAGAGGAAGTGATTCATACATAATTTCCCAGAAGTGTTCTGCCATCGGGTATAAAGGTAGATAATTTTAGGTCGAGGTTCCATGAATGGTCAGTGGTTCCTTAAGGGATCATGTCGGCCTGTGGTATCACAGGCAAATGTTCTATTTCCTAGAAAAATGTAAGTAAGCTGTCATTAGCGTATTATTAGTAGTAATTAAGGTTATTTTCAAAGTAAGGCAAAATTTAACTGATGTGATATAAAAAAAATTGACACTTTATAAAAAGAATGCAGGGAAGAGCAACAAAGAAGATTAGGGGGCTGGAGGCTAAAACATAGGAAGAACAATGGTAGGAATTGGGCCTGTGTAGTTTAATGAAAAGGACTAGGGGGGACATGACAGCAGCCTTCCAATATCTCAGGGGCTGCCCCAGAGAGGAGGAAGGGATCAAATTATTCTCCAAAGGACCTGAAATCAGGACAAGGAGCAACGGATGGAAACTCATCAAGGAGAGAAGCAATTGAGAACTAAGGAGGGATTTCTTCACAGTTAGAACAATTAACCAGTGGAACTGCTTGCCACCAGAAGTTGTGGCTGCTCAGAAGAGATTGGATAACCGTTTATCTGAAATGATATAGGGTTTCCTGCCTGAGAAGGGGGTTGGGCTAGAAGGCCTCTGAGGTCCCTTCCAAGTTGTTCTATTCTGTTCTGTCCTGTGCTAAAAGCCGCTCAGCTTCATCCTAGACGTCGCTGACTTAACGTCATGAGCCAGTTTCAGATCCAGAACATACTTTGTGGCTCCTTCATGACTAAAACAGAATTGCTCCATAAAAGTGGACATGAAGGGAGACTGGACAGTCTTTAGCCCCATGTTTCTTCGCCATACGAAGGTTAAGGGGATCGGTCAAAGTGACGAAGCAGGGAAGGTATCGCTACAGGGAAGGCCATATTCTGTTCCTCGCTCGGTCTTGGGTTTGTTTAAATGCAGAGGGAAAGGATACAGCTGGAGTCACAGAGGCGACAGCAAGTCAAACTTACTGGACCACGTTGTTCCTTCTTGCAGACTCTTCCTCGGTGGCCACTTCTAAAGACAGTCCTCCTGAGCCAGCTCAGAAGCCTCAGCCAGAACCTGCCCCTGCACCCGTGGAGGTAAACATGCATCAATGCAGATGGGTGGGTGTGAGAGAGGAGGGAAGAACGAAGGAAGGAGAAAGTTGAGAAAGAAAGAAGGAAAAATGGGTATGAGACAGAAGGAAAGAGGAAGGACAGAAACAAAAGGAAGGGATGAGAGAGAAGGTGGAGAAAGAAGCAAGAAAGAGGAGGAAAGGGGAAGCAAGCAAGGAAAAGAAATGGGGAAGGAGGAAGGAAAGGGGAATTAGGAAGGGAGGAAAAGGAGGGAAGGAGGAAGGAAAAAGAAGGAAGGGAGGAAAAGGAGGGAAGGAGGAAGGAAGAGAGAAAGGAAGGAAAAGGAGGAGGGGGGAAGTGTATCTATTCCAGATTTGCAGTGGAAATTCCTGAATAGTGCCTCCAGCCTCGTAATAGCAGGAGGTCCTCAACTTCAACCATTCATTGCGTGACTGAGAAAAGGGGCTCGCAACCGTTTGTCATACATACGACTGTTGCAGCACCCCTGTGGTCTCAGGATCAAAATCCGGGCGCTTGGCAACTGGCATGTCCTTATGACGGTTGCAGCATCCTGAGTGAGGGGTGTGTAAGTCTTGCTTGAGGGACGCAAACGTTGGCCTCCCAATTGTGGCTTTAAGTTGAGGACTGCCTGCATAATGGGTGGAACAGGGTCCTGCAAGGCTGTTAAGTTAACAGCCTGAGCTGAAGTCCTGCTGGATCCAGCCAGGGGGAATCTCTTGATCCCCTGGATCAGTTTTCTCGCAGGGGACACACAAACAGGTGCAAAGAAGACCTCCGCTTTGATTAACCCACCGTAAAAATATTTGCCCACTGTGCTTGTGGACCAGGGTTGAATGGGGCCAGGGCTCCTCACTCTCTTCTTTCCCTCTTTCAGGCTCCCATGGGAACGAAGAGACGCAAGCGGAAACGGGTCTTGAAATCCAGAACGTTTGTGGATGACGAAGGCTGCTTCGGTAGGTAGCCCAGCTGTCCCCGGGGAGACTGCATCTCTGTGCTCTCCCGTGGCTCAGGATGGGTCGGTCGGTTTTTAATTAACTGGTTGAGAATGTCCCATCAGCTTGCCCGGGATCAAAGACCAGAATCCTGAAAAGGAGATTTAGAATACAATAGGATAGGATAGGATAGGATGAGAAAATAGAGTATAGAATAAAATAGAATGGAGTGGGATGGGATGGAATAGAATAGGAAAACGGAAGAGAAAATAGAAGAGAATAGAAAATAATAGAACAGGAGAGAATAGATGAGAATAGAATATAAAATAAAATAGAGTGGAGTGGGATGGAGTAGAACAGAAAATAGAATGGAATAAAAAATAATAGAATAGGAGAGAAGAGAAGAGAACAGGAGAGGACAGGAAAGGATAGGATAGAATGAGAATAGATGAGAATAGAATATAAAATAAAATAGAGTGGAGTGGGATGGAGTAGAACAGAAAATAGAATGGAATAAAAAATAATAGAATAGGAGAGAAGAGAAGAGAACAGGAGAGGACAGGAAAGGATAGGATAGAATGAGAATAGATGAGAATAGAATATAAAATAAAATAGAGTGGAGTGGGATGGAGTAGAACAGAAAATAGAATAGAATAGAGTGGAGTGGGATGGAGTAGAACAGAAAATAGAATGGAATAAAAAATAATAGAATAGGAGAGAAGAGAAGAGAACAGGAGAGGACAGGAAAGGATAGGATAGAATGAGAATAGATGAGAATAGAATATAAAATAAAATAGAGTGGAGTGGGATGGAGTAGAACAGAAAATAGAATGGAATAAAAAATAATAGAATAGGAGAGAAGAGAAGAGAACAGGAGAGGACAGGAAAGGATAGGATAGAATGAGAATAGATGAGAATAGAATATAAAATAAAATAGAGTGGAGTGGGATGGAGTAGAACAGAAAATAGAATAGAATAGAGTGGAGTGGGATGGAGTAGAACAGAAAATAGAATGGAATAAAAAATAATAGAATAGGAGAGAAGAGAAGAGAACAGGAGAGGACAGGAAAGGATAGGATAGAATGAGAATAGATGAGAATAGAATATAAAATAAAATAGAGTGGAGTGGGATGGAGTAGAACAGAAAATAGAATAGAATAGAGTGGAGTGGGATGGAGTAGAACAGAAAATAGAATGGAATAAAAAATAATAGAATAGGAGAGAAGAGAAGAGAACAGGAGAGGACAGGAAAGGATAGGATAGAATGAGAATAGAATATAGAATAAAATAGCGTGGAGTGGGATGGAATAGAATGAGAGAACAATATAGAATAAAATAGGATAGTGGAATAGAATAGAGTAGAATGGAATGGAATAGGAAAGAACAGAATATAATAGAACAGAATAGAGAATAAAATAGAATAGATTGGAGTGGAATGGAATAGAATAGAGTGGAATGGAACAGACTATAGCATAGGTTAGGATAGGATAGAATAATAGCATAGCATAGCATAGAAGAATAGAATAGAATAGAAATAAAATAAGAATAGGAATACAGAGTAGAGTAAAGTCAACTTGAATCGGCTAGGCTAAAAATAGGAATCAGGATGGAATGGAATAGGAATCCATGAGGAAGAATAGGAAGAAGCAGGGGCGGGGGGGGGCTTGGAGAACCTTCACCATCTCACACACAAGTGACTGTCCATCTTAACCAACCCAGGGTTAATGGAGCCTTCCCTCCTTCCGAGGTGGGTCAAAGGAGGACCCAGATTGTTGGGGGCAAGAAGCCGACTCCGTAAACTGCTTAGAGGGGGCTGGGAAGCACCGGGAAGCAGGACACAAGTCTAAGGCGGGTCTCCAAACTTGGCCACTTTTAAGATTTGTGGACTTCAACTCCCAGCGTTCCCCAGCTAGTCATGCTGGCTGGGTATTCTGGGAGTTGAAGTCTACAAGTCTTAAAGTGGCCAGGTTTGAAGAAGACCCCCGGTCTGAGGGCTGTTGGCATTGCTATACAACACAACCCTGGTCCTCCTCTTCCTGAAACTAAACACGCCCAATTCCTGCAAGAGACGTTCTCTTCTCGAGAGCAAGAAAGAGAGGGAAACCTTCCAGGTCTCGTCTCTGTAAACTGGTCTCTCCCCTTGTTCCCAGTGACGGAAAAAGCCTACGAGAGTGAATCTTGCACGGAGAGCGAAGAGGACGTCCGGACCAAGCCCGGCGCAGCTCACAAGGCCTTCCCTGGGCCCCCCAAAAAAGACCCCAAAGAGGAGAAGAGAGGCACCAAGAAAGGAGGGGTGGTCCCTGGCAAGGCCAACAAGCAGGCCTCCATCATGGGCTTCTTCCAGAAGAAATGAGCTCCCAATTCTCCCGAGTGGAGCCTCTTCACCGGGACGGGATTTGCCACGTAGTTGAGCTCTCGGGATCCGGACGGTGGGACTTGGGAAGTGTCTGATCCTGAAATCAGGCAGACACCAGGTGCTGGAAGGCTGGCACGGGGCAGCCAGGTGCTTAGAAGCTTCCCATCAAAGACAGTACACCCTCC
Organism: Hydrophis major; assembly: GCA_033807585.1. Taxonomy (NCBI): domain Eukaryota; kingdom Metazoa; phylum Chordata; class Lepidosauria; order Squamata; family Elapidae; genus Hydrophis; species Hydrophis major. The sequence goes on from CM066332.1 coordinate 458,941, forward strand.
TTGATCTTCTCAAAGGAGAGCTTTTGGGGCAGGTCCTCCACAGGTATAGATAATCCACACCTTTGGCTCGGATCGGTGCTCAGAAATCGATTGGCCATCCTTCCTTCTCTGTGATGGGATTTTGCAATGCCTTCCTGGGAATGGGGAGGGGCTTATCTTCTCTCTTGGGGGAGGGGGGTTGATCTTTGGGGGCCCTGATTGACAAGAGGTCCAGAGGGGAAGCCTGAGGAAGCCAGCACAGGTGCCTCCCAAGGAGACCTAGGTGAGGCTTTCATGGCTCCATGGAGCTCCCTTTCAGGAAGACCTCCTGATCCCGCAAGGACTTGCTTCCAAGAAGAGCCCCGAGAGAGCTCAAGTTCCGCTGGGACTTACAGCTGGAAAACATCTGGCCCGCCCTCTCCAAGGATCTCCACCGACTGGCCTGGTAAGGCCCCTCCGTTCTCCAGGAACAATTGCCAAGTCGTTGAGGGACACTTTGGCCTTCTAAGAAAGCCCAACTATTGACTTCTGCTTCCTTCAACGGAACCCTCCGGATTCCTTAAGATCTTGCAGCCAGCTTTGGGTCCAGGAAAGCTGTGATCCGGCCTCCGAAAATCGGCCCAGGCTTGCTCTCTCGAAGCCCCTGCTCGAATTGGTCGTTGCAAATCCCCCCTAAGGAGAAACCACATCCAGACTGGCCAGGAGCATCGCTGGGAGGTGGAGGTGCTATTCCGTCTTCCACCCATCCGTTGAAATAGCTACGAGTTACCTTCCCAGCATGGTTACACAAAGCGGTGGCCCTTGTTTTCCCGCCTCTGAAGAATATGGCTTTGGCTTGGACCCTCTACTGGGTGGGTGGGATATACAGCAACCCCTCCATAAACTGGGATTGAAGGGCTGTTTTGGAAAAATTGGCGGTCTTTTGCTGTTTTGGGGGACAGGGTCTGCTTAAGAACGAGGCCGTTGATCCCGAAGGAACAAGAACGAAGACGCTTCTGGGGCCCAACTCCAAAGAAATTAAACTTTTAAAAGCTCTACAGAAGCCTCCATGGATCGGTACAACATCCGGGCCCACTCTGGACCTTGTCAGCTCTTGGTGACCCCCCCCAAAACGTGACAACTGCCTCTTGGGAGTATCATTTTGCCTCTCTCTGGTGGGTCTCCTTGTTTCCGCTTCTCCAGCAGTTTTCCTTATAAGGGAGCAGTGTCATTTCCCCAGGTTTTAACTGTGGGATTATCTCAACGGGGAGAGGACAAGGAGCAGGAATTCAGATCAGGTGTTCCCAGGCTACGACACCAAGCAAGTATTGTGCACAGATTAACCCAGTTCAGTACCAACAGTCGTCACGGTGTTTTTGCACTCATTTAAGGCAGGGGTCCCCAAACTTGGCCACTTTTAAGACTCCCAGAATTGAAGTCCACAAGTCTTAAAGTGGCCAAGTTTGGAGACCTCTGTAATTAAGGCTTCAAGTTTGGGCTGCAGGCATCCAGATGGCCTCTGAGTAACAAGGCACGTTCATGCATTTCCTCTCCCAAATTGCGGTTCTATTTGGATTTTTGCAACCAAATCACGGTAGCTCAAGTAATAGGCCAAATAAGCTTTCTCTTTAAAATTCCCGATGGCGTCTTAGAATGAATCGCATCATTTGTTCCGCTGGAAGGCCGAAAGGAGGAAAGCTTTGGCCTTTCCCACTAAAATGTCTTTTCAGGTTTCAAGCCTGAAAAAAGGCTGGACTCTTCCAGCTTTGCTTCTAACAAAAACGAACAATAAAAATCTATCCCCAAAGCATTCAGATGCAAGAAATGTTCTATTTGTCCCGATTTGATCAGCTTCTGGGTCTGTTTCCCTCCCCAACCTTGGCAGGTTTGAAGAGGGGTGGCCTTCCTCTCCCAGAATCCCCCAATTCAAGCAGAGCTGGGCTAAGGAATTGTGGCAGTTGAAGGTCCACACCCCCCCCTCTTCAAACCTGCCACGGTTTGGGGGGAACACTGCAGTCCTAGTGGCTCATTGTACAATGAATGCACCAGGGCAATAATAATAATAATAATAATAATAGATATTTTTGGGGAGGGTGTTTGTCAACTTCCTATCAAGAACTGGTCTGTAGAATTACCTCCAGTTTTGTAGGTCAAACAGCAGGGCAGGGAGTGAGTCCTGGCTTGGTTTGGGAGGGAATTAAGGGCTGGATAAGGAGTTAAGAGGCCTCTGTTTTCGGAGGTAAACAAAACTTGGGTTTTCCTGAGTTTCCCCTCTTTTTATGTCTTTTCTTAAAACATCCCCCCCCCCCAGGTTTTTTTTTCCCTGAGAAATTTATACTGGAAAAGCCAAGTTGAATAAAGGACGTGGTCTTGTATGCGACTTTTTTCCGCCTTCTTCCCCCTTTGGGGTGGGAGGGGGGTTGTTTGGTTTGGGATTTGTGGGCCTGTCCTGCTGTTTTGTTTGGTCAACGTCCTTCCCGGAAACTTTGAAAGTTTCCCACGCAAGGGAATATACTTCAAAAGCGAGCCCGTCCATAGGCGCCTTCGTTCACTTCTTTTTTAAAAATAAAAAATAAAAAAAATATCCTATTTTAAAATTCAGAATAACTGAATCGGAAGGGACCCTGGAGATCATCTAGCTTAATCGTGGCTAGCCTTTTGGGGCTTCTGTGCCAAAATTTGTGCATGCATTTATGTGCGCACCAGCATCCAGAAGGCAATGTGCGGACGTCCCCTGCACATGCGTGCACGATCTCCCTTCCCCCCCCCCCGCCCATACACCTGTACTGCACCTCCCGGCTGATTTTCGGCCCGTTTGTGGCCTTCTTCGGCCTGCCAGAGGCTTGAGGGAAGTCTCTGCAGCCTTTGCGGGCTAAAAAATAGGCCTCGTTTTGTCACTTCCTGTATTTCCGGAAATACCAGAAGTGATGAAACAGACCTCTTTTTCGGCCTGCAAAGGCTGCAGAAGCTTCCCTTGAGCCTCTGAGAGGCTGAAAAAGGGCCTCAAACGGGCTGAAAACCAGCGGGGAGGTGCGCACATGCACCATGAGGTAAGTTTGCCTAGGGCTCGCGTGCCGGCACAAATGGCTCTGTGTGCCATGTTTCACCATCACAGTTCTAGCCCAAGACATTGGAACACCGCTCTCGTGCCACCTCGTAGTCCTGGTTTTTGTTAAACTAGCTATGCCCAGTTCCTGCAACCGTTCTTCAGATAAAAGATAATCAGAGTTGGAAGGGACCTTGTAGGTCATCTAATCCAACCCCCCGCCCAAGCGGGAGACCCTACATCATTTCTGACAAATGGCAGTCCATTCGTATGTTTGCACCTCCAGTCCCCTCATCCTCTAAGTTGCTCTTCTCTGCACTCTTAAATACAGCTGGGATTCTTTACTTATCAGGACTTACCTAGAAATGTCAGATCGTCACATCATAGATACAATCAAAAACTTTTGAGTTCAACTCTGACTTGCATGGTCCCCTCCATTTACAGGTAGTCCTCATTTTGACCACACTTGGGATCAGGAAATTAATTGTTAAGTCACTGAGTGAGGCATTACACAACTATATTGTTAAGTAATTATGTGAGATAACGCACATTACAGGGGTCTTCAAACTTGAGCAGCTTTGAGTCTTGTGGACTTCAACTACCAGAATTCCTCCTCCAGTCATGTTAGCTCAGGAATTCTGGGAGTTGAAGTCCACAAGGCTGAAACTTGCCAAGCTTGGAGACCCTTGTCACACAACTACAAATGGACGATCATTTTTGCAATGGTCATGAAGGGAACCGCTGGTCCTTAATCAAGACTTCATGATGGCACCTAGCTTCACTAGCTTAGCCACTTGGTTTTTGGGGGAAGGGCTACCACATCTGGACTGCAAACCATCTGGACAGAATGGCTTGTGCACCTCAGGCCTATGAGCCCACACATTGTATGCAGGGTGTGTGTGTATTTATGAGGAAGATGTATATTGTATGGCACATTCACATCACATTTAATGCATGAGATAAAAATATACAATTCAAAATATTAAAAAAGCATGTCTAGATTTACAGAAGTAACATTTCATTTCTCACTGCCAGCAGTCTCCATTGTAGGTTCTGTTTTGGAACTGACAATTGATGCTGGGTGTCTTGGGATGTGTGTGTGAGAGGTAATTATATAGATGTGTGGCAGATGCGTGTTATAGAGGCGTGACGCTATGCACACGTGCTACAGACACGCGTCCATGCGGCCTTCGGGGACACTAGGCTCCACCCTTTCGGCAAGGCGGGGGGGGGAGTGGGGGTGAAAACGTATGTTACGCGCAAGAAGCCCGGCGCTCATGAATATTCAGAAATGGGTGCGGCCACCCGCCCGACTCGGGGGCGCGCTCTGCCCGGGCCGCTCATGAATATGGAGCAGGAGGAGTGGCTGGCTCCGCCCCCCCCCCTCCCGCTCTCCTCCCGCCGGGAGAAGATGGCGGCGGCAGCGCTCGGGCCAGGCGGGCGGGCGGCGGGCTCGTCGGTTCTGCCGCTACGACGAGGCCGGGGCCGGCGGCGTCGGGACGAGGCCGTCCCCGCGGACGACGACGGAGCCCCGGAGACCCCGACGCGGCGCTTGGGCCAACGGGAGGCCCCCGGCGGAGAGCCGGGCCCTGCGCGAGGTGCGTGGCCGACGTAACGTGTGAACGGACGCGCGTCGACGTGGCGGTGGGGGGGTAAAGAAAAAAAAATGAGCGGGAAGCGCGCCCATTGGCTGCCTTGGAAGCGGGGGCGTTGCCGCGGGGCTCGTGTGAAGGGAGCCCCACAGCCCCACCCCTTCCCGGCCTTCCCATCATCCGTGTCCATCCTGCGATTGGAAGCGGGGAGAGGCTGACTGGGTGGCATCCGCGTGCCCGTCGGAGGGGTCGTGGGGATGCCACTGGCACTGGCGGTGGTTGTGTGAATGCGCGCTTTGCTGGCCCTGAAAGGCGTTCACGTGACAAGAGGCAGAGATCTGCCAATGTTGGATGGATGGGAGTTTACAAGCAGACCGAGATTTGGGGTTGGCTTGTTGGGTGCCCAGAGCCGTAGCTATTCTCCTACCGTGGCTGCTTGGAGATGGGTGGACTTCAACTCCCAGAACCCCCCCCAGCTGGCAGAGCTGATCCAAAGACGGCTGAGGAATTCTGGGAGTTGAAGTCCACCCATCTCCAAGGGGAGGGGGAGAAGCACAGGTAGTCCTCGACTTACGACCACAACGAGGGCCCCCCCCCATTTCTGTCACTAAGTTGAGTTTTGCCCCCTTTTTCCGACCCTTCTTTTCCTGAGCGGTTTAACTGAATCCCTGCAGTTGATAAATTAGGAACACGGTCGCTAAGCAAATCTGGCTTCCCCACTGACTTACTTGCAACCGTCATAAATACGAGTCAGTTGCCGAGCATCTGAATTTCGATCATGTGACTGGAGATTCCCTAGTGGTCGTTAAGTGTGAAAATCGGTCATAAATCCCTTTGTCCAGTGCCGTCACTTCAAATGGTCACTAAATGAACTGTTATAAGTCGAGGACTACCTGTACTGATACAGAAGCAGTATTTAAGTAATGCTGGCTGGAGGATTCTGGGAGTTGAAGTCCAGAAGTGGCCTTATTAGAGCAGGGGTCCCCAAACTTGGCCACTTTGTGGACTTCAGCTCCCAGAATTCCCCAGCCAGCTAGGATTGAGAAACAGGAAGCAATTTCTGGCTGGAGAATTCTGGGAGTTGAAGTCCACAAGTCTTAAAGTGGCCAAGGTTGGAGACCTCTGGGTTAGAGTGAACATGAGAAGAAGGGCATGTGTGTTTTTGGCTCCTCTAACAACGCTGAGATCATCTCGGTGGGACCCTTACGATGGGAAGGCCCACTTCCCCCACCTCCAGAGAGAAACAGGAAGCAGATATGGCTGGGGGATTCTGGGAGTTGAAGGCCACAAAGCTTAACAATTGCAGAAACACTGGCTTAGAGAGCAGAAGTGCGAAGTGTGGTGGCTTTTGGTTGTTGTAAGGCAGGGGTCTCCAAACTTGGCGACTTTAAGACATGTGGACTTCAACTCCCAGAATCCCCCAGCCATAATTGCTTCTTGTTTCTCGATCCTAGCTGGCTGGGGGATCCTAGCAAGTTTGGGGGATTCTGGGAATTGAAGTCCACTCGTCTTAAAGTCGCCAAGTTTGGAGACAACAGCGTTGAGATCATCGCGGTGGGACCTTTGCCAGCCCCTCCCCAGATCCAGAAAGAGAAACAGGAAGCCATTATGGATCTTGGTCGCACCAGAAATGTCTTTTCCAGATCCGTTTGGGTCTGGAGAGCAAGGAGATCCCTGGCCTGGAATGAAGGGAACAGGAGGAACCACCATTTTTCTAACGTTACTATTAGTAGCAGCCGATTCTCCTCCGCCTTTCTTGAAAGGACTTCCTTGGTCCTTCCACCATCAGAGTCTTCTGCACACCAGTGTGTGCATTCACAAGTGGGCAGTATGTGGAGCAGTCTAGGTCATAGGACAAGGCATGAGGCTGGCTGATTTGCACACGTGTTTGTGCTGAGAGTCACATGCCGCCTGGTTTGTGTTTTGGGAGATGTTGTTTTGTGTATTTGTATCTTGTCTTGATTACTAATAGAAATAAAGGTGTTAAACTTATCCAACACCCCTTCCTCTTACTACTTTAGCCACAACAACAACCCTGTGAGGTGGGTTGGAAAAAAGTCATACAGCCAGCTTTTGAACCTAAGGTAGCACTAGAACTCCCAGGCTCCAAGTGATCGGCCTCAAATCGCCCAGCAAGCTTTCCTGCCTAAGGCGGGACTAGAACTCCCTGTCTCCTGGTGATTGGCCCAAAGTCACCCAATTGGCTTTCATGCCGAAGGCGGGACTAGAACTCACCGTCTCCTGGTGATTGGCCCAAAGTCACCCAGCTGGCTTTCATGCCTAAGGCGGGACTAGAACTCACCGTCTCCTGGTGATTGGCCCAAAGTCACCCAGCTGGCTTTCATGCCTAAGGCGGGACTAGAACTCACCGTCTCCTGGTGATTGGCCCAAAGTCACCCAGCAGACTTACCTGCCTAAGGCGGGACTAGAACTCCCAGCCTCCCATTTTCTAACCTGGTGCCTTAATTCCCCGACCAAAGTAGCTCTTGCTATTAATACTCACAATGAAGGCTCCACTCACAAGCTAAGGCCGTCCCATTCCTTTCCAGCCTTGTGTTCCGATCCCGGATGCTTGTTGTTTTTGTGTAATTTTGAAGCTTTCGCAGGTTGATTTTTATTTTTTTATATTTTTAATCTCGGTTACTTGGTTATCAGGATCTTCTGGGCTGTAGCAAGTAAATAAATAAATAAATAAAATCTTGCTGTCCAGAAAGCAGCAGGGAAGCCAGGATGACTCACAGGGGAGGTTTTGCAACCTGCAAAATAAATTTGCTGTAGAGGTTTTAATCTAACCTTGGTTTGAAACAAGCTAAAAAGAAGAGAGAGAGAGAGAGAGAGAGAGAGGGCAGGGCAGGGCAGGGCACTTAGGCAGTGCCAGCAAGAGTACGTGTGTGTGTGTGTGTGTGTGTTTCTTGGCATGGTTGGAGTCTGCCTGGGTCGAGATTTCCAACATGCAGGAATGGGGAAAATTTCTCCCTCTGGGTGTCTTTTTAAAAATAACTCCTAAGCATGAGTCACCTCGGAGGAGCTGGGTGGACAACTTCTGCCATCAAAACAGGACGGCAGAAGGGGAAAAAAAAAATAATTGGTCTTTCCAGATATGTGGGCATGGCCCTAAGTAACCGCACAACCAATGTCCCAGACTAAGATGACAACAGATTCAACGATCCATCCGAAGAGATCTAAAAGATGCAAAAAAAAACCCCAACAACAACAAACCCCACCCCAACCACAACACACATTCTGATGTCATGGTTTAGGGTCTATAAGTGCAGCTAAGCGTGTTCAAAAGAAGAAAAATGGCTTGGAAATTGATGAGGGAGGGACTCGGCGGGCTTCCCCCCCCCCAACTGGGAGTTAGAGAGCATTTCCACCCCACCCTGCTGGTGAAATAAGGACGGATGAATCTCAGTATCTATAGGAGAGAATCCGGGTAGATCAGGGTGGAAAACTGGCTCCTGGGTGCTCTGTGAGCTGGGTGGTTTTCTTGCAGATGTTTCGTGACCCAACTAGGTATCATCGTCAGTGCTAGAAGGGAATGGAGGAGTGGAGGAGGAGGAGGAGGAGGACTGTGGGGTCCCTTGGTGCTCTTTGAGCTTGGTACTTTTCTTGCAGACGTTTCGTGACCCAACTAGGCAACATCATCAGTGTTAGAAGGGAATGGATGAGTGGAGGAGGAGGAGGAGGACTGAGGGGTCCTTGGTGCTCTTTGAGCTTGGTACTTTTCTTGCAGACGTTTCGTGACCCAACTAGGCAACATCATCAGTGTTAGAAGGGAATGGGTGAGTGGAGAGGAGGAGGAGGAGGAGGACTGAGAGGTCCTTGGTGCTCTTTGAGCTGGGTGGTTTTCTTGCAGACGTTTCGTGACCCAACTAGGCAACATCATCAGTGTTAGAAGGGAATGGGTGAGTGGAGAGGAGGAGGAGGAGGAGGACTGTGGGGTCCCTTGGTGCTCCAAGGTAACACCATCAGTGCGCTTCAGTGTTCCTATTGGAGCAAGTGACGCTTTGAGAATTGAAGGGCTTTCGAGATGTTTTGGCTCTGATCTCCTCTGCTGGATCCCGCCAGGATTTGATGGAAACCTTGGTTTACAATAACCCTGGTTCTCTAAAGTGCGGATGGTGACCCAAAGCAGGGCAGGGGTTCCCGCTCATCAGCCGAGAACTCAGTCCGCATTCCCGACTTACACCTGTCTGTTTCGATTCCCCCCCCCCCCGCGTCCCCCTGGGGCCATGTGCCTCGTCCTCGTTTGGAACACACACGTTTTGCAACGAAATCTGAGCATGGAACATTTGTTCTTTGCTGCTGGCTCCAGAGGGCGTGCAGATGCCCAATCCTGGTGGGTGGGTGTGGGGGGGGGGGCGGTCTCCTTATAATTGTTGTTATCATTATTTCTCAAAATTAACTGTACCCAGACAACATACTGTTTATGTAGACATTGTTTTTATGAATAATAATAATTATTATTATGGTTGTTATTGTTATCATCATCATCATGCTTGGGAAGTGTTTGACTAGTGATTTGTGATACGAAACCCAGCATAGTTCTCTCGTTTGCTGCACTGTCATTTTTGTATATAATTATAATTGCTCTAGGACACAAGTCAGATAATCAGTGGGAGTCCCTTTATTAGCTCCAACTTTGACCCCCAATGTCCTGGTTACCTTCTGGGCTAGAGAAAAACTCTCTCAGGAAACAGCCTTTGGCTGCAAGAGATTCAAGTCCAAAACATGATCAACCAAAACTGTAACTTAAAGTCCAAACAAGACAAGATGAGGTCATTAGTCCGGCAAGGCAGGAGCAAGAATTCCAGATGCGACAGAATGGCAGTAATTCAACACAGTTGGGAGGATGCCAGGAACGCAGATTAGCAAAGTCAACACAAGATAAACTCACGTTTGCTCCCAGCAACTGCCGCACTCAACTTGCATCTCTTTTAAACTCTCCTTCTCAGGTGTGGCTAATGAAGGGGATCAGGGCCCTTTCCTCCCCCGTAAGCCATGTAACCCACGTTGCTCCCTTCTCCGTTTTTCCCTGCATGCCCTAGGATGAAGAGGGGGTGGGCCTGGGTCTTCCTCTGAATTCCCTCTCCCTTGTTCTACCTCTGCTCTGCTCTGCCCAGCCGGACTTTGCCTTTTCCCGGTTCCCTCCACAGCCAACGGAGCCATACTCCTCCTCCCTGTCAGTTGTTTGTCTTCCTCCTCGGATTCAGACTCCGACGGGGGGGGGATAACACAGGCATCTGCCACATGACACCCCGGACTTAACACTTGTCAATAAGAAAGACCAAAAAGTCTGGATAGTGGACGTGGACGTGCCTGGAGACAGCAGAAGAGAAGAGAAAGAACTGGAGAAGATCACAAAATACACAAAAATCTACAAATAGAAACGGAAGGACTGTGGCAGAGATAAGCAAGGGTAGTAGTAGCCATAGTCATAGGCGCCTTGGCTGCAGTCCCAAAACAACTGGAGCACCACTTGAACGCCATCAGTGGCATTGACACATTTTCCCTCAGTCAATTGCAGAAGGCAGCTTTGCTTGGAACAGCTTCCATCCTGCGGCAATATCTGTAACACCATCAAAGATCCAGATTTGCCTATCCCAGGTCCTTGGGAAGGGCTCGATAGGTAGACAAAAATGCCAGACCCAATCTAAACACCTGGCTGACTGTGCAAATAATAATAATAATAATAATAATAATAATAATAATAATAATAATAATAATAATAATAATAATAATATTTTGGGGATGACATTGTGCTCTGTTTCTTTGCAAGAATCCTCCACGTCTTCCCCCTTCAAATTTGACCTGGCCTTGGTCCAGAGGAGCGAGTGCAAATTCCAATATCTTAGTATTCCTATGTATCCCAGGGTTTTCCCCAAAGAGGAGGGGGGTCAACTTATTTTCCAAAGCCTCTGAAGAAGGCAGGACAAGAAGCAACGGGTGGAAACTCATGCAGAAGAGAAGCAAACCTGGAACTAGGGAGGAATTTACTGACAATGAGAACAATGAACCAGCGGAACTGCTTGCCACTTGAAGTTGTGGGTGTTCCATCACGGAGGGTTTTAAGAAGAGACTGGAGAGCCCTTTGTCCGAAAGGATACAGGGGTTTCCTGCTTCAGCAGGAAGGGGCTGGACTAGAAGACCTCTTGAGGAATTTTGGGGAGTGAAAAAGGGGTTGTAAAATCTGACCAACAGTCGTGTCACGGCTCACCAAATGACCACATCGCTTAAACAGGCAGGTTTCTGCTCTCCACTGTGGTTGTAAGTCAAGGACTGCCTCGTTGTAGGGCGGGTTGTCTTTTGGCAGCAGGTGTGAATGGAGTGGAAATGCTCAACATTTGTCCTCTTTTTTCACCCCCTTTTTTTTTTAAAAAAAATAGATTTTATCTTCAGAACGCCCATCACTTTGGCCAAACACGGAGAAATTCACGAGGAACATAAAAGCCACTTGCGAAAGGTACGTTCGGCCAGGTGCATTTTATTTAATCGGTATACTTTAGCGGTAACCCTTGACTTACAGCCATTGGCTTAGTGGCCGCTCAAAGCTACAACGGCACTGAAAGACTGAGACGTGAGAAGAGGTTTCCCCATTTAGGTCAACTCATAAAATATTTATCTGGTCTTTTTAGAGTTGTCAACAGGAAGGGAGGAAGGGGGGAAGGGGTTTGAAAGAGCAGTGCAGCAGCTTGGAAACGGAAACTGCATTCCATAAATGTTTTTCAAAGATAGTAACTAGGTGATCAAAGTTTCTGCCCTGCAAAATTCTAACTGGAGAGCCTGATGGATGATTCTGGGCTGTGGAGGTGTCCCATTGGAGGATATGAATTACGATACACCCAGAGGGGTAGAGGGAAAACCTGGGTCAAGAGTGACAGTGAATGAGGCGTCTCAGAGTCAGCTACACCCAGGCAGAGCCAGACGGATTAACTCCCAATAAATCCTTTTGAAGTTTGGCTCGAGACTCAGGATTTCGATGGGGTTACAGCTTACACACGATCTACACACATTCTCATCCGAAGGAACTTGCTGCTGCTGCTGTTGTTCCTTTCTTTCACAAAACCAACCTTGCTTCCTAGCTGAGACATGACAAATGGCAAGAAGAGAAGATGCCGGAGGATTTGATTCACAAGCTGATGGCGGGGGACGACGCTGAAGTGGACAGGAAGAGGACGGATGACCAGAAGAAAGAAGAATCCCTGGTGGCCAGAGTGAGCCACGAATGTGTAAGTGTTGCAGCCTGTTGGCCAGCCGAATCATTGGAGGAGGAGGAGGAGGAGGAGGAGGCGTGGGAGTCGGGGTCAGCATCAGGGCAACCTGGGAGCTCCAAGGGGAAAGAGGGAATGGAGCTTGGAGAAAGAGAGAGAGATGGAGGCAGAGCCTGGGTCGTCTGTCAGCCCTTAGATGGAGAGTCAACAGCCCCCCCAGGTCTGGAGGGGGTTGATATGGAAGAGGAGGAACAGCCAGGTCCAGTGCCTGATGCACAGAAGGCAGAGGAGAGGAGAGCAGTGGAAATCTATGGGCTGGTCCTCAGTACGGGAGCTCCGAGGGGAAAGAGGGAATGGAGCTGGCAGAGAGAGAGAGCCATCCGTCAGCCCTCAGATGGAGAGTCAACAGCCCCCAGGTCTGGAGGTGGCTGATGCGGAAGAGGAGGAACAGCCAGGTCCAGTGCCTGATGCACAGAAGGCTGATGAGAAATCTATCTATGGGCCAGTTCTAGGGATAGGAGCTCCGAGGGGAATAAAACGAGAGAGGGAGAGGGAGAGAGAGAGGAAGCCTGGGCCACCCATCAATCCTAAGATGAGAGTCAACAGCCTTCAGGTCTGGAGGTGCCTGACGCAGAAGGCAAAGGAGAGGAGAGCAGTGGAAATCTATGAGCTGGTCTTCAGGACAGGAGCTCCGAGGAGGAATGGAACTGGCAGAGAGAGGGGGAGAGGGGGAGAGGGAGAGAGAGAGGCAGAACCTGGGCCATCCGTCAGCCCTCAGATGGAGAGTCAACAGCCTTCAGGTGTGGAGGTGGCTGATGCGGAAGAGGAGGAATAGATGGGTCCAGACACAGAAGGCAAAGGAGAGGAGAGCAGTGGAAATCTATGAGCTGGTCTTCAGGATGGGAGCTCCAAGGAGGAATGGAACTGGGGGAGAGAGAGAGGGAGAGAGGGGCAGAACCTGGGCCATCCATCAGCCCTCAAATGGAGAGTCAACAGCCCCCAAGTCTGGAGGTGGCTGATGCGGAAGAGGAGGAACAGTTGGGTCCAGTATCAAATGACACTGGAAACATGGAAGGCTGATTGGAAAGATGGTTTAATGGTGAGGCAGAACCACATGCGATTCTGGGCAGCTGACCCCATGGAGTTGAGAGTGGGTGGCTTTTATACCTCCTCTTGGGCTTCCTGTTCCTGTACAAGAACATGTCTTCTATTGGCTGTTGTCAGACTCCCGTGAGGCCAGGTAGGGGTCATGTTTGTCTGAGCTCAGTTTGGTTAAAGTTTGCCAGGTGATGCAATGTCCTTAGGAGATGGTGCTCTGCTGCTAGATAATCCTATTATATCCTGGAGAGTCATGTCTTAATCCCATCTTCCTGGAGCTGGAGGTCTTTAGTCTGGTAGATAGACTGGCTCAGTCCTGCTCCATGGGCACCAAATATCTGCGGGGGGGGGCCAGGGAGCTGTTTCCTGCCTTTTAAAACACGTTTCTTCTTTTACCATCCAGAGAAATAAAATAGCCTGCCTTCTTAACATTCCCTAAAATATTTCCTTCTTCTGGGAGGGGAATGGCTTCCACAGCACTCTTGTGGGGTGCTGTGCTTGCCATACGTACATCCTGATTTTTCTTCGCTTACCACCAGTTTCCCGAGTGCCTGTCGGATTCCGAAAACGAGGAACCCTTCCAGTGCCGGCCCGTCTATCGGTCGGCTTTTGTTTCCAAGGGCAGCGCCTACTCGGTCGCCTTGCTGGCTGGGTGAGTTTCTCCCCCCCCTCCGGCGGTTCCGGTTTAGCGATAAGAGATGATCGAAAAACTCGCTTTGACACTAAGGAGGGCGGCCTATAAATTTAATAAATAAATATATTTTTTAAAAGATGCTTTTCAGAAAAACGACTGACTAAACCAGGAGTCTCCAAACTTGGCAATTCCCAACTCCAACAGAATTGGGAGTTGAAGTCCACAAATCTTTATTTTACACACACACACACATACACATACATATATTTATTGAACATTTTTCAGCAGTTTAACATATATGTACATTTTTTACAACGCTACAGTATCACAGATACTCATATATACATCGTAATTGCATTACTAATCTTTGCTTTTATTACCAAGTGTCCCAGACCAGATAGAATTCCGATTCACCTCTACCTTTTAATTCCAGTGTAAGCCTGTCCATCTCCGCACAGTCTAAGATCTTTTTTTATCGCTATCCCTTCAGAGGGTATACTGTCATGTTTCCAGGTTTGTGCATATACAATTCTGGCCGCAGTAATTTTATGCAAAATAATACATTTTTTATCTTTTTTGCTGTAATCTCCTCTTATTATCCCTAGCAAGAAATGTTCAGGTCTAAATTCAATTTGTTGGCTTGTTATTTCCTCTTAGCCATTTTTAAAATTCTAATCCAATATCGCTTGGCTTCCGGGCAAGTCCACCATATGTGAAAAAAGGTACCTGGATTGTTTTTGATATTTCCAACATTCTGGTCTTCTGGTTGGGAACATCTTTGCAAACTGACCCAGGCTTCGTAAACCGTAATGATGCACAAACTTATTTTTTAAAACAAAACCCATTTTATTGCAATGCTCGGAATGGTTTTCATTCCCAGCCAGAATTAATCTCAAACAGTCCCCCGAGATAAGCACCCACCTTTCAGTTCTGTGAAGTGCTGCCAAAAACAGAAGTATCAAATGAACTAGAAAAGAAAGCAACCGAAGTACAAAGAGCTTCAACGATGACTCTGAACCGATCGAGTGACTTTGCTTCCTGCAAAGGTTTCATCATCTTGGCCTGACTTTTATCCCTTATGGGAGGGGCAGTCACCTCCCAGCCTTACTCCCGAGTCGCCCCTTTTGTCTAAGCTGCTCTCGCCTTCTAGCAGCTCTGTGCATACGGGTACTGGGAACAGGCTCCCGCTGTTCCTCTGCCTTGCTGCTGCCAGACACCAGAGGCAGCACCCCACTCCCAGATGGTCCTGGCCCCATCTCTGCACTGGATGCAGGACCCTCATCCGAGTCCCCGCCAGACTCCCGGACTGGTCCCCGTTTTTCCCCACTGTCCGATTCCGCTGCCGGCTGCACCAGCTGCCGGCAAACCACAACAGCCGGGAGTAAATGCCAACAGTCAAACATTTTATACGCTGCCAACATTGTTAATTTGTAATTCCCTCCCAGCCACATTTCCCCCCCAATATTCTAATTCGATCCTATACCCAAAGTTCTTTCCCCAGGCTGTCACCGTTTCTGTAACGGTTTCTTCTTCCATTTTAAAATTCCAAAGGAAACTGTATATTTTGGTTATCATCTTCTCCATCCTGAAGTCCACAGGGCTTAAAAGTTGCCAAGGTTGGAGACCCCTGGACTAAACTACAGAGGCAGGTGTTGACTTACGATCGCAACCGAGCCCCAGATTTCCATGGCTAAGCCAGGACAGGTGTGAAGTGAATTTTGCCCCGTTTTTGGTTTTTTTTACGAACATTCTGGACCACATTTATTCAGTGAATCCCTGCAGTTGTTAAGTGAGTCACATGGCCGTGAAGTGAATCCGGCATCCCTGTGGATTCTGCCGGTCCGAAGGTCGCAAAAAAGGATTAGGTGACCCCAGGATGCTGGGACCATCATAAATACAAGTCGGTTGCGGAGCGTCTGAATTTTGATCGTGTGACCACGGGGAATGCTGCAACGATGTGTGGAAAACGACCATAAGTCAACTTTTTCCCGTGCTCTTCTAACTTTGGAGTGGTCACTGTGATGACCCGGAGGGTGACCCAAAAATAACAAAGTCACAAAAGTAGAATAAATACCCTTTAAATACCCTCCAATTTGGCCCCCCAATGGAAATCTAACTGTTCCAAAAACAATCTACAAATGGAGGAAATGCAGTCTGAACCCAAAGTAAAGATAATTAGAAATAAAAAAACCCAACACAAACCTCACTGAAGTAATTAACACAGCCGGCCAGGATGATAAATTGCAGACTTCCACCACAGAAACCACAGTTGGGAGGACGCCAAACCCCAGATAAGCCTCGACAAAGATAATGCATGCTTTGCTTCCAGCAACTTTGCCATGCTGTGCTGTTTGCCCTTTTAAACAGTCTTCCCGGCTGCAACTAATGAAGGGGATCGGGGCCCCTTCCTCTCCCCGTAAGCCACATTGCTCCCTTCTCTGTTCCTCCCTGTGTACCCTAGGATGAAGAGAGGGGGGTGGGCCTAGGTCTTCCTCTAAATGCCCAGCCGAACTGTGCCCTTCCTCCGTTTCTTCCACAGCCACTGGAGCCACCCTCCCTGTCAGCTGTTTGACTTGCCCCTCAGAGTCAAGACTCCAACAAGGGCATGACAAGTCACTAAATGAATTGTTGTAAGTCGAGGGCTGCCTGTACCTGAAAGGACAGGCTGGTGCTTTAATAATAGCGATAAGGAATGATGTTTGCAGGCTTCAATCAAGTAGTTAAGTTTATTTTTTTTTCCCCTCCTTTTTTTTTGTTTTTGTTTTTGCAAAATCTCCACAGAAATTTCAGCTCCAAAGTCGAAAGGAGTCAAAGTTGCAACGATACTCTGGGGAATCGATCGAAGAGCAGGCAGAGATCAGCTCCTGTTAGGACAAAGGTATCGGATTCTTGGTGACCCCTGGGGGGAAAAAAAAAGTCTCGACTTTTCCTCTTAAGAAAAGGATCGGAGAGGAGATTAGCCATGTACCTGTAAGCCCTCAACATATGACCCTCATGAAGCATGTCCGTCACTGTTGTATGTCATCAGGCTTGTAAAATGGCTTCGTCCTATGTGACTGATCCGATTTGAGGACCTCTTTTTGTAGTGGTGGAGAAGTCATTAATCGAACCGACCATTCGCTATTGGTTTGGTTTTACCGAAAACGGGGAGTAAATTTTTTGCCCCCAAACGGGAACGATGTAAAATGCAGTCACATGACCGTGGGACGCGATAAATCAATTGTTAAATTGAATATTAAATTTTCTGGGAAAGGCAATATGAATCTACACTGCGGTTCCCCTTTCTCTCTCGCCTCCGTTGTTCTGAATTTATGTGCCATTTTGTCTCCCAAAGGTGCTTTTCCCCCCCCCCCAAGAAACGACTGAACTTCCTTGTTTTTTTCTTTGAAGACATTTCACTTCTCCTCCAAGAAGCTTCTTCAGCTCTGACCAGATGGTGGGGAATGGAGGGATTCATACTGGTCATTTGCATCCTTTTAAGAGGGTCGCTGAGGCCACTTGGAGGTTTACCTGTGTCCTCAGGATCACCTGAGTGGTGCAAATGGGTGTGGAGCCAACAGTAAAGGGACACAGGGCAGAAAACATCCTGCAGCCAAGAAAGCTCCACGCCCATTTGCAATACTCAGGGAACCCACCGACAAAGCTCCAAGTGGCCTCAATGACCCTCTTAACAGGATGCAAATGACCAGCTGTCTGCAAGGAATATCAATCCTTCTATTCCTCACCATCCAGTCAGAGCTGAGGAAGCTTCTTGGAGGAGAAGTGAAACAATGTCAAAGAAAAAAACAAGAAAGACCAGTCACCTCTTGGAAAAAATCACTTTTGGGCCAACTGTGACCTGGATGACCCCGAACCTCCACAGACTTCCATTTTTTGGGCGCCATCCCTGACCGATAATGTCTTCTCTTGCAGGCCAACCCCTCCACTGGTGCCTCTGTTTCCCTCGTGGGCGTCCTTTCCTCCACCCAAAACAACCGCTGCCTCTCTGCTCCGGACCTGACAGCCGAGAAGCGCCTGGCCTCCCACCAGGCGCCGGCTTCGTTCCCCGTCCTGCCCAGGCAGGAACGCTCGATCAGCCCCGAGAGCAACGACAGCATCTCCGAGGAACTGAATCATTTCAAGCCCATCGTCTGTTCGCCCTGCACGCCTCCCAAGCAGCTGCCGGATGGGCGTGTGCTGAGCCCCCTCATCATCAAGTCCACCCCCAGGAACCTGACCAGGAGCCTGCAGAAGCCCACCACCTACGAAGCCAGCCCTCGGATCCTGAAGAAGTGGGAGCAGATCCTCCAGGAACGTCAGGTCAAAAAGACGCTCTCCAAGGCTACCTTGACCAACTCGGTTCCCGAGCTGGGCGAAGATTTCCCGGCCCCGAACCTCAACATCCCCATCAACTGTCCTCTGAACATTTCCAGCGATATCTCCTTGGCGGACCCTCTCCTTCCCCACCCTCTAGCAAAGCTGGACGGTTCTGTAAATGACCAGAGAGCCTCAGAGGTTACGGAGCTGACCCCCAGGGTCCTCCTGCTGAGACCTGCCGAGAAACCCCCCAATTCTAGGGTGTCCGAGCTCCCTGAAGTGAAATCGGCGCCCCATCCGGCTGGGTCATGCCTTCGCTTCGATGCCAAAACGATACCCCGGAAAGTTGTGCGAGTGAACGCGGCCTCGGAGAACGGCATGCTCGGGAATCCAGCTGAGCGGAAGCCGCGCAAATACTGGGACGAGAGCGGACTGCGCCGTCTCTCCAATGGCCTCCATCTTGAGAGGGGACTCAGCGAGGAGACTCCCTCTCTGCGGCGTGGACAGAAGCGGCCATGCAAAACCAAGCACCTGGACCCCTTGGTCAAGCGGCTGAGGCCGTCGGTGGGCTGTCGTAAGGGCCCTCCGGCGTCCAACCCGCTGAGACGGCAGAGGCGATGGCAGCAGGGCGGGACCGAGCAGAGACTAGAACAGGAGGAGGCTGACCGGCAACTGGCCGTGCAACTCCAGCGGCAGTTTGAGCGGGAGATCCGGATAGCGGAGAGGCCAAAGGGGCGAGCTGATCAGTATTTCTTACGGTCCAAGAACACCACCGGGACAAAGTAAATCCTTTGCAAGCTGTGTGGCTTTTTCGAGATTTTTGTTTGCCCCTGTAGACATCGCTTGTCCGTCTGGCGGAGTTCCGGGAAGTGGGAATTCACTCCCATCGGTGTGAGAGCCGGATGGAGGCCACAGTCTGGAGCCTTTGACCTGCCCCCACACTCCCCCCCCCCATCCACGCTGACTCTGGGATCATACATCTCGCTCACAGCGAAGACCCCTTCGTCTGTTCTCGTTTGGGAGTCGGATCCGGGGTGCCCATCCGGTTCTCTCTGCCTTGAGATCTGAGCAGGTTACCGTCACGGGGGTTGAACGGACAGTACAAGCGGCGTTTGTAATTTTAGGAGCAGCTCCGCGTGGCTGGAGAGACCCAGACGCAGAATGGTGGATCTGCAATAAATATATATATATTTGAATCTATCAATACAGGTAGTCCTCGACTTACCACAGTTCATTTAGTAACCGTTCAAAGTTACATCAAACCCCCCCCCCAAGAAAGTGACTTTACGACTGTTTTTCACATGTAACGACTTTTGCACCGCCCCCATGGTCACGTGATCAAAATTCAGAGGCTTCACGGCTGACTCCTATTTATGACGGTCGCAGCTTCCTGCAATCCCCCTTTTGCAAGCTCCATGGGGGAAGCCACATTCACTTTTACGAGTGTGTTGCTAACTTAACATTGGTCATGCTTCCCTTAGCTAGAAAGGTCGCAAAATGGAGCCAAACCATTCCCTTAACAACGGTCTCCCCTACCCGCATAAATTTGGGGCTCCCTTGTGGTTCGTAAGTCGAGGACTACCCGTATTTAAATCTTAATACGGTTAAATCTCAAGAGGCCTGAAAGGGGCGCTTGGCTTGGTTGGAGTCCTGGCTGACTACCAGGGGCGAGAAAGACCCTTGGGCTGCCCGGTGGGGTCTTTCTCCCCTTATTTCTCCTCCGTCCCCCCCCCCCACGCCCCCATGGCTTCCCATCCCCGCCAGCCTTTAGCATGAGAGTTGTGTTGTCGCCGTATCACAATGCACAATCCGCTTTGGGGCGGGCAGGCGGAGCCACGAAACCAAGAGCGCCCTTAAATCTGGTTTCTCACCCGGGTGTACGACGAGGCCTCCCAACAACCAGGTTAAAGCGAACGGAAGCCGCGAAGGCAGGATCCCATCTCGGTTTATTTTGTGGCGTGCCCAGATTATATTGCACACCTACCTCTTTTCGCAAGACGGTTGGGGTGGTCGGGGGTGGTTGCGTAGTCCGCCCCAATGACTTCCAGTATTTGGGGGTTCCCCCTACCTCACCCCGACAGGGCTGTGTCGGTCCTTCTTTCGGGTACCTTGAGAAGTTTTCCGGCATCGGAGGAAAAAAAAACAACCACAACCAGGTTGCGTTTTGTGGCTCGGTCCAATCCAAGGATTTTTTTTTTTTTTAAAGGGGGGTGGAGTTTTGGAGGAGTTTTGAGTGGGGGGGGGTTGTTTCTTCCAAAAAGGGGGGCGGGTGAAGGTGTTTTGTTTTTTTTCCCCCCAAGCACTTCCAAAGGGGCAACTTTGGCTGCCCAGGTGGGCATTTGAAGCTGTTGTTGAAACTATCCTGGGAAAATAAGGGGGGGAAAAAAAAATAGAAAGTTTGTTTGTTTGTTTTTCCTTCAAGGTTAAGTTAGAATCACGTGATGTCTGGAACCAGGTTGCATCTCCAAAGCCCCCTTGGCCCAGCCAGCATGAATTCTGGGAATTGTAGTCCACCCAGGCTGGTATGGGGAATTCTGGGAGTCTATTTGTACTGTCTGGGGCATGCTGGGAGTTGAAGGCCGCATCTTAAACGGGCCAAGGCTCTCTCAACTTTTGTGTGGACTTTGACACCCTGAATGCCCCATGCACCAATTCCCAGAATTCCTCAGCCAGCATGGGTGACCTTTGACTCCCTGAATTCCCCAGCCAGCATGAATTCTGGGAGTTGAAGTCCACTCAACCTGGCCAAGGTATTTGGGAATTGGAACTCCTTCATGCTGGCTGGGGGCATGCTGGGAGTTGGAGGCCGCATCTTAAACGGGCCGTGCTTCACAACTTTGTGTGGACTTCGACTTCCTGAATTCCACAGCCAGCATGAATTCTGGGAGTTGAAGTCCATGCAAGCTGTCTGGGGCATGCTGGGAGTTGAAGTCCACATGCTAAAACTGGCCAAGAATGTCCAAGCCAGCATGAATGAACAGCTCCCAGAATGCCCGAGCCAGCATGAATAGACTTCCAACTCCCAGAATTCCTCAGCCAGTTTGCTGTCTGGGGCATTCTGGGAATTGAAATCCATATTCTTTAGGCCTTGCTGTGCTGGGAAGTGCAACTTGGCCCATTTCCTAACCTCCCCGATTCAAGAGCATATTCTTAACCAGTATTAAACTACCTTTCGATGCATCTGGTTTTCGCTTGGCCTGGCCTTTGATTTGGGTTTAAATTCTTGCCCCCCCATATTCCAAAGGGTAGCTATGCATTCTGCCATTTACCGGCATGGGTGAAAAGCAGGAGGTTTTTTTTTGGAGGGGGGTGGTGGTTGCAGGGAGAAAGATTTGGGCAGGGCAGGAACAGCCACCCAAGATGGAAAACTCTGTACGAAATTTCCGTTTAGCTTTTGGGAAGATTTCTCCCGCAGGAAACGATGCCTCCAAACGTTTAGGGGGCTGGACAGGTCGTATCGGCCCCCTCTAAAAATGAGATTTTTGTACTGCATCGATCCCCCAGTGTCCTTTCTATTTATTAATAGAATTTAATTAATTCTATCCATTTGCCTCGTGGAGATGCCGTCCGTGGAAGCGAAGGAAGAAGAAAATATAAGCCTTAAAATACATTCAGAAATGAACAAATTATTATTATTATTATTATTGGGAAAGATGGTTCTAATCTCGGAGCCCTGCGAGCAGAAACTGCCAAGGAGGTGCTGAATATTTCCATTTTCACCCCTCCAGCACAATAGCCCTCCGAGGACTTGAACACAGTCCTTGACTTACAACGATTCATTTAGTGACCTTTCAGAGCCACAGGAACCCTAAAAAAAAAATGACTTACAGCCGTTTTCCCACAACGACCCCCAGCATCCCCCATGTCTCATGATCGAAATCTGGACCCTCGTCCATTGACTCGTATTTACGATGGTATCCCGGGTGGGGGGTCATGTGGTCCCCTTTTGCAGCCTTCTTCGCTTTACAAAACTTACCGATTCAATGACTCACTTAATGACGGGACCCAGGCAGGCCGTAAAATGGGACCGAGCTCCCTTTAGAAATGTCTCGCTTAGCAACAGAAGGTTGGGCTCCATTGTTGTAAGGCGAGGAGTATCTGCATGGTTCTTTTCAAAGATGCCCCGCCCCTCCGTTCCCCAAATCCAAGGGTTGTCGGTGTGTCGGCATCTATGGAAGCCGAATATTGTGCTGAGTGGCATATTCACAATAATCAAGCTGTCACTCGGTCCTCTGACTCCCTGCCTGCCTTTTTAAAATACAGATAGTCCTCAACTTACAACTGTTCATTTAGTGGCTGTCCAAAGTTACCGCACTGGAGAAGGGAAAAAAAGAGATGACCGTTTTTCACACAACCTGTTCTGACCAAGGCTTCCTGCTTAGTCCCTAAAACCCTCTCTTTATTTCAACGGCTGTGAGTTATAGTCATAATCACAGCCCATAAGGAGTCCCGAACAGTATGTGAATAGTCCCACAGGTCCTTCAGGATAAGGCTGATAAGCACCCACCTTTATCTCCCTTGAAATGCTGCCAACAATTGCCAATTAGCTGTACGAGGCCAAATGGAGCACAAAGTCAACATGGAGCTTCAGAGTTTAAACCGACCAGAACAAACAAAAGTTGCTTCCTGCAAAGGCTCCTGTCCCTTGGCTCCTCCTTTTATGTCTTATGGGAGGGACCAATCATTTCCAAGCCTTCCTTCCGAGTCACCCCTTTTGTCTTAACTGTTCTTGCCTTCTGGCAGCTCTGCGCATGCACGTACTGGGAACAGGCTCCCGCTGTCCCTCTGCCTCGCTGCTGTCAGATTCCGGAGGCTCCCGAGTCAGCACATAACTCCCAGGTGGCCCTGGCTCCAACTCTGTGTTGGACGCAGGACCCTTGTCTGAGCCCTCCCCAGACTCCAGGACTGGCCCACATTCCTTCCCACTCTCCCACTCTGCTGCCAGCTCCGCAGGCTGCCGGCAGACCACAACACAACCGTTGTTGTATTCCCCACAGTCACGTGATCAAAATTCAGAGGCTTGGCAGTCTTCTGGGGGGACGTGATTTCCCCCCCCACACACACATACTTGGCGTCCTGACATGCCAAGACAGTGGGGAAGCCCGATTCACTTAACGACCAAGTGATTCACTTATCAATTGCAGGGATTGACTTAGCAATGGCAGCCAGAAAGGTTGTAAAATGGAGCACTTCACTCCCTTAACCCAATAAGTTTCACTTGGGCACGTAAAGTTTGGACCGAGTTTCTAAGTTGAGGACTAGCGGTATTGGGACATTTCTAGGGGTATTGAGAGGAGACACGCCTCGTTTTTTTCCCTTCCCCCTGGCTGTTTATAAAATGCCACGCGCGGGTGTGACACTAGGGATCCACTATGCAAATGAGGAAACACCTTTTGGTTGTCAAGGGTGGGGTTTTCACCCACACCTGTGGTCTTTTTTCTTTTTACCTGGGATCGATGGACGGAAGGTTTCAAGAAAACGCAAAATGGCTGCATCGCTCTGCTTTCTTAATCCCATTACGACCCGCCTTGGTGTGCTTTGAAATCATTTTGGGCTTCGGTGTCGTCCCTCCTCGGCTTGATCCCCGGGAATCCACGCTGTCCTGAGACTCCAAAGCGTTGCTTTCCGAGTACCACCTGAATCACTTGTGGCTTCGTCCAATGTTTTGATAAAAGAAATCTGTTTACTGACGAAGGAGTTTGTGTGTTTTTCTTTGTGAGAGGTCACGAGACTTCTGGAACTTTATTCCGAGTTAATTTGGAAGGGGGGCAGCAGGCGGGGGGAGGTGTGGAAAGCGTTGTGAGCTGGGATTAAATGGAGACCCTTTCTTTGGGCTAATCTTTTGATTATCTTTTAACAACCTCATAATCCCTTAATTGTATTGGGGTGGAGTCTGAGCAACTGAGTGGAGCTAGCAGTGTTTACTGGCCGGATGCCCTACCTGTTGCCAACACAGAGTTTTGTTCAGCAGATAATATTCTCATCCTGCCAATATTCCGATTATAATAGGAGGATATGGGGTGTTTTCCGCTGGAACTACTGGACTGGTGATCGCTCCTCTTGTGGACTTTGCTAAAACAAGCGTCCTGTGTAAGTTGCACGTGGGAACAGACCAGCAGCTTAAATCAATCTGGTCTAGTGGTGAAGGCACCAGACTAAAAACTGGGAGACGGTGAGTTCTAGTCCCACCATAGGCACGGAAGCTGGCTGGGTGATTTTGGGCCAATTACCATGAGACAGTGAATTCTAGACCTGCCTTAGGCATGAAAGCTGATAGGGTGACTGGGCCAAACACCAGGAGATGGTGAGTTCTAGTTTTGTCTTGCTCATAAAAGCCGGCCAGGTGATTTTTGGATCAATCATCAGGAGATGGTGAGTTCTAGTTCTGCCTTAGCCACACCTAACTCTCCTTCCTCATTTTCCCCACAACAACCACTCTGAGATGGGCCTGGCTAAGAGGGACTGGCCCAAAATCAACTCAGCCATGGGATAACCATGTTTTCTTCCTATAAAGCTGATTGATCTTGTAACAGTCACCGGGATGGAAGTTTAAGTTTCTTCTTGGTTAACCCAAATTTAATCCAGCTTTCATTTCAAGGAAACCAATCAGCTTTACAGAAAGAAACCACGGTTATCCCATCAGATCAAAGCCAAGAACAGATCAGAGTTAAGTTCACATACTTTGTGGTAAACCTTTATGAATTTAAGAGACACTGAATTAATTCTGGTCTGAAACTCCCTGCGGCAAATATGCCCCGGAGATCCAAGGGAGAGAGCGAAACCAGAGTAGTTTAAGGATTAAACGTTTGATGAGATTAATTTTATTGCAAAAGAATTTTAAGAAGGTGCCTACAAGAATCGCCAGGAAAATGTAATGATGGATGTTGTGACAGAAGAAGATCCTTCTGTGGAAACTTCTGATGTTCTTCCACAGGGAGAGGAACTGAAATAAGGTAAAAATGTGGGGGGAATTGCTGATCTTACAGGAGGACACTGAAGCACGGTGGTCTCTGTCTACCAGTGACACCTTCCCCAGGAGAACTTCTGGGAGGCCCTGATGGCCACTGATTAATTCTCAACATGGTCTTCATCAATGGTTTCTTCTCAATACAGGTCAAAGAGAGTCCATCCAACAAATCAGAGGCCCATCATTTGTGCAGCTGTTTATTTGATTCATCCAGGTACCCCAGGCTTCCATTTTGAATGTTCCCTTCAAGATGGACCTCAAGGCTTTGTAAGATGCACCTCAAACTTTCAAGATGGACTTCAAGATTTCAAGATT